>OX456524.1:68778835-69378835 GCA_949748255.1 Eustalomyia histrio | reverse complement strand
GACGGCGCCACATGTCATACAGCCAGAGAAACAATTCAATTGCTGCAGCAGTCATTTCCCGGTCGTGTTATTTCGCGTTTTGGAGATCAGAATTGGCCGCCTAGATCGTGCGATTTAACACCATTAGATTTTTTTCTTTGGGGTTTTTTGAGGTCGATGGTTTACGCGAATAAGCCGACGAAAGGGTATTGAATCGATAACGGTATTTTAGTGATATTACCTGCCAACCCTGATATTTATTCGCTTCATACATATGGTAACGTATTCATATGCAATTAAGCAGAGATTCTTATTATATTTTACTTTGAGGAATCCTAGACCCTTTACATGTATAAAAGGAATCTGTCGCTATTTCATGGCGCTGCCATAAGACCGGTTTAGAATGTTTCTGTCCTTTGTCACGACACAAGCGCTTAATTTATAAAAATAAACCTATTCTGTGGCAGTATAAATATATAGGTGAGTGTATTGCAAGTAATTAAATTTTTGAAAAGGCTTACTGATGTCTAGGATATGCAGTAATTCAATTATAAATTTTAAAGCCCAGACGAAAGCTTAGTGCATCATAGGAAAATTTTGAAATGTCGGCCCACAACATTTTACCGATAACAAACAAACAAACAACATATTCAGTAAGATGAGATCCCAGTTTCGATAGTTGTTTCGAAAATAGAAATGGGAGATGCTTTCAAAGAAACTAGACTCATATAGAGTGTAACAATGAGTTTTCTTCCGTTAGCTAGAATATGCTCGGCTTCCTCGTTATAATCACAGAAATGTGTTTAATTCAGTGGAAAAGAGAAATTTTTCATAAACCTTTTTTTATCTTATATCTAACATAGATACAACAAATACGTAAAAGAAAGAACGCTCTTCCCAAGAATACTCTTAACCCCAGAAGACTTATGTTCGTCGATTCGATAAGCACCGCTCTCTTTCTTGCTATGGATGTAAAATATGATTAGTACTCCATGGTTAAGGGAGTCATCCACGCACGGCACCCGCTGAAAGAATATTCATAAGAGGTGACCTACGATCGGCACAGGCTTAAAGCTCTTTGCTATTTACATACTCAAATGTTTGGCACACACTCAAGAAATGTTCGTAGGAGGTGACAAATGCTCGGCACACTACAGTTGGTACACACTCAAAGGGGATTCGCAGGAGGTGATTTAAGCTCATAGTACAGGCTCGAAGGATGTGATTTACACATTGCTTACTTCCTGGCTACAAATTCCAGGATCCCTAAATGATGCAGCCTATGTACGACACACTTCCAAACTGAAATCAAGATAGAAGGGTGTGATTTACACATGGCATACTTCCTGCCAAAAATCAAGTTCTACGACGCCTGAATGATGTGACCTAGGCACGGCACATTTCCCAAATTATATCCCGTTCATAGATACTCGCAGGATATTCGAAAAATGGCTAAGAATGTTAACTACGCTCGGCACAGTTCCAATCTGAAAATCACGGTTAAAGGTAACCACAGAACCTCAAAAGATATTCATATACAGAGATCATTAAAAAAGATGATAAAGATATTTTCCATCCGAAAGAGAAAGCTTGACCTACATCGAGAGAAGCCATTACTGACACCAAAAAGCAATACTTTTTGATAACATGGTACGAATGGTACGAAGAGCTTAAAAGATTAGCCAACGGACGATCTAGCATCGAAGAACACTGTTTCAGCAAGGACCGTATAAACCAGGATGTACAAAATGCACAATTTTAAGCTTCCAGTTTAGCCATGATGCCAACACCATGAAAATGTCAATGTGTTGGCATCATGGCAGCATGGACCGATTTTGTTCATTTTCAATAGTAAACTGCTAATAATCTGGGTAAAAACTAAGACCACCGCGTGCTGTTCGCGGCGAGATCGCCATTTTAACAAGAAGACAGACGGACGGACATCGCTAAATTTACTTAAAATTGCATAAGGATCCTATATTTCGACATGTTACAAACGGAATGACAAACAGATATACAAATACCCTCACCATATACAGGTTGGTTGAAAAGTTCCTGCGCTCACCAAGAGATGGCACTGCTATCTCCAAACTTTTTTTTTTCAAGTTGGTATAACTGTCCTAAGGACACATGCAAAGTTGCAAGTCATTCTGTCAATTCTTTCTTTGTTTACAAGCCATTTGAAGTTGACGTGTCATTGATTTTTTTTTTTAAAATTGAATATCGTGCAGTCATTAGATTCTTTGTTTTGAAGGGTTTAAAAGCAAAGGAAATTTATGAACAATTGTTAGAAGTATATTGGGAGTCCTCACCTTCAAAACGCACCGTTAAATTCTGGGCTGGTGAATTTAAACGTGGTCGTACCAGCCTTGAAGACGATCCACGCGAAGGACGACCAAAAACTGCAACCACAGCAGAAATCATTGAGCAGGTACATAATATGGTTAGTGAAGATCCAAGTTTGACTAAGCGTGAAATTGCTAATGCCATAGGCATCCCAGACGAACGAGTACTCCATATTTTACATGAAGAATTACGTATGAAAAAACTGTTTGGAAAGTTAGTGCAGCACACATTAACAATTCAACAAAAACTGGATTGAAAACAAATTTCTCAGCGTAATCTGGAGCGTTTTAAGCCTAATAAAACCGACTTCGTTTTATAACTATGGATGAGAGTTTGATCTACCACCATGATCCTAAATTGAAACAAGAACGTTTACAGTGGACTGAAGCTGGTTGTTCAGCTCCAAAGCAGGCGAAGTCACAACGATCAGCAAAGAAGGTTATGGCATGAGTTTTTTGGGATGCAAAAGGAATTTTGTTGATTGATTATCTTCAGAAAGGTAAAACAATCAACTCTGAATACTATTGCAGCCTTTTGGACCAGCTGGATGAAAAAATTCGTAAGAAAAGACCTGGTTTAAAGAAGAAAAAAAAATCATTTTTCATCAAGACAATGCACCTGCTCACAAAAGTGTTTTGACGATGGCTAAATTCAAAGAATTGCTTGAACATCCACCGTATTCACCAGATTTGGCTCCCAGTGGCTACTATCTCTTCAGAAATCTCAAACAATTCCTTCGTGGAAAGCATTTTTCGTCGAATGAAGAGGCCATAGTAGCCGTAAACGGTTATTTTGCAGAGCTTCCGGAAAACCATTATAAGGATGGGATAAAATTATTGGAAGATCATTGGAACAAGTTTATTGAGCTTCTAGGAGATTATATTGAATAAAAAAATATATTTCGTAACAAAAACAGTATTCTTTTATTTCGAGCGCAGGAACAACCTGTATGCAGAGGGTATACAAATTATGAAATAGTAACTAAAATTATTCAACATGTTGAGAAAAGATCAAACAAAATTTTAAACGTGATAAAATAAAATCAAAAATGCAATTTTAATAAGGATTTTTTCAAACGCAAGGAGTCAGAATGGTTATAAAAACATTTGAATACTTGAAGTATTAAGAATGCGTAAGTTTACATTTTTAACACTATTAGCCATTATTTATAAAAAGGATACCGAGACAAGTCAAAAATCTAGCAGCGAAAGATTGAAGTTGCATATAATGTTTGTTCCAAGAGGAGTTAAAAAAGTAATATTACTGAAATTCGTATTAAATGTGAATCAGGTTTAATTCATAAGGCTTCTGGAAAAAGTGAAATGTTAATATCGTTCAGATGAAGAGTTCGAAATAACAAATAATTATATAATCGTCGAGCAGACCGGTGCATCCATAAATAAATTAAAACTTACTTGATTTCGCAACTAAAAAAAAATACTAAAACTTACATACATCTTTGACCGAAGCAATATTTAATTTTTCTTTTTCGTGATTTTCAACCTTTTAGTAGTTTGGTCACAAAATATTAGATTCTTATATCCATTTTTTTTTTTTTCTTGTAAAATATAGGTCAATATGCCTTTGAAATAATGAAAAAATTAAAATTACTCGTAACTGGAGGTGGTAGATTTCAAGGACTTTAGAAATTAACACGATGTACAAAATGAATCTCATCGTGCCAATGACCTAGGCTCCTAACCATCTAGCCACTACAACAGAACTCTTAACTACTATATATAAATATTTTGTTTAATTTTTCGAAATATTTTGAATTTTTGAATTGTGAGTATTTCGTGAGCGTGAGTGATTCGTGAGCGTGTTCAGAAATTTAAATTTCGTGCGTGATTGTAATTTTTTGTTCCTAAACGTCACTCAAAAATCACTCACGTGCCCATCTCTCTATTCAGATATTATATTGTTAACCTACGCACGAAATTTTGTAAATTTACTAAGGGCATCCTCTCTGAATCTGACTGTGTTATTGCAAATCGGATTAAGCCAACATTTATTCTTGTGTTTACCTTCAACACTCGTTATGTGCGTTGGTCCATTCACTCATTGTGCCAGATGGTTATGCGTGGCGAACAACTTAACGTAAAGGCCCTCGGCAGTTGTATGGCTCGAATGTCGCAGTCAGGAAGAGTTGTGTATATTAAAATCGTTAACAACTATCCAGAAAACTCTTAAGAATTCTTGAAATGGAATCGGAAGAGAATCAAAGCCATTAAATGTAACCACACTTTCCATATTTGGCCACCTGTATAAGAAGCCAAAGTGTAGTATGTGTGCCCTGAACTGGAACTTAATCCAGTGAGTTAAATTCTGTATCATAACAGTCTAGCATGATATATAGTATATGATATCTTAAAATATATGGCCTTTGACTAATCCAAGAAGTTAAGATAAAACACGTGTCTTTAAATTTTGTTTTACAATTTCAGCTAAATCTGAATTCTTAATTGAGAAAAGAAGAAATGAGCATAGTCGACGATAGATATCGTTAAAATTCTAGTCAATTTTTCCCATTTTAAAGACTCTAAATCTGAAAACAGCTCTCTAACATAAAAAAACCACATGGGAACCTCTTTAATATCTTTAATATATGGAGTATGATGTATTCGTTTGCGATTATTATTATTTAATACAGCTTCAATATAAAGGGTGTCCAAAGAAGAACGCAATTTTTAAATTTTAAATAAAACACAGATATTTAAAAAAAAATCGTGAAACTTTATTATATCGTAAAGTAGACAGAATGAGGTTATGTATGGAACAATATATCGTGCAGATGGCCGCCGCGGCTTTGCTGGCATGCTCGCGATCTTTTAATGAAATTTTCAATGACCGTTTTGCATGAATGCTGCGGTATTTCATTAATGCAGCGTCCAATTTCCTCTTTTAAGGCTTGAGTCGTCGTCGGCTTATTCGCGTAAACCATCGACTTCAAAAAACCCCAAAGAAAAAAATCTAATGGTGATAAATCGCACGATCTAGGCGGCCAATTCTGATCTCCAAAACGCAAAATAACACGAACGGGAAATGACTGATGCAGCAATTGAATTGTTTCTCTGGCTGTATGACATGCGGCGCCGTCTTGTTGGAACCACATGCCCTCCACATTCATTTCTTCAATTCTAGGCAAGAAAAAACTGGTTATCATTTCACGATACCGAACACCATTGACTGTTTGCGCTTGACCTGCCTCATTTTCATAAAAAAAAGGTCCAATGATTGAGGATGCATTTGCTTCTCGTGAATCACTCGAGGATTTTCCTCACCCCAAATGCGACAATTCTGCCTATTGACGAAACCATCAAGATGAAAATGGGCCTCGTCACTGAAGATGATTTTATCGGCAAAATCAGCATTTTCATGTTGTCTCTCCAATACCCAATTAACTCCCTTCGCTGTCCATGGTCAGCTGGCTTCAGTTCCTGAGTCAATTGAACTTTGAATGCATGAAGATGCAAATCTTTCGTCAAAATTCGCTGCAAAGTGGATTTGGAGACACCAATTTGCTGAGCTCGGTGTCGAATTGAGGTGGATGGAGTTTGAGCGACATCATCACGTACAGCTGCGACATTTTCGGTCGATCGACCTGGTCGATGGCGCGTTGTTGTCTTTACATCACTAACAGACCCAGTTTCGGCAAATTTATCCATTAATCTCTTTACAGTTGACTCTTTTGGAGCATTATTGTGACCCCAAATTGATCGCAATTTGCGAACTGTAGCCGCAAAACTTTCACCATTTTGGTAAAACAATTTCACAATGAGAATGCGTTGTTCATTCGTGTAGCGCTCCATTTTTACTAACCTGGTACCTTCTACTAGCAAACAATAACAATTGTTCAAATGTCAAACAATGACACTTCGAATGTTGCCAGATTTAAAAATTGCGTTCTTCTTGGGACACCCTTTATATATAGCAAAACAATCAATCATTTAAAAGGTGCTATTCTACAAGAGCTGCTGTATAAATTGGTATACATATCGCGCAACTGCATGTTAAACTTAAAGTGTACGTTTCATATTTCTTTAAGACTGGAAACCAGTTTAAAATTATCAATTATTGACAACAAAAAAAGTTGTTTGCAGCAGCTAACAGCCAAACATTATAATCTGCTAAAGCCTCTCACTAGGCTTTATACAAAAACTAAAGCTTTGTAGACTTTGAAAAATAAAGTCAAACAATTTCAAGTTAAGAGGTGATGCTAACAATCGACTACCAACTTAATGTTTAGCGATTACTACAAACGCATTTCGATCATAAATAATCCTTAAAGTTGTTGATATTTTCACATTTTAGAATTGAAATATTGAAAGAGAATACAAGAGGTAAAGATTTTCTATCAGAAAACTACAAAAAAAAAAAAGAAAGAATAGAGGAAAAGAATACAAAGTCTTTGAAGAATTTTTCCCAAGACATAATTTTTTTGTGCAAGTCGTGATTTCGAAGGAGACAAGGAAGGATTTTCCAATCCATGCTGATAATATTGATAGAATAAATCGCACTAAAATCAGCAATTCCTTAAGACGTGACAGGACAAAGTGTATGTATTTAGGCATTATAACCTCTATTCGAAAATATTTTTGCGTGATCACAGCATCTTAATTTATTCACGAATAGTTCTTAAATGAAAATTGAATCGGGAGATGTAATTTTATGATCAGCAAACTTTCTGATAATTGCAACATTTTTCATACAGAAATTCTGGCGGACAAAATGGCTACTTACTGTACATTTATCGCTGCAACTTAGAATTTGCAAGTAAACATTTACATTAACAGTCAATTGGCGAAAAAAAAGCAATATTCGCAAACTTCACGTACGAATCATTGTCAATTAGGACTTTATAGATCAGTGCTGTTCATTTGATGGGACAATTGCTCAACTCACATGTATTCTTACGCTCTTGCTTTTAGTCGTCACTGAAACAGCGACGAGTGAACATGTGTAGCGGATGTATGCTGATTTTTTTTCAATGCACTGAAAAAAATTAATAGCAATGTACGAAAAATATTTTGTGATACTACAAGATCTATAAAAAACTTTAATAGACTTAATAAAAAAAACAATTTTTTTAAAATAAAAGTTGAAATGTTTTGAAAAATTCGAGTCCGATCGTTCATTCATTTATTCCGAATCAAATGTATTTGTTTTTCCTTCCGAGAATTGCATTTTTTTAACAGAATAACATAAGAAATCTAACATATTAAAGATATTTTATTAATATGTATATATAATGAAATCTTTAATATTGATTTAAAAAATCTTCAACTTTTTGTTTTCAAACAATAAAAAAAGACACCCTAATGTATAAATGTATTTCTTTTTTTCCTTTCAAAAATTTAATTTTTGTTTACTTTTTATTTCTTTAAAACTGTTTTACACAAAACATTAACAGTTTCATATATTCAATAAAAAATAAATTCATTCAGATACTAACACTGCTATTAACCCTTTGAACATTTCTTACAGTGCAATTCTCATTTTCTCACAAACACAACTACATTTTTATTTTTGAACAGCACTGTTATAGATAGACACAGCGCCAATTAAAGAGAATATCGAAGGTACAGACGGTAATGAGAGAGTGAGATGAATTGGCAAAGCACCCAGGTAGAACAATCCAATAGACCGACCACGGCCAAAGTACCGAAACGTGTATTAAGAGTTCTTGCTAATAGTGCTTCCGTAACGAATTGCTAATGGCTTTACAAAGCCATTTAGCAGTTCAAAGAGGATATAGTCCCTAATAAAAAAAGCTAAGCTGATAAGTTTTGGAAATAGGTTGGCAGCCTACAGAAGGCGAGTATCTACACTCAAAAAAAAAAAAAGACATAAACTAAAATGTAATCAAAATTTTTTCTTCAAAATAGTTTATAAATTGTCCTCAATTTAAGTAAAATTGTATTAAAACTTAGAAAAATTTTCTAAAAAAGAATAAAAATTCCTAAGTTTGAGGAAAAACGAAATAGTTTATATACTCAGAAATAGTTCATATTTTTCCTAAGTAATATATCTTGATATTAGGAAAAAAACAAGTCAATTAAATAAAAATTTATTAATTTTAAGAAAAAACATCTTAATTTTAAGAAATTTGCATACTCAAATGTAATAAAATTAAGTTAAGTTAAAAAAAAAATTTAGGACATAATTTACTCCCAATTAGTTCAAAAAATGTGTCTAACTCAAATCGATAAAGTACTTGAACTTAATGTGTGTTCATTTTTTGTTCGCGAGTAGTAAAATTAACTAAATTTTAGAATTCCAAATTTAGTTTTTAAGTATACCACTTTCTAATTTTGAAGAATTGTATTCTAAAAATTAGTTCAGACAATTAAAAACAAAAAGTAATAAATTTGTTCCTATGTAATAATACAAATTTACTTGATTTTAGAAACTGATGAACTATTTCTAAGGAAAATTTTCATGCAACTTAGTTCATATAAATTTTAAAAATTTTAATAAAATATTCTTTTTTCAATTAAAAGTTTTCTAAGTTTTAAACAATAAAATTTTTGTTGGAAAACGTCTAAATTATTTTCAATATTTTATTCCGTATAGAATTTTTTTGTTGGAAAACGTCTAAGTTATTTTCAATATTTTATTCCAAATTTTCCTAATTTTCAAGAAAAAATATTATTAAACCATTTAAAAAAAATTATCGTGCATGATTGTAATTTTTGGTGCGTGATTCAAAAATGGCTCACATGCCCATCTCTAATCTTAACAGTCTTTAACATTGAACTTAGAGTAGCCTAAAACATTTTTTTAAAATTTTGTTAGCAAAAGGTTAAAAATTTCGAATTTGCGCTTTTATGTAATAATTTTGTTTGTTGACTACAATACAAAATATCGCAGGTACATTTTATACCTATACATTATGGCATAATGGCTTTCCTACAATTGACGTAGCGCTTATTAAACTTTATATTTACCGAACTTTTTTTCACTTAATAATAAAAAAGTTTAAATTTGTATATGTCAAATAAAGTTAAAGCTAAAAATCCCATAAAATAAAATTATAACTTTTCCATTTTTCAATAATAATAAGAAATGTAGCTGTGATATTTTGTAATTTTGCAACAATTTCCTTAAATTAGTTAATTTAAGAAGACAAAGGACCCCCAGTGTTCTTAGCCATAGATGCCGTCTGTCACATAGGGCGTCCCTTTTTGTAGTTCTCTCAAACAAAACCGTTAATTAACTACGAAAGGGATCTGACTTTGTCACAACTTATTACGTTTCAGGATATCCTGCAGTACATTTTTTAATTTGTTTAACTTTTGGCTAATGAAATTTAATTTATATTTTAAACATATGAATTTAGTATATGTAATTCAATTTAGTTTTAAGACAAAATTGTATAGCAAAAAGCTTGTTAGGAGCAGTGTCCTCACAAACCGGAAGTCCTTCGAAAGTGGGAAAATACTTACTCAATGAGTGTAAAGTACCTTTAAAATATATGGTAAAATATATAACCTTTACCACAGAAGCAGGATAAGGATGATTTTTCACTTAAAAGAAGTGCTATTTAACTTGTTGTTAGAAAATATTTTCTTATTTTTAGGGAGTTAAGTCCTAGTTTTTTGTAAAAAAAAAATTATCTAATGAACTTAATTAAAACAAAATTTTTCTTAAAACCAAGGAAACATTTCCTAACTAACAGTACAATTTTAGATGATGTATGAACTAATTAGGAGGAAATTTTACTGTTTTCTAATAAAAATTTACTTCTCAGTAGTAAAATTTAGAAATTTTTACCAAATTTGTTTCTTAATTTCAAGGAAAATTTTATTAAATATTGGTAAAAAGTGTCTTTGACGCCGTTTTCATTTCAATTTTTCCTCTAAATAAGTTAATTTTTCTAAATTCTAGTTCATTTTTTTTTTTTTTTTTTTGAGTGTAGGAATTTATGTGGTCCATTATAATTTATTTAAGTGTTACTCACCCTTACATGCAAACTACGACCTTAGGCCATCGATATTCCTCTGAAATGTACTCAAGTACGTACAAAGATTAACTGCAAGAACTGTACATATATTTGCAGAATCTGTTCCTATAAGATTTAAATCATCGCCTTTTCAGTGCTTGAAATTTCATTCGGCCCAGAGCCCACTGAGAATTCCTATAAACATACTGAATGCCCACTTGTGAAGAAAAAGAAGAATTTTTTTTTATGGCCATAAAATAGAATAGAATGTTACACTTTGCTCCCTATTCCCAAAACATATTGAACACCTCCACCAGAGGAGCTAAGAAATACGTGTGTATTAAATTCACGGAGGACTCAGAACTATTGCTCTGTCGCTGTGATTGATTTTCTTTTCATGGAGTTGGCCTAGAGATTCTATAGAGTCCCTTACATACTTAAATGTTACATATCGAATTTTCACTCGGTATGCGACTTCCTCAAACTTAAATATCCAGTTTCTCCAGATATATTTCGGACCCTGTGCGCATCACCACAGCAGGATTCCATAAAAGTATTACAAAAATTGTAGATCCCGCCTTTTTTTTAAAAGCTTCCTTACAGGTATCCTTCTATGCTTCTCTTAGGTACTCAATGTGAACTCTGTATTTTTGGTAGCGTTTTTTAATGAGTAGGTTTTCTCTTTGGAAATAGTTTGCAAATATATCCAGAAAACCATGAGAAGCAAAATCTCTTTCTAAAAAACGTACTCTCTAATAGCACCACATAAAAACTTTTCTATCCATAACTCTTTGTTCTAAAAAATCCCAGATATTTTGGTTTCTTTGAGAGGCTCCAAATTTGTTTTTTTTTCGGAAACGTCTCCTAGACTTTGTGCAGTGATCCCATGAGATCCCTAATGGTTTAAAAAAATCTTTTATCTTTTACTGATGGTTTAAAAAAATCTTTTACGTCTTCATCGTATGAGTCGATGAAAGAGGATTTCATTGATCACAAGGTTTCAAATAAGAGAAAAAAAATAACGCCTCCAGTCTTCGGAAGTACATTTTGTTACCACCTCCTTCGTTTCTTGAGTTTTACAAAAGTCCTCAAACGACGAGAGCCAATAAGATTACCGATCGTTTGTAGAAATGTTTCATTGATCTTTTGTAGACATATGTCACTAATCACTAAAATTGCCTCTTAGAAGTATTTTATAAGGCACCCCACGAGTTTCTATGAGAATGGTAAGCAGATAAATATTTCGATGACCAGTACAACGTATACGATCTACGAAACAACCTTTATTGGCATTTTATCCAACGAATCACGGATTTTTTGATCACAAGATTTTAATACCAATTTTAAGGTTTTAATTTTATGTTACCCTTTTCGTACAAAATGTTTGCAGAACAGTGCTGTTCAAAAATAAAAATGTAGTTGTGTTGGTGAGAAAATTAGAATTGCACTGTTAAAAAAAATGTTTAATGGGTTAATAGCAGTGTTAGTATCTGTATGAATTTATTTTTTATTGAAAATATGAAACTGTTATGTTTTATGTAAAACAGTTTTAAAGAAATATGAATTAAACAAAAAGTAAATTTTTGAAAGGAAAATATTAAATACATATATACATTAGGGTGCATTTTTTTCATTTTATAAAAAACAAAAAGTTGTAAATTTTTTCCATCAATATTAATGATATCATTATATTTACATATTAATAAAAAATCTGTAATATGTATGGATTTATTATGATATCCTATTAAAAAAATGCTATTTTTGGAAGGAAAAACATACAATACATTCGATTGGAATAAATGAATGAACGATCGGACTCCAATTTTTAAAAACATTTCAACTTTTATACTAAAAAAATGCGTTTTTTTATTAAGTTTATTAAAGATTTTTATAGATCTTGTATTATCATAAAATATTTTTGGTACATTGCTATTAATTTTTTTCAGTGCATTAAAGAAAAATCAGCAAACATCCACCACGCGTGTTCATTCGTCGCTGTTTCAGTGACGACTAATGTGAGTTGAGCAGGGGACAATTGTCCCATGCAATGAACATCACTGTTGTAGAAGCAATATGATGCTTCAGCAATGATATTTGATATAATTTCCGATTATTCGAAGAAACCTCCTTTCCCTCGAATGAGTAGAGGATTTTATTTAAGATGAAGTAGAAGAATATCTATTCTAAGATCTAGAAAAAATATCTAGAGTTCGAATGAAAAAATTCATACCATTTATAAAGATGATGTAGAGTACTTTAAGAACCATCATATGAAAGCCTTAATGTGGATTAAATCTGGTAACACTAATAGATCCTTCTATCTGGAAAGATGTCGCTTACCTCATTTTGTTTCTTGTACTCAAATAATTTGGCTTTTGTTTTTAGAGCTTCGTTTGACAATACACTAAATAGGCAATTTTTGATGAATATATTGGTGAGATACGGATTCTGTTCTAAAGATTGCAATCTCCAAGTCTAGTAGATAATAGCCCGAACCTTTTGAAAAGGTAAAAGCTTCTACCTTCGGATTTGTTTAGTGGGGTCAACTGTTTCTCACACACAATATTTGAAGAATTTTGACCAAAACGGAATAGGTCCCATTAGTAATTACCAACCAATATTTTAAGTCATCTCCTGTAATTCAAACTGATTTCTTTAAATTCTTCTTTTTCAAATATTTGTCCTACTCCAACGTTACTTAATATTACGGAATACTACGCACAATTTAATTAATCGATTTAACTAATTAGTAAACATGTTGTATCACATTTTACATTCAATTAGCCTTCGAAGCAGATGTTTATAGTGAGAGCTATGCCGTGCTCTTCCGTTTGGATATCGAGTGTCATTATGTGTAAAACGTGTGCGCAGAAGCGTTGTTCTTGTCAGTTATTTTTTTTTTTTCAAATGTTGTTGTTTATACATCGTTATTGCAATAACGTTTGTTGTTCTACAAGTTGTCATCATTCATCGCCTTAGATAACTAGTAATTTGGTCGTCAGTGTTGTTTTTATAAGAAATAAATAATATAAATTGTTTTAATTGGAGTTTATGTGATGCATATCAATTGATTTGACCAAATGTTTGGTAAAAAAAATGGGTTAAAATGCTTTAAACAATTATTGATGTGAAAGTTAAAATTATGCTAGAAGGTACCTGATTTATTTATTGCATGAAATCGGCTGCTAACAATGGTAGAGAAGTAATAACAAGTAAGAGCGGCTAAATTCGCTATGCCGAATCTTGTATACCCTTCACCATGGTTGGGAAAATAATGAAGTTTATATATGGAAATATATGGAATGGACAGATTTATATACGGACGCCTTTAAGAGGAAATTAACCATTTAGTTTGGTGATAAAACTTGGACTCGGGAAGATTTATGGTTCCAGAAAAAAAGGTATTTAAAAAAATTTATGTTTTGGTCATAACTATTTTCATCAAATATGTTCTGCAAAAGATTTTCGACCTTTGGATATATAAGACGTAATATGACCTATATTACAGCTCTAAAATTTTAGTTTTTATAAAAATTTTGATGTTTTAAGCCCATTTATGGAGTATTTAATTACGGTCCTACCGTTCTTAAGATATAAATTAATCTATTTTGTGCCACGCCCAATTCAAGGATCCCGCCCACATTTGGTCAGATGTTGTGTATTGATAACCAAGATGCTCGTACCTTATTTTTGAGTTTTTTCTCTTTCCGTTCTCCAATTATACAGAAAAGCTGACCGACATCGTTAAGCCAACTGTGCTGGACGTATTTGTTTTGTTAAAAAAAAAAAAAAAAAATAACAAAAAAAAGTCTTAAGGAAATCAAAAAAAAAGTGTTAAAAAAATATAAAAATGAAAAAAGTTGAATAGACGGGGCTCGATCGCGCGACTAAAAGAAAAAAAGTATTTGTGACAAAGCGCTTAGACCACTGAGCCATTGAAGGACATAAGTAAACGTCGTTAATAGAAGTATATAAAGAGTTTTCGTTTAAAACAGATTTGTTTGGGTTTTATTTAAATGACAAACCTTTGTATGGATTTGTTGTTTGTGTATAAAAGGTGAGGGGTAAAAGACAAAAAGTTCAACAAATAAAATAAAAACAACAACAATCACGATAATAATGCCAATTAGTGGTCATATTTTTTTTCAAAAATCTTTTTAGTTCTAAAAAAAACTTTTTTCGACCAAAAAAATATTTTTTTACAAATCGTTAAAAGCTTTCACTAGAACTGCATGTGTTTTATTTCTACAAAAACATTTAATTTAGCTGGCAAATTTGCATTTGGGATATTATTTCGCCTTTTTAAAAAATGTTTTTAATTTCTTTAGCTTAATTTTAAAAATCTGAAGGAAAATAGTTTATAAAAATTTGTGTTATAAATTATTTTCAGTTATGACTTAAAATAGTTTCACTCAAAAAGGAATTATGTATAAAATTTTCTTAATATATAAGAAATAAAATGGTTTAAAAATCGTTTTCTTAATTCTTTTAAATAGGACCAAAAAATAGAAAGAAAACCGTTTGTATTTTGTTTGTATCAGAGGGTTTTTATAAAAATGTATGGTTTATTTGTATTAATTTAAAATTTTATTAAAATTAGTAATTAGTGTTTAAAAAAAATAAACAAAAAAAGTCTTAAGAAAATATAAAAAAAAATTGTACAAAAAATTTTAATAGACGGGAATCGAACCCGCGCCTTAGAGAAAAAAACTATTTGTGACATAGCACTTAGACCACTGAGCTTTTCAAGCTTATATACAACCGTCGTTAATAGAAGTAAAAAATAAACAGTTTTTGTTTAAAACAGATTTGATTAGTTTTTATTTAAATAATAAATCTTTGTATGTGTTTGTTGTTTGTGTATAAATGGTGAAGAGATCAAAAAAAAAGAATTTCAACAAATGGATGTGTTTATTATGCGTAAGATTCTACATACATCTTAAACAAAGCGATTTTAGGGAAAAAATACAGGTAGTCGTGGTTTTCTGCTAATATCTCAGCCATTTATTAACCGATCTGGCTGATTTTCAATAGCAAACAGTAATGGATCACATGTAACAAAAATATATAACAATCAAGTCCTCATCATGTGTGGGGTCTTCGGAAAACCCATTTCAACACACAGAATGACAGACGAACAGACGGACATCGTTAACTCAACTTTGCTCTTCATAAGGGCCCAGAATATACATACTCTATAGGGTCTAAGATCAATATTGTAGAAATTACCAACCCACCTTCCCGGTTGTTTCTTAAATAAACTTTTTGGGCAATTCCATTATTTATTTTATAAAAAAATAATCAGAACGGAAACTTCCCGGAATTTGGATATAATTAAAGTAAAAAATGTCACTACAGGAAATTTATATGAATTGCCACAGGCTGATCATAAACTTTAAGTCCACAATTAAAATTTTGTTGAATAACAAAGTCATAGTCAATTATTTATGTAATTGATACAATTAACAAATGATCAATATTACAAAATATAACTATTACATGTGAAAGTTTTAATAGTGAGCTTTCTTGATTGAATCAATTACACAAAATTTTCAAATATTCCGAATTTTTATTTTTTTCAATTTGTCTCTTTCATGTACAATTTACCACACAGTGATATTTTTTAATTTCGGACCACTCTTCTACGTAGACATTAATTACCATTTTCTGTTCTTTTTTAATTTAATTAAATTTAAAAAAAATAGTCCTTTGGCCTGCGAGAATAAAATAAATAAATTTTACATAAATTTTGATATTTTTATTTATAGAAAATATAAATAAAAACACATTTAATTATAGAATAATTAAATAAATGCAAATAGACAATCAATGAAATGCATAAACAATAAAAGCAGAAAGTAAATACAAACAAATGTCCAAGAAAATTATGGTCGACCAATTGATACCCTACACTACACAGAGTGACTCATATTGGATAAAAATTAATGAAAATTTTAAGTTAAAATCTTAACAAAAGGAAGGGACAATATTTTTTAATTAATAGAAATCTTTATAATTTTTATAAAATTTTTCATAAATGTTAAAAATTTATCTGTTAGTTGATCTTGCGATGAGTTTTAGTTCGACTTAAAATCAGAGTATAAAAAATAAAAATCAAAATTTTTAATTTAAAAAAAAAAAAATATTTCAAATCAGCTTCAGTGTTCAGCTTCAGGAAAAAAATTAAACCATCTGGCAATATAATGCTGAGTTGAAAAACTTGTTTATTGCTTTACGTTGATTTATCATAAATTTCACAATTTTTATTATCAAATGTTTCAATAGTCCGAGTTTCAGTGAAACTTCATTAATTTTATGCAAAATCTTAATCCATTGTGACATCAAGCGAATTAGGGAGATGTTCAAGCCCGTGATCATGTCTATATTGTGTAGATTGTCACCTTAAAAATTATTTAGCCCACCAAAAATAAAAAAAAAAATAAAACAATATTTTTTACTGGATTTGGATTTCCCAACATCCTCCTCCACCAAAATTCAATATAAAATTTGAAAAAATTTTATGCCGGTAATATCATGAATATATTGCAAATTTCGATTTCGATAAAAATAGAATTAGACCAGTATTACGTCATTTAAGGGGTTGAAAAGGATCAGAAAATATTGGCAGGTGTTACGGTTTTTCAATAACCAAGCAACTTCGGGGTTTAGCCGACTGTCCCCGAAGCTTTATTTTTACCTAATTTTTTTAATATTTTAAATGAATACGAGTACGGGTACTATTAATATTTCGGGAAGTGGCAACACGTATGTCAACAGCTAAAATCTCAAAACAATTCTTCGTTTTTAACCCCTCCCTCCACCCCTTAGGCATGGGATTGGACAGAAAAGAAAAATACGGCTCGAATAGATTTGCCTCTATCACATATCTAAATTTATGCGCAATCGAAATTCTCACCTGGGAAAGTTTCCTTAAATCCAAATAAATGAGCTAAAAAGTGACAACATATGCAGAAACGTCACGTTACGTATAGCTAAATGAGCCTTTAGTGTAGAAACGCTGGCTTCTAAACTGTTTTTTCTTAGACTTAAATGCTAAAAGCTTTAAAAACTATAAAATTGTGCATCCAGAAATGTTCTGATTTTCACAAATACCATTAATTATATAATGTAAATTAATTACATAATGTAAAGCAGTGGGACACAGGGTATAAAAAAGAAAATCAATAGTATAATTATATTTACAAAAAAAAATAAAAAATAAATTGCTATTAGCATATATAGCATTAAATGCAGTAAACATTAAAAGTCATTAACCAAAGACGAAAAAGAATTAATTCTTTAATTTACATTTTTAAAATTAATTAAATTTGATTCAAGGTTCATTCCCTAAAAGCACTGGCATGAAATGAATTCATAAGCTTAACTCACCCACAGCTTTTAATTATATGAATGAATTCTATTTTGAATTACAGAAATTGAATGAGTACAGTTTTCGTTAATTCATTCAATAAAAAGGTGAATGATAATAGATTTTCTTCATTAATTTTATCAAATGAATAATTAATCTCAAATATCGCTGTTATATAAAAGAGAAGAGCTGGTCTAAAACTAAAAGAAAAGCATTAGTCTAAGCTTTTCTCCCCTGTGTTTATTGCTAACTTCACTGTACAAATTGAATGGTACTGAATTTTTTTTTTAGTAAAATGTTTAATTAAAGTAACATAGGAATTATTACAGTTAGGATATTATTCAATAACTTTTCAAGCTTTGGGAATAAAGCTAATAAAAAAAAATTAAGCCCAAATTAATTTAATACTTTTGAAGCTCTAACCGTAACTACAGGCAAAAATATATTTCCCAAAACTGATCAAACATTTCTTAAACTACTATTTTAATTGATATAATTAAATTATATTTAATTTAATTAAAAAATTTCCTAGAAACCTTATGTAATGAAATATTATATTAAAAATAATTTCTATATAGTTATTTTACAGTGTACACTAAATAGTTGTAGTTTTAAAAATTAAAATTAATTAAATAATCATTTTTTGCAAAAAGCAGAGCAAATAAACAAAAATAATTACAACACATATACATGTATTATTTACATGACACCACTACAAGCATACAATTTTAAATACATACAGTGGTGGCCATATAATTAAAACATTCGTAATGGTAGTAAATTATTCGTTTTATTTTCAAAATTAAAAAAGATAACAAAATTATTTTTTCAGTTCTTAAATCTAAAACCTTAACAGTTTCCAGTGCACTTGTTAAATAGATAATTAAAAATTCTGTAAAGAAAGAATATTAAAAAAAAGTTTTATTGGGTGGGTCATATAATTAAAACATTTACTATTTTTATTTTAATATCAATATTTTTTTATTTGTTTGTCCTTATTATCAATATTTCGTGGGGTAACCTTTGTTTTTAATAACATTTACACATCTGTTTGGCAAACTCTCAACTAAGTGTCTGCAGAGAGATTGAGGAATAGCCTTTAAACACATTTCGATGTTTTGCCACAATTCATCAGCATTTTTGGGATTTTTGCCTTCCATCCTCTTTTCAACTTCACTCCACAAGTTCTCAATTGGATTGAGATCAGGGGATTGAGCTGGCATTTTAAAACATTTATATTTTGTTCCTCTAAGCAGCTCTTCACAAGCCGTGAAGTGTGCTTAGGATCACTGTCGTGCATGAAATGGCACATTAATGGTAAATTTTCCTTCGCGTATGGTATCATAGTATTTTCTATAATGGTTTTGTAAAGATGTTGATCCATTCTTGAATTAATCCTTAAAATTGGTCCAATACCGTGCCAAGAAAATGCACCCCACACCATAATATTGCCGCCACCATGCTTAATTGTTTTGATGGTGTATCTAGGATTGCGCTGTTGGTTAACTGGACGCCATACATATCGTTTTCCATCTGATCCCCATCGGCAAAATTTAGATTCGTCGCTTCATAAAATATTTTTCCAAAAACTCATTGGATTCTTAATATTTCCTTTGGCGAAATCTAATTTGGATTTTAAATTTATTTTTGGAGACGAAAGGTTTTCGCTGTGCGATGCATCCACGTAAGGAAGCTTCATTAAGCCGTCGTCGAATAGTTCTAGATGATATATCAATACCATATGATGACTCTAATTCAACTTTTAGCTGTTTAGAACTTTTAAATGGGTCTGCTTTAGAAGCTCTTACGACTATTTCATCTTCTCTGACTG
The DNA here is from genome assembly GCA_949748255.1 of Eustalomyia histrio. Lineage (NCBI taxonomy): Eukaryota > Metazoa > Arthropoda > Insecta > Diptera > Anthomyiidae > Eustalomyia > Eustalomyia histrio. Next base: position 69,359,368 of record OX456524.1, on the reverse strand, counting down.
TGGTTTTACGAGGTTTGGGGGCTCTGGGTACATTATTTGAAGTTTCAAATGTATCAAAATATTTAATTGCATTATAAATTTTTGCTCTAGAACAACCAAGTAACTGAGAAATTTCATTTACTGTCTACCCGGAGCCTCTGAGATTAAGCATAATCTTCCTTTCTTCTTCGGAACAACTTGTTCCTTTTCCCATACCTGATGAATAATTGTTGTATAAATTTTTGCTAATATCACTTGAAACATACATACCAATATATTTGCAAAAATCAAACAGAATTAGATATTATAAATATGTAATTAAAATAGCAAAACTACAAATGTTTTAATTATGTGTCCACTTTAAAAACAAAACTTTTACTAAACAATGACTTATTTTGTAAGAAAACTGAATAGAAAAGGAAAATAAAGAAGGAATTATGTATAAAAGAGATCAAACTTATCTTTTCAGTGGAAAAGTTCCGTTAAAATATCAAGAGATAAAATAGAAAACCAAAAAAATGAGAGATCATATTTATGTTTTAATTACATGTCCACCACTGTATGTACACATAAATATATAAGCTACTACATATATACAAATATATAAATTAACACTCATTCCAGAAGTACTTTAGTGAACTGAAATATTATGTCAATAAAATGGTAATGATTTTAAATTCCTTTACATACATACACCTACATATGTACATATACATGTATATATAATCACATATAGTATATGTATGTATATACATATATTAGGGAAAATGAGAAGACACGAAACCTGTCTTGAAACTATCCCAAGCAAAAGTGATTTACATTCCTGCAGAACATTGATGTGAACTGTCACAGGACCGATCATTTATACATGGCGTTGTCATGGAAGGCAAAATTGTCCCCTTTGTGATTTGTCAAAAAAATATTGAAAGTGTCACTGAACTCTCCTAAAGAACACAGTTCGGTAATTTATTCTAGGTCCCGCCTAAGTTCACATAAACTTTCCGTAGGAAAATTAAAAGAGACGCCTGTTGAATTTATAATATATTTAGAGCTTGAAAAGACCATTTTTTTTAAATTAATTCGCATAAAAATTAATTTCTTTTATGAATCTACAAATAATTTATGATCATTTTAAATCAATGATTTGCTATTGAAAAAAGTGAAATAATAATTTTGATTCGATTATATAATTTGTTTTATGATTTAATTCGCAAAGTACAAATCAAATTAACCACTTTTAATTGAAATGATTTGTTTAAATTGAATCAATTTGTTTGATACTATTTAAAGAATCAATAAAAATCAAATTAATGCTTTGAAATTGATTGGCGTGCGTTGTAAGTTAAATAAGAGATATTTATAATGAAAACTATAAGAAACGAAGAATGTTGATGAAGGTCGTAGCTGACCCAAAATTACAGACTATTTATTATACAAATGTTTATTATTTACCATATATATAGGCGGCCCTAAACACGGCCTTCGGCTGGGCTCAGCCTAGAGGCCTAAACGTTAACCCGGAGAAGACGGAAATATGTCTGTTCACGGGGAGATCGAAAATTCCTGTCTACAGGGAACCACGTTTCTCAGGCAGGACGATACCAGTGACCGACAGGGTTAAGTACTTAGGCGTAATCCTTGATCGGAAACTAAAATGGAAACACCACATAGAGGATAGAACCAACAAGGCGAGCCGGTGTTGGGCGCTATGTAGGAGGACCACAGGCCCGAAATGGGGCCTTAGTCCGAGTATGATACACTGGCTTTACAGGAGCGTAATAAGACCGATCTTAACGTATGCCTCTGTAATCTGGTGGACTTCTTTGGACAAAAGGTGCAACATAAGACCACTTCAGGGGGTCCAGCGTACGTGTTGCTTGGATATAAGTGGGGCAATTTGCACTACGTCAACCAAGGCTCTGGAGACAGTACTGGATATACCACCAATCGAAACGCAGGTAATGTACGAGGCGGCACTCGCGGCCGAATGCCTCTTATCTCTTGGCGAGCTATATATAAGTGATTTCAGAGCAGATCATCAGTGTATACTGGGCAAGATGTCCGGTTACACACACTCATCTGACATGCCCGACCGCAAACCGGAGACGGAAATTGTCGGAAACTGCGAGATTATGATCCCTAATAGGGGAGAATGGTCGAGCGGAACTCTGGGGCGAATGCCCGTGGGGATCTGTTGCTACACAGACGGATCTAAGTTAAGGAATAGAACGGGTATGGGGATCTATATTGAGAATCCGGAGACCGAGATATCCTACCGTCTTCCTGATCACAACACCAGCTTCCAAGCGGAAGTACGTGCTATTACGGAGTGTGTGAGATGGATTGAATCGAATATGGGGCGAGTAGACGCTAACATATTCACCGATAGCCAAAGGGCGATTAGGGCGATATCAGCTAGTAGGGTTAAGTCCAGAACCTTGCTGGACTGCATAAGAGCTATAACTGAGTTTTCCTCTGGGGGCAGGATCCACTCGGGGATAGCCGGGAACGAAAGGGCCAATACACTAGCCGTGGGAAGAAGAGAACTCGAGGCAGTTAACTTGGCGAACGCAAGACCGTTTGAGGCAACGAAAGCGGAATTAAAGTCGTGGGCAAGAGAAATCCACACGGCCTGTTGGAACAACGGGACGGTGGCCAGGACCACTAGGATTTTGTGGTCATGCAGGATTACGGGCACAACTGTACCGGATTGGACGGACAGATTCTGACGAGTGTAGAGCGTGTGGCGAGGAGAGCGAACCGCTGGAGCACTTTCTCTGCCACTGTCAGGCATTTGCAGAATTAAGATCCAGGCACCTCGGGGGCGATGTTATATCGGACTTGGAATACCTGAGGAACGTCGACTGGAAAACCTTGAGGAGTTACTTCCGGGAAACCAGGTTTCTGAAAACCGGACGTTAACAACCTCCATGTTCTTAGGGAGCGCACAACAGGCCCAGCAGAGACCTAGGTGTATATCGTAGCGATATGAGGTTGCATTTCGATGCTTCTTCCTCCTTTCGACCTAACCTAACCTACCATATATATTTTTGAAATATGCTTCCAATTATTTGATATTTATGGTTATTATACATATGTTTTCAGACAAACATTGTAATGTTTATATTTTTCCACTTAAACTGAGATAAATTTACAATTTAATATTATCATTATTATGGCCTATTATTATGGCCCTATGCTCCCTCGAGGAGTGAAAGGAACATATATATATATTATTATACTTCTGAGATGCAAACATAATAATAAACAAATATATATTTGCAGGCATATATATATATGGTCGATGCATTTCATCTGATCCAAACATATATATCTTTGCAGACAAACATTTTATGTTTGCAGTCAAACATATTGCATTAGAAACACGACAAATATAATGAGACTTTGAATTAATTAATAGAGCATTTTTCGATTTATTGTGCAAAAATATATTATTCAAGTATTGTCCATCGCTGGCCACAACTTTTTGCTTTTTTTTGGCAATTGTCGGATACCAGCTCGGAAGAACGACTCGTCTTTTGAGGCAATACAATAATTGATCCATTTTTTGCATTATCCATATGAAGTGAATTTCTGGTGGGACAGACCATGTATCAACGACCGGAACAAGTAGTAGTCGAAAGGAGTGATGTCTAAAGAATACGGCGGGTGGGAGAGAATTCAAATTTCAGCGTTTCCAAGTAGATATTGACCCGTCGAGGAACATGTTGCCGAAAGTTGTCAGTGCACCCCTTAATCGCTTCAGTGCGAAGCTCAAACGCGTGAGTTGAGTCCGATAGTTGAGTCCCCCATGATCGTGTTTCAATTGGTTTGAGGAGCTCGTAATAAAACACGCCGCGCTGGTTACACCAATTACAGATCATATGCTTCATGTTATGAATATTCGGCTTTGCAAAACCCATGACTTTTTCGCTTGGAGTTGTCGTAATGGATCCACTTTTCAACGCCAGTCACAATGTGATGCAAAAAACCCTTCCTTTTTGGCTTTCAAGGAGCAGTTTTCCCAGGGTTTTTAGGCGTTTGCTGACTGTCGACTCACCCATCCACTGACAACTCCTGAAGCATTGGGTTTTCGTCGACATAGAGCTATGATTCCAGTTCTCTGCCTTAAAACTTTTTGGGTTGACTCGGCCAGGCCATTCCTTGAACTTCCACTTAGATTCTTTATATTTAAAATGAAGAAGAACTCCCCGCAAAAACACTTTATCTGGAACAAAATTCGTTTAAGCGGCAAGACGGCATCTTGTGTGAAACGCTCATTATTAATTCAAGGATGAGGCTATGACATCAATACGCAGACTCTGGAAGAATGGAACCTGGCATTTAGATTGCAACACAGGACATGGTTGAGAATCTTTCGGAACTTGGTCCAATATCTATATCGAATTCAGCAGAAATTATGGAGTATTCATTTGGTGTAGAGGAACTGGGGCAAACAAACTGAAATACTTGAGTATTATTCTGATACTTTTTACATTGATGGTTGTAGTATATTTAACGGTAATGTATCCGGTAGGTATCTGGATGCTGTGAACAAATACATTTACGTTATGAGCGGAATGTCAACAGTCTTTCAGACTAAGAATTTTGCTATTTTGGATGTGATGAATTGGATAATAACTAATGGATGGAGGGACAAGTATCAGTATCTATAGTAACAGTCAGGTTGCGCTTGAGGCCCTGTTTACTTCATCCAGAATTGTTCAGGAGTCCAGACCTACGCAAAACGAGATTATTATAGGAAACAGGGTCTGTGGGTGTTTTGGGCAAACATTGAATCGATTTCGACTCCCAGAACCGCTGCTGGGTAAGTCATTATTATTGCGTTGGATTTGAATGTAGCCGGATAACGGCCAGTGATATAGGATGTTAGACAGCGTGAATGACTCATTGTGTGTATCATGTCTAGAGGAAGAGAACACCATGGAAAATTTTGTCTGTTACTGTCCAGAGCCAGACGGAGCCTGATTTTCTCACCTTTTTGAGTAAGACTGCGAAATTTCTAGGCTGGAACTTCCCTATTCCCCTCTAATATCTATAGCGTATTGTACAATGGACAATTTTTAGTGTGAGCGCCATAGACTTGCCTCGGTGCTTGTCCAATCCACTCCCAACTCTATATGTTTAAAATTTGTCAAATTACAGAAATCAAAAGTTCTTTTACTTTCCTCTGGAATTCTTAACAGTAAAACTTTGTCAATTACAAATACCAGAATGCCGCCGTTTGCGATCCGGCATAAGATAAATATAGAAAATGTTGGCGTTTGCAAAAAATTTGTCGACAGCGCCAAAATACTTTTGCGGCGTAACGTAAATTTTATGTGACTTATATGTGTTTTAGTGTTGCCACCTGTAATTTTAACAAAGCACAGATTTGTATTAAATTAGTAGCTTACATACAGAGTCGTTTGGAAAAAGTAACCAGAAGCCATTTCTTAAATGACTAATTTAGCAGTTGATTCGACTTTTACAAGATTAACTTTTCTGTGTAAATTAAGCATTAAAAAATAATCTCAAAACTTGAGAAGTTCGCAAAATCTATTTTAAGTTAAAATTTAACAACATTTTTATCATAAGAAACACGTCTCTAAATTATCTCCGGTGTATATTTAAATAAACATTTAAATTTATTTACAGACACATACATGCATCCAATCACACATGCATTAATGCATACGAATGCAAACAAACATACATAAATAGAATAACTAAATGAACACTCGAAAAGTAGTGTCAGTAATAAGAGAAGTCATAGTTCAAGTTTTAGACCATTCTTTTCTATTTCTAAATAAAAGTAAGCTTTAAAACAAACAAATTCAGTTAAAATTAAAAAAAAAACACACACAAGTTTTCAAAAATTAGTAGTAAAAACAATTTTAATAGAGTCACAGAAAAATTATTGGCAATTTGTTACACTAAGCTAACAACAGTTTCACTTAATTTTTTCCTGACTTATTATTTTGAGTGCATATGTATATGTATTTACTTAAATACAACAATATGTTAAAATGTTACATTTTGTATATGAATTTATTTGAATTTTATTTTTCTGTGCCGTTGAATTTTTGTTTTTTTGTTTTGCTTTGTTTAAAAGTTTCATTTTAATTTTGTTGTCACACATTATCCTGCCGTGTTAAACTACAAAATACACTCACTTTTAAACTCACACATTCGCACCGTTATACACATACATACATACACTCATTTAGTACTCGTTTACCGCCAACCCGTGGTGAATGCGGTCAAAATGGTTAAAATGTTGCATAACAATTTACTACTGTTTCAATTTTACACACACGCATACAAATGCAATAACTATACTGCTGCTCCTTCTGTTACCTGCTGTTTATTTGTTATTGCATATGTGTGTGTGTGTGTGTGTTTGCATGTGTGTGAGTTTTCTGTGCACTGAAAGAACTATTTTTTTAAATGTTAATAATTATATTTATCCGAATTTTGATATTTAGAGAAGAAGTACTCCCACCAATATTTTTTAGAACAGGTTACCTTTGAATCTATTCTAAAAGAGGTTCTTTTACCAGCAGTTCCCTGAAACTGGTTATAGAACAGATTCCCGATAGTCAAAATGTAAGGTTGCACTGTCCCAGAACCAGTTTTAAAACTGTTTCCGAAACCGGTTCTAAAGCAACCTGTTCTAGTTTGGGTGAAACGAATCTAATGCTAATTGGTGAAACTCTTCACAAAACGAACCGGTTGTAGAACATAAATTATCACCTCCCGATTTTGATATTCTTTAATATCTAGCAGATCTAAATTGAACCGATAACAGAAAAATCAAATTAGATCCAACAATATATTTGGGGATTAAGTTAGATCACAATATTTGGGATTTAGAAGGATCTAAATTGATCCGAAAACTGGCAGATCAAATTAGATCCAGTTTAATATTTGGGGATTTAGAAGAATCTAAATTGATCCGAACACCGGCAGATCAAATTAGATCCAGTTATAAAGGGTGCTTAAATTTTAAGGGCCGATGTTGAATGTGAACCACACCTAAACGTCAAGTTTATTTCTGCATTTCATTTGACATTTCTCAATTTCAGACTAATTCAATTTGAACCATGGAAAGATACACAATCGAGCAACGCGTTTAAGTTATTCAGGCTTATTATGAAAATGGGCGTTTAAATCAAAATGCATTTCGTGCACTTTGTGATTTTTTTGGTCAGCATAATCGAGCAAATGTGTCCACAATCGGGAGAATTGTGGGCAAATTTCAGCAAGACGGGTCTGTGAAAATACCTGAGCATGCTCGCCCAGTTCGTTCTGCAGAAAATATTGCCGTTGTTCGCGATAGTGTGTCATGAGGTCGGCCAAGCATTTACCCTGAATGGTGTTCGCTATCGCGAGATGATAACGAACTTATTGTGGCCAGGAATTGAGGATATGAACCTAGATGATTTGTGATTTCAACAGGACGGTGCCACTTGCCACACAGCTAACGAAACAATGGCTCTTTTGCGCGACAAATTTAATGGTCATGTTATCTCACGTGGTGGCGATGTCAATTAGCCGCCAAGATCATGTAATTTGACACCGTTGGACTTTTATCTTTGGGGTTATTTGAAAGAAAAGGTGTACGTCGATAAGCCAGCAACAATTTAAGAGCTAAAGGATGAGATAATTCAGCACATTAACAGCATAAAACCTCAATTATGCCCCAGCGTCATCGAAAATTTGGACCATCGCATGGAGGTGTGCCGCCGAGGTCGCGGCGATATTTTGTTCCATACATAATTGAATCATACCATATTATCATAATAAAAAGAAATGACAATAATTTAATAAATAATTTGTGTTTTATTCAAAATCAACATCGGCCCTTAAAATTTAACGACCCTTTATATTAAGAGATTAAGTAAGATCCAAATTATTAGTTTCAACAATATAATACATATTCCGAATCTAGTTTATTAAAAAACGAATAAAATAATTTACCTCTCTGGCTGAGATTCGAAACCATTGACATTTGAACCACGTATAATTTTATCTAATTATATCTTATATCATATCAAAAAATATATCTTATATTGGACCATATACAATTATATCTCATGCCCATATTGAAAAATATTTTTGATAATGGACCATACATTATTATATCTCAAATATTATATAGGATATAAAATAATATATGGTTCTGTATATGATTCTGTGTAAGTCATACATAAGTAAATATGGTATAGTGAAAGCCCTACATAATTACATATAGTGTTATATAAAATTTTTATATAATATAACATACACCATATCTTATCATATAAATCATATATAATTTTATCAAGATCAATATTCAACTAGATGTGGTTATATATGGCACAATATATGGTAATTTTTAAAAAAATTAATGTAATATATAATTATATATGGTAATGCATACTGACATATCTAAATATATATGATAATATATTAATACAAGATGAGGCCATATATGATTATATCTAAACTGTTTACTCGGGCTGTGCTAATGCAATATACCTTCAGCAAGCTTCCCTGCGGAAAAGGACCTATCCCAGGACACGTCACGTGACCGGTTCATTGTGATAGGGACCGGTCACGGAGACAGTTTTTTATATGAAAAGGTCTGGTCACCTTAACATCCCCACGGGAAATGAAGGGGATTGATCCAAGGTGATAAATCTGTGTTAGCTGAATGAGGGACATGTCACAAAACTGGTGTAATATATAATTCAGTGTCTGAAAAATTGGTAATAGCTGTAAAATTAGCAGTGTCCCAAATATTGAAATGGTGGCAGACGCTTGACTGGTCCTTTCTAGATAAATCATGTAACTAGAGAGGACTGAACAAAATGAAGCCAATGTGCATCATGAAGTGTCAATGACAGGCAAATCCAGCTGCTCTCGACTGACTAAGAGGTATCACAACACTTAAGAGTTTTATAACAATAACAAACACTTAGATATTATTCCTGAAAATCCAAAGTTTGTAATTGAAAATTTCGATCGACGACTCCTTTCCCTTAACATTTTTAAAATTTTATTACAAAATTCATTTAATTATTTATTTGATAAAATTATGTTAATCCATTTTTCGAATTAATTTAAACAAGTAAAAAGACTTAAATTCGGCTGTGCCGAATCTTTGAATACCCTCCACCAATGTTCTCTTTTGTTTTTGATGCAAACAATGTAAAAAACTTTTGAAGTAAAATTATGGAGGTGAAAAAATTTTTTGAGGTGAAAAACTTTTTTGAATGCAGACAGGAATTTTTTTACGGGAAAAAAATTTAGAGGTGAAAAATTTTTTTTGGTGAAAAAAATTTTTTGTGGTGAAAAAAAATTTAAGTGGTGAAAAAAATTTTTCGAGGTGAAAAATATTTGAGGTGTACAAAATATTATTAATTTCTAAGCGATTGGTAAATTAAATATGAGAAAATATATTATATACCAGTCGCTACTATAAAATTGTACTAAAATACACCAATTTGTATGGAAAATTTAGAGGTATCTTCACATTTTCAACCATAACTTTTTAACCGCTGGACCGATTTTGCTCATTTTCAATACCAAACTGCTCGGGAGGAATAATCTGAATAAAAATAGGCATCCCCGCTAGCGTCTTCGCGTCGTGATCGCCATTTCAACAGACAGACGGACATCGCTAAATCGACTTAAAATTGCATAAGGATCACGAATATATATACTTTATGGGGTCTTAGACCTATATTTCGACATGTTACAAACGGAATGACAAACTTATATATACCCTCACCATATATGGTGGAGGGTATAATAAACATTTTTCACGAGTCTGTGATTAATTTTTTAAAGTGTGATATGATTTAATTTAAATTATATTGAATCATTTTTTTTTTTTTCGATAGAATAATTTGTTTTATGGATTTAATTCGCGATAACTTGTAAAAACTTTTATAATTAACATTGCAGGTGAATTCAGCGACTGAAGTTTATGGATTCGTTTAAAAACTCGTTCTTAATCTGACATACGCGGAAGAAATATTGACAGGTTACAAGCTAATAATTTTTCGTTTGCTCTGTGTCATTTGCATTTGCAACACTCAAGTGATATGTCACGAAACTATACATTCCCTACAAGCTCTGCGACATAACATATTGCGATTAAAATGTTACTACTTTTTTATTAATTACTTGTCCTCAGTCCTGTGGTATGAACATTTGAGTCAGTCACGTAACGTATCATGTTGCATTAGTTCTGATACACATCACGTAGTGTCTAACAAGACAGTAGTTATGTGTAAAATAATTCTAACCTGTTCTGTTGCGCATTCACTTACGCTAATGCAGTGATATGGTACCCTACACAAGGTCAGCGATATGCCGCAAGTAGCTTAAAAGGTAGAAGTTGCCACCTCCTATGACAAGCCCATGTTAAAGTTACGGGTTACTTTCATACAAGAGAACCAACTCCGGTTCCGGTTACGTGACTAACTCTGTGATTGGTCTATTTCCCGCAGGGATGGGCTTGTCCTAGGAGGGGGCCAATTGCACTGATCTAAAAGAACATGTCACACAACTCGTACTTTCAAACTCGTTAAGTGATAGAGGCTTTTAAACCAAGCATAAACCGGTACTGTTTGCACCTAACACGGGACTAATACTTTCAGACCCAATACCGATTACGTGATAAGTACTTTAAAAACCGATCCTGTTTTAAGCTACCGCAGGACCTATACTTTCAGACCCATCACGTGATGCAGACTTTTATACCGTTCAGGTGGTGGGTACTTTAGGAACCGGTCCTCTTTTCACCTATCTCGTGATATGTATTTTCACGGGGCAGGTCCCAATTCCCAACTAACCCCTTTTTTCCCGCAGGGTTTTTACTTGAAAATATGCTAAAGAAAACGAATATTTATTAAAATACATTTACGTTTATACTGATCCTTATAATATGTACTTTCGCTTTTTTTAGGGTTTCGATTTAAAATTTTTATGAAATTTGAAAGTAGAAAACTTGAAAAAAACGTAAATACTTGTTTTGGGGTTTAGTATGAATAAATGCAGTACAAAAAATATTATTTAATTTTTTTCAAATCTGATTAAAATTTGTTAAAAAAGAAAATGATGATTTTTTTCAAAAAAAAATTAGAAAAAACTCTGATTTAAGACCTTTTTACCTAACTTAAAAGAATAAGCATTTCATATTAATTTTAAATTTGATTAAAATTGATTTACTTTGACTTTTTTTATTTTAAATTTATGTTATCAGATTTTTTTTTTAAGTATTTGTCTAAATTTTAACAAAGACTTTTTATTGAGGTTTCTGCATTTTAAAATTGTTTTCTTAATTTAGATACAATTTTTTATTTTTTTTCTCAATTTTTAGGATATGAAGAGTCAATTGACCTCATTGACCCATTTGCATTTATTTATGGCCTTGTAATCTTTTATTTTTTTTTTCCTTTTTTATTTATTTGAACAGAAAATTAAAACAATAAACTTGGCTATCAGCCAGCCAACATCCATGCACAACAATAATTTATACGGAAAAGCATTTGCCTTATATGCAGAAAGTTGTGTGATCGAGCCTTACTGACACCTGTGCGAAAATCTAAGTTTAATATGTGTCCTTTGCATCAATTCTGTGACAGGTTTTTTTGCATTAGCCCTGGGACAGGTTCCTTTGTATTTTGTTCTGTGACAGGTTCTTTTGAGACAGTCCTGTGGCATGTCACAAAGAGAAATTTTCGGTCTTTCATATAAAACTTACCTATCCGAGGACCTGTCCCCATGGCACAATCACGTGACGTGTTCTGTGGCAGGTCCGTCTCCAATAGGTAACTTTCAAAAATTTATAAATGTTTTTAAAAGAGCACAGACAATTTAATTTCTTACATTTAGAAAAAAAAGTTAGTATAAAAATTTGTAAACGGTTTTCAATTCCACTTTACTATTTTTGTACCGATTTTTAGTAAAAAAATTATTGTTTAGCAAATCTCTTTGCTATTTACATTTTACAAATTACAGAATATTTACAAATTTTAGAAATCATTTTAGAAATTTTAGAAATCATTTTACAAATTTTTGAAAGCCGATTTGCTAAACTTAGCTAAAAATTTTACTAATTTTAAAAAAGTGGATATTAAAGGAAATATTAATTGTAATTAAAACTTACACCTACAAACTTAAATTGCATTAAACTGTTACATATGTACTTTAAAAAAAGGGATCGGAAGTGAATATACTAAAAAGTTTTTTGGTACTAAAAATCAGCTCTAAAACATTTAAAATTTGACCTTAAAAGTAAAAAGATTGACTAAACAATGTTTCAAAAAAAATAACAAAATGATAAATTCATTTATGTTTTTACAATTTTTAAGTCTTTGATTTTTTTTTAATTTTGTCTAAAATATTTTTTGAAAAAAAAAAATATATAAAATAAAAAAATTTTGATTCTCGATAAAAAAAAAGATGAATTTGAAATTTTGTACTAATATTAATAATATTTAGTAAATTTTTTTTTCTGATTTTAGCAAACAGATTTTAAATTCCACTTTACAAAAAGTTTACTAAAATTTAGTAGCGGCTACTAATTTTTCTACTTATTTCATTGCACTACACGTCAGCAGACATGTGTTGCTAAGATAAGCAAAAAATACTGCTGGGCTCAAATTATCAAAATTTCCCGTAATAACAGAAAAATTTTCAGTTACCATTGCAGACTTTTTTTGGTGAATGTAGCCACGATGTATAGACATTATGGAATTTCTGGTAGTTTACAGGTTGGTTGAAAAGTTCCTGCGCTCGAAATGAAAGAATACTGTTTTTGGTACGAAATATATTTTTTATTCAATATAATCTCCTAGAAGCTCAATACACTTGTTCCAATGATCTTCCAATAATTTTATCCCATCCTTATAATGGTTTTCCGGAAGCTCTGCAAAATAACCGTCTACGGCTGCTATGGCCTCTTCATTCGACGAAAAATGCTTTCCACGAAGGAATTGTTTGAGATTTCTGAAGAGAAAGTAGTCACTGGGAGCCAAATCTGGTGAATACGGTGGATGTTCAAGCAATTCTTTGAATTTAGCCATCGTCAAAACACTTTTGTGAGCAGGTGCATTGTCTTGATGAAAAATTATTTTTTTCTTCTTTAAACCAGGTCTTTTTTCACGAATTTTTTCATCCAGATGATCCAAAAGGCTGCAATAATATTCAGAGTTGATTGTTTTACCTTTCTGAAGATAATCAATCAACAAAATTCCTTTTGCATCCCAAAAAACTGATGCCATAACCTTCTTTGCTGATCGTTGTGACTTCACCTGCTTTGGAGCTAAACAACCAGCTTCAGTCCACTGTAAACGTTCTTGTTTCAATCTAGGATCATGGTGGTAGATCAAACTCTCATCCATAGTTATAAAACGAAGTCGGTTTTATTAGGCTTAAAACGCTCCAGATTACGCTGAGAAATTTGTTTTCAATCCAGTTTTTGTTGAATTGTTAATGTGTGCGGCACTATCTTTCCAAACAGTTTTTTCATACGTAATTCTTCATGTAAAATATGGAGTACTCGTTCGTCTGAGATGCCTATGGCATTAGCAATTTCACGCTTAGTCAAACTTGGATCTTCACTAACCATATTATGTACCTGCTCAATGATTTTAGCTGTGGTTGCAGGTTTTGGTCGCCCTTCGCGTGGATTGTCTTTAAGGCTGGTACGACCACGTTTAAATTCACCAGCCCAAAATTCAACGGCGTATTTTGAAGGTGAGGACTCCTTATACACTTCTAACAATTGTTCATAAATTTCCTTTGCTTTTAAACCCTTCAAAACAAAGAATCTAATGACTGCACGATATTCAATTTTTTCCATATTAAAAAAAATCAATGACACGTCAACTTTAAATGGCTTGTAAACAAAGAAAGAATTGACAAAATGACTTGCAACTTTGCATGTGTTCTCAGGACAGTTATACCAACTTGAGAGAAAAAAAAGTTTGAAGCTAGCAGTGCCATCTCTTGGTGAGCGCAGGAACTTTTTAACCAACCTGTATTTATTTACACAAAATTCTTAACATTTTACTACAATATTGAGTTTTGTTTACTTTTTGAATTAAAATTTTCCAGTTGTAGTAAATTGTTGAAAGTAATCAAACAGGCAATATATTAGAATTCTAAATACAATATAATTTTTTCAGTGTATAACATATTATTTACTAGATATAACACATACAAACTCGATACATGTTTATAAACGTTTATTTTATTTTAATATTTTTAAATAAATTTCTAGGTATTTATATTGAATGCATTTTATTATACAAACTTTGAAAAATTAAAGTTTAAAGTTAACTTTTTTTTAAAACAAAACTTTGTTGAAAACTACAAAACAATAACAAATGTTAAAATGTTTGTATTTAATTAGAAAAATTTAAATCAAGTTCTTAAATTTTCGCAATTAACATTTTTCCCCCCATTAAGTCACATATTTTCTGCGAGTACGTTGTTAAATCCTTTTAATTTTTTATTACACAAAACTTTTCGTTTAATTGTTAAATAAAAATCATTAAACATTTAATTTTTCAAAATGTTTTTAATTCTTATGGCAGCCTAAAAAAGTTTTGCCTTTTTTTAAGAAGTTCATCACAAAATTACTACAATCCCGGTCTGAGTTATGTTATTAACCCTTAAAAAAAGGTCTAAAATTCGATAATGTAAAGGATTAAAAGTAAAAAGTTTTACAAAAAAAAAGAAACACCACACTTTGAATGTCTACATATTCTTAATATGTTGTAAATAAAAAAGTTTATTAGGAAAAATGTTGAAAAACAAAGAAAAAAGGTCAGTCTCAAAAGAACAAAAGGTAGGCTATAATAAAAAATATTTGTGTCAAATAAAATGAATAGGATTTAAGAAAATAAATTAAAGTTTTTTACTTTGAAGATAGTTCAAAACAAGTAAGAGCGGCTAAATTCGGCTATGCCGAATCTTATATACCCTTCACCATGGTTGGAAAACAGTGAAGTTCATATATGGACATATATGGAATGGACAGATTTATATACGGACATATTTAAGTGGAAATTTACCATTTAGTTTAGTGATAAAACTTGGACTCTGAAAGATTTATGGTTCCCGAAAATAGGTATTTAAAAAAAATTTATGTTTTGGGCATAACTACTTTCAGCAAATATATTCTACTAAAGATTTTCGATCTTTGGATATATAAGACGTATCCATAGGTCATATTACAGCTCTAAAAATTTAGTTTTTACAAAAATTTTGATGTTTTTAGCCCATTTATGGAGTATTTAATTATTAATTCTTAATATATAAATTAATCTATTTTGTGTCACGCCCAATTTAAGGATCCCGCCCACATTTAGTCAGATGTTGTGTATTGATAACCAAGATGCTTGCACCTTATTTGGAAACTTTTCCTCTTTCCGTTCTCCAATTACACAGAAAAGCTGACCAACATCGTTAAGACAACTGTGCTGGACGCATTTGTTTTGTTAAAAAAAAAATAAAAAAATAACAAAAAGTCTTAAGAAAATCAAAAAAAGAATTAAAAAAATATACAAATAAAAAAAGTTGAATAGACGCGGCTCGATCGCGCGATTAAAAGAAAAAAAGTATTTGTGACAAAGCGCTTAGACCACTGAGCCATTGAAGGACATAAGCAAACGTCGTTAATAGAAGTATATAAAGAATTTTCGTTTAAAACAGATTTGTTTGGGTTTTATTTAAATGACAAACCTTTGTATGGATTTGTTGTTTGTGTATAAAAGGTGAGGAGGTAAAAGAGAAAAAGTTCAACAAATAAAATAAAAACAACAACAATCACGATCATAATGCCAATCGGTGTTGTCATATTTTTTTTCAAAAATCTTTTTAGTTCTAAAAAAAGCTTTTTTCGACCAAAAAAATATATTTTTTACAAAAGAAATCACTAGAACTGCCTGTGTTTTATTTCTACAAATATGTTTGATTTAGCTGGCAAATTTGCATTTGGGATTTTATTTCGCTTTTTGATTAAAAAATATTTTTAATTTCTTTAGCTTAATTTTAAAAATTTGAAGGAAAATAGTTTATAATTTTTTTTTTTTATAAATTATTATAAGTTATGACCTAAAATAGTTGCACTCAAAGGGAAATTATGTATAAAATTTTCTTAATATGTGAGAAATAAAATGGTTTAAAAATCTTTTTATAAATTATTTTAAATCGGAGCAAAAAATAGAAATAAAACCATTTGTATTTTGTTTGTATCAGAGGGTTTTTATACAAATTTTGATGCTTTTAGCCTATTTATGGATTATTTAATTATTAATATAAAATTTTATTTAAATTAATTATTTAATGTTAAAAAAACAAAAAAGTCTTAAGAAAATAAAAAAAAAAGTTGAATTGTGTCTTGAGTAGGATTCGAACTCGCGTTTTTAGAGAAAAAAAGTATTTGTGACATAGCGTTTAGACAACTAAGCTATGAAGGCCATATGGAATCATCGTTTATAGAGTTAAATAAACAGTTTTCGTTCAATAGGGATTTGTTTGGTTTTTATTTAAATGACAAATATTTGTATGTGTTTGTTGTTTGTGTATAAAAGGTGAAGAGGTGAAAGAAAAGAAATTGATGTGTCTGTTATGCGTAATATTCAACATACATATAAAAACAAAGGGGTTTCACGGCTGGTTTTTAATAGCAAGTAGAAATGGATCACATTTAACAGAAATATATAACAATCAAGTCCTCATCATGCCTGGGGTCTTCGGAAAACCCACTTCAACACACAGACGGACAGACGGACATCGTTAAATCAACTTTGCTCTTCATAAGGACCCAGAATATATAAACTTTATAGGGTCTAAGAACAATATTGTAGAAATTACAAACGGAATGACAAACTTATATATACCCTTCCACCTGTGGTGAAGGGTATAAACATATTTTAGAAACAAAAATTTAAGAAGACGAGAATTTTCTGAGGGACTCAATATCTTTTCTTCAGAAGATGATGAAGATATGCTTGAACAAGTTCTAAAAAAAAGAATGAACGATTTTCTTCAAGTGAGAAGGCATTATCAGCCTTGAAATTCGTTTTTTCGCCACAAAGAACAAATTTAAAAGAATAAAACTTAAAAAATATATAAATTATAAAATTAAACGAAAACTTTGTGTTAATATAACATATTTTTTTTTTTTAAATGTTGAACCCCAACCCTGAACCTGAACTTTTTATTTCGATTAAGCCGAATCCGAACCTGAACCCATTTTTTTCAGGGTTTCAGTCCCTGGTTTTTAGTAACATGTCGATATTCAACTGCAAAATAAGTATCCATCACAGAAAAAATTATTGCCAAAATTTTCAATTAAAAATTTTAATCATATCAATTAAATTTTTAATTGTAAAAAATATTCTAGTTTACAACTAACACAATTGACAACATATAAAAGTCACATTTTTTTGATTTATTTATATCATAACTTTTGTTAAATTGCATCTCAAGTCCCTAAACAAAAAAAATATATTTTTAATATTACGATTATTAATAAAAGCGTCATAACTTATTGTTTTTTTATTTGAAAATTTATTGATATAAAAAAATAAAATTTGGATAGATTTTTCTTGGCAAAAGCTATTTCTGCTAAATTAATAACGTATTGGTTTTAATGCATAGCTTATTAATTCATTTTATTTCATATTATTTAATTTTTTACCAAAATAGTTTGTTTATATACAAAATTATTTCAATAAAAATTACAACAAATTATTCAAATATAGATACACACATAGAAAATACAAATATATACATCTGTGTGAGTGCTGGGTTTTTGTAAAATTACATACAAATAAAAAAAGAATTTTATTTGAAAAACAAACCACAAAAATCGTTTTTTTCTACTTTTTGTCAGTTAAAAATTGATAGTTATTTTAAACTACTTTCGATTGCTTTTACTACTTATGACGATTATTAAACAATGATTGAAAATAAACAACAAAATGGGCTGAATATAATTAAAAACCAGTGGTCCTCTTTTTGATTGTATTTTCGATTAATTTAATATGTATTTTAGATTATTTTTAACGAAATAATATTGTGAGTGTATGAATAAATTATAATCACTTCATATCAATGATTTGATTTTGATTCGATTAAATGTTTAATGATTTGAATATTCAAACAATAAACAGTACTTTGCAAATCCATTTGTTGAAATATAAATTAGATTTAAAAATTAAATCAAGGTATCCTGTTTTTAAAGGTTTATTTTAAAATTTTAAAAAATTGTTAAAATTTGAATTTGTTAAAATTGTAATTCTTTTATGCAAACAAAATCTTCAAAAAATCTTTTTAGAATTTTAAAAAATTTGATTATTTAACAATTTGTTAAGAATTTTTGGTTATTTCAACTTTGAAAATGGGACTATGAGCAACACTGCGGATACGCATACACCAGTAAAGTTGGTACCATATTTTGGTACAAAGCATTTAGAAATTTTCATGCTTTAATGAATTACACACAAACATATGTTTATTTCATTAAAAAAAAATATTGAAAAATTTATTAAAATTTTAAATGATTTGAATCTGGAATTTCAATCAAAAATTTTATTAAAATTTCATTTAATTTTAATTAAAAAATTTTATTGAAATTTTAATTGATTTTTGGTTAGAACTTTAAATAAAGTTTTAATTGATATAATTAAAACTTTAATTGAAAGTATTGAAGATTTTTGATTACAAATTTAATTGATATGAATAAAAAAAATAATTGAAAAATTTTAAACAATTTTAACAAAAAAAGTTAACAAATTCTTTGGCTGGTACAAATTCAATTAAATTTTTAATTGTATTTACAAATATTTCAATTGAAACTCGATTTTAGTTATTTCTGTGTATTCCAAGCCCATATTAAAGTTACCGGTTACTTTCATATAAAAGAACCAACTTGAGGACCGGTTTCTACCACAAAGTTCCGGTCACATTGCCGTAGGGAATGTATAAAATAAAACATATAGGTAATTTAAATATGTCAAAAGAAAGTTTCGCTTTATTATCGTTAACACTTTCAAACTATGTTATCTAAACCTTAATGCAAAAGAATACTTTTAAAAAAATGAAATCCTTTAGTAACGAAATTACACTGAAAAAATAGTGTCGACTGCACCCCAGTCTACCCTTTATACAATTTAAAATGTTTGTCCTTACAACTATTAACATACATACATAACATGTAGGCATAGTAAAGGATTCTTCCTTATTTAGCTTAATGTACGTACATATTTCTAAAATTATAAGGATGATGATGATGTGCTTGTTGTCACACAAATGTCACAGAAACAAACCACTACAGCTGCAGGGGCTTCTAATGTTGTGGTCAACCATCTGGGGGTAAGTTGATCTGTTAATTTTTGTTAAGTACAAGGTGGCGCAAAAGTAATCCTCCTATCAGAAAATGCAATAAATTTTGCGATTGGCCCCTAATGTCAGTTCTGTTTTGTCATTTGTGTAGTAAACAC
The DNA here is from genome assembly GCA_949748255.1 of Eustalomyia histrio. Taxonomy (NCBI): domain Eukaryota; kingdom Metazoa; phylum Arthropoda; class Insecta; order Diptera; family Anthomyiidae; genus Eustalomyia; species Eustalomyia histrio. Next base: position 69,339,875 of record OX456524.1, on the reverse strand, counting down.
ATGCGAAAAACACGTTAATAAACAATGTTACGCTATACTGCTCCAGAACGCGGAATATTGGTGACTATTTATTTGAGCAATAATGTAGATGATTTTTCATCAAAAATAATCATGAGTGATGAGGCCCATTTCCATCTTAGCGGGTACGTAAATAAGCAAAATTTACGGTTGTAACCCACCGCGTGTAACCCACGAAGAGCCATTACACCCGCTCAAAGTCACTGTATGGTGTGCTGTTTTCGCTGGAGGAGTCATCGGACCTTTTTTCTTCGAAGACGTCGCGGGCCAAACGGTTACTGTGAATGGTGAGCGCTACAGAGCAATGATCAACGAGTTCTTTTTGCCGCAACTTGATGAATTGGGATTAGAAAACATGTGGTTCCAACAGGACGGTGCAACGCCACACACTGCACGTGCCACAACCGATATGCTGAAGGATGCATTTCCCGGGCGCCTAATCTCCCGTTTTGGCGATTTGCACTGGCCAGCAAGATCGCCTGATTTGACCGCTCCAGACTTCTTTTTGTGGGGCTTTTTGAAGTCGCGGGTTTATGTCAACAAGCCTCAGACTCTTGCAGCTCTTAAAGACAATATCCGTCAAGAATGTGAGGACCTATCGTCAGAAGTTTTGGCCAAAGTGATGGAAAATGCCATAAAAAGGGCTCAAATGACAATCAACTGTGGCGGCGGCCATTTACATGACATCATATTCTCGACTTGATGTAAAAAAAATTAAAAGACCAAATAAAAATAATCCACAAGAAGAATCAAAGTTTTTCATTTTATTTTTAAATTACAGCCAAAAAACATCGAAAGGTTATTTTTGCGCCACCCTGTATCTATGATTGTAAAATAAATATAATAATTCTAAGGACAAACTATTGATTTATTAAATTATTTTTTTTAATAAACCTAATTAATGTGTACACCCAAAATAATAAGTCAGTAAAAAGTATTTGGTAAAACTTATTTAAACTAAATTCTACTAATAATCAACAAATTTTTTGTTCAAGTAATATTTAACCCTCTAATGTTCTTTCTACTGATATCGATATTATTTACGCTTTGCATTTGCAATTAAACACTACCCTGTAGGAAGCCTGAGGTCAAGTGTCTACTATTTTGGATGACATGTCAACAAAGCGTCTATACTTTTTACATTCCTTTTTTGCAGCTGCACAGATGTGCTTGTTTTTGATTTTTTTTATTGTTTTATTTTGTTGCAAATACATGTGCATAGCTGCATGCAAAATTAAAGTTTTTAATAAAAATATAAAGAAAAATGAATTTAAAAGGTAAATATACAAATTTGAACAAAATATATAATGAGCAAAAGAAATTACAAAAAACTTGTGAAAAAAACAATCAATAAAAATAAAAATAACAAGAAAGAGGCAACCATTATATGTGAAAGTTGCAACTCTAGAGATTTTGTGGAGCCTGATGAAGATTTTACGGAGACTGTGGATGATTTTTTGCAGTCTTTTGCAAATTTGTCTACTCCAAAATAAAATTTGCACGAAATTTCTTTTTAATTTAATAAAATTTTAAAACAAATTTTATTAAAAAAATATCTAACTTTACAAAATAAATGCACCTGTTTAATCTTATTCCTTCCTAGTGTGGAAATCTAGTAAAACAGTTGCAAAAGTGTAGACTAGAATTACTAAAATGTTTTAGTGAATTTCTGCTTCCAATGTCAACACCTAGTCAATAGTTGTGTAGATTTGCAATGACACGCACATGTTAAATGTCTACAGCAGAAAGCGTTGGCTAGGGCATAATTAGTCAGTAGTACTGGTGACAAAGTCAATAGTAAATCAGTACAGTTTCACTATCGACATTTCGTTCAGGAGTACTAGTGAATTTTTGGTTCCAATGTCAACACCTTGCCAATAGTTGTGTAGATTTGCAATGACACGCACATGTTAAATGTCTACAGCAGAAAGCGTTGGCTGGGGCATAATTAGTCAGTAGTACTGGTGACAAAGTCAATAGTGAATCCTTACAGTTTCACTATCAACATTTCGTTCAGCAGTACTAGTTAATCTCTGCTTCCAATGTCAACACCTTGCCAATAGTTGTGTAGATTTGCAATCACACGCACATGTTAAATGTCTACAGCAGAAAGCGTTGGCTAGGGCATAATTAGTCAGTAGTACTGGTGACAAAGTCAATAGTAAATCAGTACAGTTTCACTATCGACATTTCGTTCAGGAGTACTAGTGAATCTCTGGTTCCAATGTCAACACCTTGCCAATAGTTGTGTAGATTTGCAATGACACGCACATGTTAAATGTCTACAGCAGAAAGCGTTGGCTGGGGCATAATTAGTCAGTAGTACTGGTGACAAAGTCAATAGTGAATCCTTACAGTTTCACTATCGACATTTCGTTCAGGAGTAATAGTGAATCTCTGGTTCCAATGTCAACACCTTGCCAATAGTTGTGTAGATTTGCAATGACACGCACATGTTATATGTCTACAGCAGAAAGCGTTGGCTGGGGCATAATTAGTCAGTAGTACTGGTGACAAAGTCAATAGTTAATCAGTACAGTCTCACTATCGACATTTCCTACAGGGTAAAAGCTACGGCGATTGTCGTTTTTTGGAAATTGCGAAATTGAGCGAAATTCACACTAAACATCAATTAATTTTGACATAATTAAATTTGCTAACTACTTACTCCGAGCATTTCAGTTGTGCTTAATTTAAAAAAAAAATCTCTGCTAGTTTTAGAACAAAAATAATAACTCATTTTAAAAGTTGGAACCTCAGATTATGTTTGCAATTATCAATAGTATTTACCAGAGTGTAAATATATTTTTGACGATTTTTAAAAATATTTTTCTTCCAAATTTATGCAAGTTTAACTTTACATTCTTCTCGCTTTAAAGTCGTTCATTGCAGAAAAAAATGTTTGAAGGCTAAGGAAGTAGTTTATAATGTTTTCTTTCTTTAAAAGAATATTGGTTATTTAATCAAAAACTACTTAAGATCCGAAGACCGCTTTTAAGCCGCCTTGGGCATTAGAGGGTTAAGACACAAATTTTCTGTTACACATCTCCTAATGACTGATAGATAAAACTACTATATTAACAATATTTTATTTCATTTTTTAAGCATGTACACAGAGAAAAATCCTTATTATATCACATTTAAACTAATATCTAATTTTTTAGAAAAATTTTCAACTAAACTATGAATCTTATTAAAGTAAATATGATTCTAATTAAATGTAGTTAAATTAATATTTCAACATTTTAAATTTAATATTCGCATTTTAAAAATTAGTAGAAAAATATATAAATTAAAAAAAAAAAAAAGTTTTGACAGTCTTTGGTTTTGAATTTTGCGGCAGCTCTAAATATTTTTAAGAATTTTTTTTTATAGAATTTTGTTTAAAAGCTGCTTTTGTTTACCTGAGTAAAAAAGTTTATGTACAGGTTGGTTGAAAAGTTCCTGCGCTCGAAATGAAAGAATACTGTTTTTGTTACGAAATATATTTTTTTATTCAATATAATCTCCTAGAAGCTCAATACACTTGTTCCAATGATCTTCCAATAATTTTATCCCATCCTTATAATGGTTTTCCGGAAGCTCTGCAAAATAACCGTCTACGGCTGCTATGGCCTCTTCATTCATTGTTTGAGATTTCTGAAGAGATAGTAGTCACTGGGAGCCAAATCTGGTGAATACGGTGGATGTTGAAGCAATTCGTACTTTAATTCTTTGAATTTAGCCATCGTCAAAACACTTTTGTGAGCAGGTGCAATGTCTTTTCTCACGAATTTTTTCATCCAGCTGATCCAAAAGGCTGCAATAATATTCAAAGTTGATTGTTTTACCTTTCTGAAGATAATCAATCAACAAAATTCCTTTTGCATCCCAAAAAACTGATGATATAACCTTCTTTGCTGATCGTTGTGACTTCACCTGCTTTGGAGCTGAACAATCAGCTTCAGTCCACTGTAAACGTTCTTGTTTCAATTGAGGATCATGGTGGTAGATCCAGGTCTCATCCATAGTTATAAAACGACGCAAGAAGTCGGGTTTTTTCGGCTTAAAACGCTCCAAATTACGCTGAGAAATTTGTTTTCGATCCAGTTTTTGTTAAATTGTTCATGTGTGCGGCACTAACTTTCCAAACAGTTTTTTCAGACGTAATTCTTCATGTAAAATATGGAGCACTCGTTCGTCTGAGATGCCTATGGTATTAGCAATTTCACTCTTAGTCAAACATGGATCTTCAATAGCCATATTATGTACCTGCTCAATGATTTCTGCTGTGGTTGCAGTTTTTGGTCGTCCTTCGCGTGGATCGTCTTCAAGGCTGGTACGACCACGTTAAAATTCACCAGCCCAAAATTCAACGGTGCGTTTTGAAGGTGAGGACTCCTTATACACTTCTAATAATTGTTCATAAATTTCCTTTGCTTTTAAACCCTTGAAAACAAAGAATCTAATGACTGCACGATATTAAATTTTTTCCATATTAAAAAAAATCAATGACACTTCAACTTCAAATGGCTTGTAAACAAAGAAAGAATTGACAGAATGACTTGCAACTTTGCATGTGTTCTCAGGACAGTTATACCAACTTGAGGGGAAAAAAAGTTTGGAGCTAGCAGTGCCATCTCTTGGTGAGCGCAGGAACTTTTCAACCAACCTGTACATATACCCGAGTAAAAACAAAATAATTGGTACAATATTTAATCATATCCAATTTTATATTCCTTAATAAATAAATTGATCCGGAAAATGGCAGATCAAATAAGATCCAGCAATATATTTAGGAATTAAGTAAGATCCAAATTTATCCGAAAAATGTTTTAGATGGGATTGTATCAGATTAGATTCAACAGTATTATATACCTAGTATACGAAATCTAGTTTTTTAAAAAACGTAGAAAAAAAATTTTAAATAAAAATATTAAAATTCTAAAAAAACCATGCCTCCGCCAGTAATGGAACTCGGTCTGCGAGAGTTATAGTGAGTTATGCACTCAGAAGTGTGTGATTATATAATTATATCTTCGGGACATAAACCCAGTGCATATCTTAAAAAATCACTTGGATATTTTCGGAATCTAAAGCATTTGTTCAAAATATTTTCTTCTAATTATTCAAAATCAAAAATTTCAATGAGAAAACTGTTCTGATAAGCTTTTATAATTTTTTTATTAAATCATTTTCTACATTTTTGTTTAAAATTTCATGAAGGTTAGAATTGATGCAGCTTTGCAATTTTAAATTAAAGTTTTGACAAATCAAGTACAACAGATTTCTTTAATCTTTAATTGAAACTAGCTGAGCCTGTCATTTGCGTTTTTTTTCGCCTCAAATAGTTATGACGACGCAATCTGTGCATTTTTGCATTGTGTATTTTATTTAACACTACATCATTTCCAGTTTTAATTTATAATTTACCAAAAATAATTTTAAAATTGTGTAAAAATGTTTTAAAACTATCCAAAATAACTTTAAAATTGTGTAAACATTATTTCAAATTGGAATCGAACCCACGACCTCCGCACTGATAAGCTAGCACGCTACCAACTAGCCTACCGGGCGCTATCCAAAAATGTGTTACCTCTTTTTATTAACAATTGCATTAAAATCTTTTTTTGTATCTAAAATTTTACGTATTTTATTAAGTTTTTTCCTTCTCCTGTCAAGTAACAAAAAATCGAGTTAGGGCCTTTTTATTTTAAGCCATCGATATATACTTCGAATTTGTTTAAATGTGGTGTACAGAAATACTGATGGAATTGTTTAGTATATTTAACTGTAAATATAGTAAATAAAATCACTTGCATTTACAGTGGCTCACAGCTTATCTCGTGTGAGGAACTTTTTTAAAAAACAAAACATAAAAGCGGTATATTTTATTCTGAACTCCACAAATAAATGATGCAGTTTTGTAGATAATTTAGTCTTCAATACAAAACACTAAAAAAAATTACACAAACATCAACATTGAACGATTTTTTAAAAGCAAAACTAAACAAACAGATAATTTTCATGTCACAACTTATTTCGTGTGTTGATTTTTATTCTTATCTTTTTTGAAATTACGGATTCTAAAAACTAACTGTAGATCAAAACATAAACAATAATAATATCAGGAATAGGTCGTCTATTCAAAAGTATTAAAATCAGTTATATTTCCGTGGTTTTACAAGATGGATCGACGCACTTCAATAGAAAACGTGAGTTAGTTCTTAAAAACTTCCAAAGTGGGAAAACATAAGACCAAATTGCTGAAATTGTTGATTGAAATCCATCTACGGTTCAGTATATTATTCATCGTTTTTTCCGAGAAAATCGTGTGCACAACAAAGGAAGACCAAACAAAAATTTATTAAAAATGATGAGGGGTGGATTTTGCGAAAGATTAAAGAAGATCTTATGTTGTGTGTAAAAAGTTTGAAAGCAGCACCAAAAGAAAAGTGGACAAAAATATCGCCACAATACACTAAAAAGATGGTTTACTCTATGCTATCCAGATATAAAGCAGTAATAAAGCAAAAAGCTACCCTACAAAATATTAAATAATGATTTTCCAACAATTTTAATTTTTTTTTTAATGTTCTATTGCCATGCACGAAATAAGCTGTGACATGAAAATAATGCGTTTGTTTAGTTTTGCTCAATGATATTTGTTTAATTTTTTTTAGTGTTTTATATTGAAGACTAAATTATCTACAAAACTGCATCATTTATTTGTGAAGTTCAGAATAAAATATATAAATTTTAAGCTTGATTTTTCAAAAATGTTCCTCACACGAAATAAACTGTGAGCCACTGTATAAATAATCACAAACATGATACTTTAAAGCAGTGATGTTCATTGCATGGGACAATTGTCCCCTGCTCAACTCACATGTATTCTTACGCTCTTGCCTTTAGTCGTCACTGAAACACAAAAAGTATATAATTTTCTATAGAGTATTTTTCCCGCTCTACCAGAAATTCAACATGGTACAGAGTTCAGCGGCAACATTTTTAAATGAGAGGGCAACATTTTCAAAGTTGCTAAAGTGTTGAAAAACATTAAATTTAGTGTATGCAGTGCTGCCACATAAACAGTCTAATTTTTTATCCCAGTTTTTGGGATTCTTTACTGTTTACCAGTTTTTTCAAAAAACATTTTTTTTTTCAAATTATTGCATTTTTTATAGGTTTTTAGTTATATTTGCAACAATTAATAGCATATTTATTCTCTTTTTTATATATTTTTACCATAGAACTGGGAAATAATGGATATGAATAGACATAGTTGGTCAATGTGTGTGTACACAATTTAATACTTTTGATGTCACAATGTTATGTTTGAATTCGTAACTATTTTTTAACACAATTGCAAATTTTGGTTGTATTTTTTTACTTTATTAGACATGTCTAATTTAAGTAAAAATAAATAGTATATTGAACAAATATTATATTTTTATATGAAAAATCTGAAAAAATACATGAATAAAATAAAAAAACTTTTTTTTTATGAAATAATCTGAAAAATCTCTAGCATCCCAAAAAACGGCAAAAAAAATAGTTAAAATTGGTTATATGGCAGCACCGCTAAACACTACTAAAAGTTGCCGATCAAAACTCACCTTTGTTGCCGCCAAACTATGTTCGTGTTCTAAGAGAGTACTAAAAAGTTCGTGAGAGAGAAACATACTCTATAGAAAATTATATTCTCTTTGTGAAACAGCGACGAATGAACACGCGTGGCGGATGTATGCTGATTTTTCTTTAATACACTGAGAAAAATTAATAGCAATGTAAGAAAAATATTTTATGATAATACAAGATCTATAAAAATCTTTAATAAACCTAATAAAAAAACTTATTTTTTTAATATAAAAGTTGAAATGTTTTTAAAAATTGGAGTCCGATCGTTCATTTATTTATTCCGATCGAATGTATTGTATTTTTTTTCCTTCCAAAAATAGCATTTTTTTAATAGAATATCATAATAAATCCATACATATTACAAATATTTTATTAATATGTAAATATAATGAAATCATTAATATTAATGAAAAAAATTAACAACTTTTTGTTTTTTATAAAATGAAAAAAAGGCACGCCAATGTATTTATTATTTTCCTTTCAAAAATTTACTTTTTGTTTAATTCATATATCTTTAAAACTGTTTTACACAAAACATAACAGTTTCATATTTTCAATAAAAAATAAATTCATACAGATACTAACACTGCTATTAACCCATTGAACATTTCTTGCAGTGCAATTCTCATTTTCTCACTAACACAACGACATATTTATTTTTGAACAGCACTGCTTTAAAGCTAATGAATTTAATTTTTATTCAATGTAATTATGTATGTATGTGTGTGCGTGTGTGGGTGCAAATGGTAGTAAGAGGTTAAAACTGTTAAACAGATAATAAGGATTTTAACATATGGCCACGTATATACATACATATATATACCAACAATAAAAGCATAATGTAACAACCATTACATTGCAAAATGAAATAACGGCCTTAAACAAACCATACATACCCTGTAAGAAATGTGGTTAGTGAAACTGTACTGATTCACTATTGACTTTGTCACCAGTACTACTGACTAATTATGCCCCAGCCAACGCTTTCTGCTGTAGACATTTAACATGTGCGTGTCATTGCGAATATACACAACTATTGACAAGGTGTTGACATTGGAACCAGAGATTCACTAGTACATTTTAGTAATTCTAGTCTACACTTTTCTTTATATTTTTATTAAAAACTTTAATTTCGCATGCAGCTATGCAAATGTATTTTCATCAAAATATAACAATAAAAAAATCAAGAACAAGCATAGCTTTGCAGCGCAAATAAAGAATGTAAAAAGTATAGACGCTTTGTGGACATGTCACCAAAAAGTCACCCAAAATAGTCGACAAAAGTGGTGACTTGTAGACACTTAACCCCAGACTTCCTACAGGGTAGTTACATACATACATACATATTAACATGAATAACAACCGTCAGTGAATATCAACCAGTTGATGGTGATTTTATATGTACGATATATGTACATATACACAAATATTTATGTATATGCAAGTTTATGTACATATTAGGGCGCAGTATCTTTATTGGAATATATTTTTTGTTTTAAGGGGAGTGGGGGGGGGGGGGGGGTAAGGTATTTATTTTTTAAATAAATGCTTAATATGTTAGGAATATTGTGCTTAAACTTCATGTCGATTGGAGCAAAATTGACATAGTTACGAGCACTTTTATGTCAAGTATGTCAGTGTAGAGCAGTGATCCCCACACACATACATTCACATTTATGTTTGTGTTGGTTGTTTGTTTTTGAGCGTAATTCAGGGATGCGAAAGTTGGTACAATTGTACCATTTTTAGTACGATTTGGTCCTTAAAAGTACGTCGGTACTCCCATGGTTTATTTGGTACAATTTCCAAAGCAACTTTGAAAAGGGAATTAAGAAAATTGCACGCAATCAATAGCCAAATGAAAGATTTGTTACTTTCATCGAATTCCTGTTGCTATAATTTTAAAATAACAAATAGTTTGTTACCTACTTAAATATGATATTAATCTCATGGATTTTTGTACTTTATTTTACATATTTTTATTATATACTTTTAATGTACAACTGAATTTCCTGTACAGTTTTTTTGTTATGCTTGTTAAAAATAAAAATATTAAAAAAACTTCTAAAGCTGGTGTTTTTTTTTATACTAAAAAAAATGGTACAATTGAGTTCAAAAAAGTACACTTTCGTAATGACTTTTGTACGAAATTGAAATTCTCATTTCGCATCCCTGCGTAATTTATTTTTTCTCACTCAGCCAGGGTTGCCAAGGCATATTTGTCGCTGTCCCCGAACAAATTTGAAAAAAATCGCCACGTGCGATATAAATATATTAAAAATAACATTATTTTATATTCAAATAAACACTAACTTCCATATGCATAGACATTTAGTTGTTTCTTATAACAGTCTTTTAAGGAAAATTTGTTCTTGTTTTACATGTTAATTTGATTTATAAGTGGGTTATAAAAATCAACAAAATGTCTATGCATATGACACGCATATTTTAAAAATAAACAAATATAAACCTGTTTTGTAAGATTCTTGTCAATCATTTATTATTTGTTCATAAAAAGTAATGAGTTTTAATTATTTGATAATTTTCCATACTCGTAAGCCACAATGCCTTTCTTTCTTTTAAATATTATTTTCAATTAAATTTGAATTAAAATATTTTTTTTTTAATCACGACTAATTTAATTTCAAAACCGAAGGGTTTCATGGATTTTTTTTAAGACAGCCTCCTCGGGAAGTCTTCCGGACCTGGCCTATTTTTATTATCGGAGTATTTTAATACTCTACTAGAGCAAAAATGTCCGTTTTGTCCTATCTCGCTTAGTTTTCGAGATACCGCTCATTTTAAAAAATTACCATTTTACAAAATGGCGAATATCTAGAAAAGTGAGCGCGATTTGCAAGTCAATTTTAATGTTTTTTTTATTTTGTTTTAATTCGCAAATCAAATTAATCCTTTTTTTAATTCGCGAATTAAAAAAATAATTATGTTTGAAATGATTCGATTTGATTCAATTAAATAAAAAAAAAATTAAAATTAAATTGGCTAATCAACTATGATTTTAAATCTGATTTAATAAATTGATTTATAAAAAATTGAATCAACTCGCTGATTTACAAAAACAAATATTTTTTTTAGGGAATTAATTCAATAAAGATTTATCTTTTTCGAGGTCTGAACACGCATCAGTGCGTTGGCATACTAATCACTCAGCTTTAATGAATATTAGCAACAAGCGACTACACAACCCACGCACATGAATGCTCAAATGAGACTAAATATTTTTATTTAATAAAAATACAAATTATCTTTTCATGCTCTCTTCATTTGTGAGAGAGCATTCGCACATGTGCGGTGTTTTGAGAGCCTCTGATGTAGAATATAAAATTTAGTGTAGCAGTAAATAGGGTACGTTCGTAAATGCAAAAAATTTGTGCATCACTGCGGCAGTTATGCCAACTTTTATTGCTGATGCGTGATCATCTGTTGCAGATGCTTTGCTACTGCTCAACAACTGCACAGTTTGCTTTTTAGAACGTTTTGCAAAAGATAAAAAACATGTTCACTACAATAACATTAACAAATATTATTGAAAATCTTGATTGTAAAATGCAAAATTTTTGTTAACTTACAATAAAAAAAAAGAATTAAAAGAAATATAAAATTAAAAATCAATTAAAACGAAAAAGAAGATGATTTCGCACTATTGCATCAGAAACTTTAATGATGCCATAGTTGCAAAAATTTGCGGCAGGACTGTCAATTGTTTGCATAAAAAAACGTTTGACGTAAATCAGTGCTGCCAAGTGATGCTTTTTTGAACGTTTTACTTTTATTATGCTGCAGTGATGCGCAACTACTGCATTTACGAACGTACCCATATTTTTTCGAGCAGACATACACGTGCGTTCCTATTTTCGTATCATTTTGGCTCCATTTTCATTAAGTTTTGTGTTGAACTATTACTAAAATACCTAAAAAAATTACAAGATCTGATAGACAATCAGCTGGTTCGAGATTATATCGACCTCTGTCATCGTTGAAATTGCAGCTTATGTGACAGCCAGTGCTTTTAATGAAGGTTCTTTTGCTTTACTAACCTTCATGCAAGACATGGGAATCAAAAGTGGATCAAGTGCTTATGACTGGGCGCGATCAACTGACTCCATACGTATAAGCAAAGCAGGAAGCTTAGAGACAAACTAAAGAATACAGGATTCGTCGTAGACAGGAGCAAAAAGGTGCTTTAGACATCATGGATGATAGCAACATCCTTTATGGGCCTGGCATTGATGATTCAGTGAGCTAAGCCGATAAAATTTGCTTATAAAAGTTTAATACCAGATTTTTTTGTGTTCAAAACTTTAAAGCGTTTTTCCCACAACTCACGTTTTCAAAGTCGGTGCCCCTCATAGCTTCAACGCTACTGCACCGATCCTTTTGAAATTTTAAACACTATTTCTGTACATAATTTACGAGGTAACGCTGTAGAGTTTTTTCAAATTTGTTAATAATTTTAATTTTACAATAACAAATAAGCCGATTATCTAACGAATAAACTTTGATTTTTTGATTTAAGACACGTCCGAATAATTGCTGCCATTGCCGTGTTTTTACACCAGTGATGTTCATTGCATGGGACAATTGTCCCCTGCTCAACTCACATGTATTCTTACGCTCTTGCCTTTAGTCGTCACTGAAACAGCGACGAATGAACACGTGTGGCGGATGTATGCTGATTTTTCTTTAATGCACTGAGAAAAATTAATAGCAATGTAAGAAAAATATTTTATGATAATACAAGATCTATAAAAATCTTTAATAAACCTAATAAAAAAACGCATTTTTTTTAATATAAAAGTTGAAATGTTTTTGAAAATTGGAGTCCGATCGTTCATTCATTTATTCCGATCGAATGTCTTGTATTTTTTTTTTCCTTCCAAAAATAGCATTTTGTTAATAGAATATCATAATAAATCCACACATATTACAGATATTTTATTAATATGTAAATATAATGAAATTATTAATATTAATGGAAAAAATATACAACTTTTTGTTTTTTATAAAATGAAAAAAAGGCACGCCAATGTATTTATTGTTTTCCTTTCAAAAATTTACTTTTTGTTTAATTCATATTTCTTTAAAACTGTTTTACACAAAACATAACAGTTTCATATTTTCAATAAAAAATAAATTCATACAGATACTAACACTGCTATTAACCCATTGAACATTTCTTGCAGTGCAATTCTCATTTTCTCACTAACACAACGACATATTTATTTTTGAACAGCACTGTTTTACACCCTCCACCATATATGGTGAGGGTATATATCAGTTTGTCATTCCGTTTGTAACATCTCGAAATATAGGTCTAAGACCCCATAAAGTATATATATTCGTAATTCTTATGCAATTTTAAGTCGATTTAGCGATGTCCGTCTGTCTGTCTGTTGAAATGGCGATCACGACGCGAAGACGCAAGCGGGGGTGCCTATTTTTACCTGAATTGTTGGACATCCTCCCGAGCAGTTTGGTATTGAAAATGAGCAAAATCGGTCCAGCGGTTAAAAAGTTATGAGTGAAAATGTAAAGATACCTCTAAATTTTCCATACAAATTGTAAAATACACCAACAATTTTATAGAAGCGGCAGGTACAAAATGTATTTTCTCATATTTTTTCATCAGTCGCTTAGACATTAATAATATTTTGTATTCAACTCAAAAAAATTTTTTCACCTCAAAAAATTTTTTTCAACTCCATAATTTTACTTCAAAAAATTTTTTTACATTATTTGTATCAAAAACAGTAAAGAACATTTTTTTAGGATATTGGTGGAGGGTATTCAAAGATTCGGCACAGCCGAATTTAAGCCTTTTTTTACTTGTTTTATATTCCTTCGCGAAAATTTTATACAACATTCTTCTAATGACATACTTTAATGTCCTATAAGTTTTTTTACTGTGTCGTCACAAAAAATTCACAAAAAAAATGACTTTTTTCTAACGAATTAACCTTCATTCGAAACTTTCCAATTCTTCCAGTTTCAAGTTGGTTTTTTTATATAAAACTAATATTTATTGTTATTTTCTGAAGTTGCTACAAAATGGAGTACCAAAATATTGAAAATAAAAAAAAAAAACCAACCTTAAGCTCGAAGAATTGTAAAATTATAAAATAAAATTAAATTTCAAATGAAAATCTCGGTATTAGACTGATCACGGAAGAGCCGATCTAAGCAAAATTCATTCAACAACTAATACATTATTAAAGGCCACTTATGACAGACTTCACTGTAGAAAACTTGTATGCAGAGCTTCGAAGAATAAATTCCTTTTTTGAATGAATTCAATTAAATTCAATTTATTAATTCTAGAAATGAATTCATTAACAAGAAGAAATCAGGAATTCCTGTGTATAAGATCAAAAAATTATTATAAATGAATAAATTCCTTGATCAAAACATTAAGAAATAAAACAACAAAATTTACTAATTTTAAAAAAGTGGATATTAAAGGAAATTTTATTTCTATTAATTAAAACGTAAATTGCATTAAAATGATACATAGTTTGAAGAAAGGGATTGGAAGTGAAGATACTTTTCACAACCGACTCATGTGCAAAAATAGCACTAAAAATTTCTAAAAATCAGCCCTTAAAACAAGTTTATTTTAACCTTGAAATACAAAAATTTTACTGCAGAAAAATATTTTTCAATACAAAAATTTGCAAATTAAAAAAAAGTTATAAATTCGTTTATGTTTTTACTATTTTTTTTATTTTAGGTTTGTTTTTTTTCGAATTTTATTTTAATATTCCTTACAAATTCAAGTAGATATAGGCTTGCTCAGTAGTTATGGATACAGCTTAAACATTAAGAATTTATAAAAATGCTGACAAGTCTTGGAAATTTTTGGCTTTTCTCTTTTGAATGTAAACAAAAATATTTATCATAAAAATAATTGAAATTTTTGTATTTTTTATTTGATAAAATATTAAAAACAACAAAAGCTAACAATGAATTATGCGTTTGTAAGTAAAGCTAGAGTAGGGCAAAAAATATAATTGCTCTATTTCGCCTTCCCGCGAAGTCCATATACGAAAGCAGATTTCGTACAAAGGCGGCCCCAAACTAAAGAAAAGTCAGGTAAGTAGGGATAGTCGCTTTTTAAAAGTAGTTATAGATATAAAATTCGAAAAAACAAACCTTTTTTTTTAAATATTTTGTTAAAATATAAATAAAAAAATCTTGCTCGACAAAAAAAAAATAAATATTAATTTTTTTTTCGTAAGGAAATTTCAAAAGAAATTAGTAGCTTTAGAGTGCAACAAGTGTATTTAAAAATAATTCAGCTAATTTTAATATTTTTTTTTTTAATAAATTAAAATTTTTCTATATTTTACAATTCACTGATTTTAGTTTCCTATGTTTTATTTATTCAACACATTTTATTAATTAAGAGTTTATTTATTTTAAAAAACTTTGTACAGAATTTTTCGAGTGTTTCGTAGCGGTTAATAACTTTCCTGCTATTTCCATTTCACAAATATTCAATAAAATTTGTTGCTGATTTTAGCAAAACGATTTTAAATTTCAGTTTACATCAATTTACTAAATTTAGTAGCGCTTACTAATTGTTTCTACTAATTTCATTGTACTAATATTAATAATATTAAGTAAATTTGTTTTGCTGATTTTAGCACATCGATTTTTAATTCCACTTAACTAAAATTAAGTAGCGGCTACTAATTTTTTCTACTAATTTTTTTCTACTACACGTCAGCAGACATGTGTTGCTAAGATTAGGAAAACATACCGCCGGGCTCAAACTAGCAAAATTTCCCGTAATAACAACAAAATTTTCACTTGCCATTACAGACTTTTTTTGTGAGTGTAAGGAATTCATTTACTGAGAAATTCATTCAAATCTAGTTAATTCAACTTCTGGTCAAGGAATTTATTCGCTTAGGAATTAATAAAAGAATTCATTCCTCAGAGAATGAATTTTTTCCCTTGACCAAAAGTTGAATTAGCTAGATTTAAATTAATTTCTTTGCGAATTAATTCCTAAAGAAAATAATGAATGAATTCCTTTAAAATAAATCGAATGAAAAAAAGAGACAATATTATTTCAATTTATTAAGCATGGTTAAGGAATTCATTTCCAAAATATTAATTCAGTTCAAAAAAAAAAAAAACAAATGGAATTAGGGAATTCATTCTTCATAGCTCGGTTTGTACGTACAATGCGGGAAAAGGACCTATCCCAGGACACGTCACGTGACCGATTATTTGTGATAGGGACCGGTCACGGGACTAGTCACTTTAACATGGGCTTGTCCTAGGAGGGGGTCAATTGGCCTCTGTGACATGTCACAGGACTGGTATAAAAGAACATGTCATGACTTTTAAACCGGTCACATAGTAGGTACTTTAGGAACCGGTCCTATTTCGTGATATGTATTTTCGGAACCGGTCCAGTTCTCACTTATCACGGGACAGCTCACAATTCCCAACTGACCCCATTTTCCCCGCAGGGTAGTTTTTGTTTGTTGGTGAGATCTTGTTTGCTGTTTTTGTCATATTTAACACAATAGTAACAATGTTGTTGTTGTTGTTGTGGTTGTAGTATTAACTACTAACAAATAAAATATTGAATATGCGATGGTGGGCATCATAAGATTGATAATGTTTGTATGAATGTATGTTGTTATTATGTATGCCATAAATGTTTGTATTGAAGCGGAAACGGAAACCAGACAACAACATTAAATGTAAATATTTCATACTTACATATTTACATAATATGTACATTCATATGTACATATGTTGTCTTTGTTTATATTCGCCTCTACTTTATGTACACATTGAGGACCGTTCGTCCGTCCGTCTGTCCGTCCGATCATTTGTGATACATTGAAATATAATTATTGGAAATGCGTGCTTGTCGTTTGGTTTCCGTATGATGTATATTTTGAAAGGCAATACAATAAAATTCATTATGTACATGTACAGTGACTCAAACAATTGACCACAATAAAGAGAGTTTGAGTTACTGTAAAAACAAAACTACTCATCAGAATCATTGCTCATTTTTGCTGCTTACGTTTTATTGTTTTGTTAGCAATAAGTCTAAGTTAAACGGGATCAGTGGTACCGTTATCATTTTGTAACAAAATAAGTAAAAAAAATATGCATGTGGTCAATTATTTGTGTACAAAAAGTTATAATGATAACATCAAATAATTTATAGTAAAAATCAGTGATTGAAATTTTTTGAATTGAAAGTGAATATTTTTCATCACGTAAGTTCATAACACATATTTTCAAAATTATCATTAATGATTAATTTATTTTCTACTAGAGGTCGTTCGCCAGCTTTTACAGGAAAGTGAGGAAGAGTGTGGTCATCAAAACTCGCAAAAATATGGCTTCACCTCCTCCAATTTGTCGCAGCGGACGTAAAAAAAATTTTGAGCACGGATTATGAACAGCGGATTCTTAGAGATCTCCGCACGCAAAAAGTGGAAAATGCTGTCCAAATTCATAGGAATCTGGTAGCGTATGACAATGTCAACCTCTCAGTGGAAACCGTCAGGAATACTTTGCGTGCGGCTGGTCTCAAAGGGCACGTTAAAATCAAAAAACCGTTGCTAACGCAAAGACATAAAAAGCTACGGTTGAAGTTCGCCCGTGCTCATGCCCATTGGACTGCGGTTGATTGGGGGAAGGTCATATTTTCGGACGAGTCCAAAATTAATCGGTTGGGATCAGATGGCCGGTTGTGGACATGGCGCAAACCTGGTAGTGCTTTGGAGGCTCGTTACGTGAAGCCGACATTAAAGTTTGGCGGCAGCATGATGGCAAGGTGTGTTGGAGCAATGCAACGTATAGTTGGCAAGATGAATGTATTTCAACAAGACAATGATCCAAAGACAATGATCCAAAACACACCGCCAAAAAAGACACAAAAATGGATTATCGACAGTGGATTCAAAGTACTGCCATGGCCACCCAAGTCACCTGATTTCAATTCGATTGAAGACCTCTGGAGCGAACTAAAAAGAGTAGTAGTTGGAACCCAACAAGTATTGAAGAGTTGTGGGTGCAGGTCGACGCAGCATGGGGAGGATTTCAGCAAGCTGCTGTAAACATTTGGTGGACAGTATGCCAAGAAGATTGCTACCTGTTATTGCAGCCAATGGTGGCTACAGTAAATATTAACAGTAATTTCTATTTATTTTCTTATTGTTTTAATAAACATAAATAATTGACCACATGCATATTTTTTACTTATTTTTGTTACAAAATGATAACGGTACCACAGATCCCGTTGAACTTAGACAAATTGCATTGCTAACAAAACAACAAAACGTAAGCAGCAAAAATTAGCAAATTGTGATGAGTAGTTTTGTTTTTACAGTAACTCAAACTCTCTTTATTGAAACAAAATGGTCAATTGTTTGAGTCACTGTATATACAAATGTATTTATTACACACACACACATTCTCATACATTTTTACATATATATAAATATTCAAAGTGGGATATTTGATAAATTATTTAATTTTTTTGGAAAAAGTGTATAAAAAAAACAAAATCAAATCTATTTTATCCTTATGAAAAGTGTACATTACACCGTACCACCTTACATGCAAAAAAAAGTGTGCCGTACACCTTCAAATATAAAATATTTTTGCAAGGCAATTTTGAACGAAAAAATTGCCGAACGTAGGGGTTACCTCTTTAAATTTTTCGTTATATCTTCGGCATTTAAAGTCCTATCTTTAAGTATGATATATCAATGTCTTTCGCTCGAGCAGATTTGCTCTAAGGCCCAAAGATGTGAAGAAAAATTTCAAAAGGCGACCCCTACGTTCGGCAAAAAAAAATAAAAAATCAATCAAATAGTTCTGCTGGAAAATTTAATGATTTTTTTTGCGATCTTTAAATTTAGGAACTGAGATCTGGTGGGTAAATTCTAGAACGGAATAGTTGAGATCAATGGCCCCTAGAGCAAAAACATCGATATATAACACTTAGGATCCGACTGTAAATGCCGAAGATACAACGAAAAATTTTAAATATGCCTTGCAAAAATAATTTATATTCGAATGAGTACAATTACAATAACTGCACGATGATGATTCATTTTTTTAAGACTAATGTTGATAATATACCTCGGAGTTTTATTTTAAAACTGAGGCCAAGAAGGGTTTGCTATATTCAACGAAAACCTATTTTATAATATTATTTATTTATTTATTTTATTTATTAATCATATAATTACAAATTGTATGTTAATACCCTAACACCGAGCACTAGCAACAAAGGCCTTCGGCTCGTTGTAGCGAAAACAGACCAGAGCCTCTGGTGGGAATTGAACCCACGACCCCGCACTGATAAGCTAGCACGCTACCAACTAGCCTACCAGGGCGCCCATATAGTAAAATAAACAACGAATATTTTCTGATTTTTATTCATGCCTAACATACATGGTACTAATTAATTGATGATTTTATTAACATTGTATTGATATCAATTGTAATGAATTTCTTATTATTACCAATTTTTTAAATAATGATTTCTTTGATTAATCATTGCAATTAAATAATTAAAAACAAATAATTGTAATTGACAGATAATTAAGCTTTTTAAAATCGTTAAAATGGAGATATGTTTCTTAAATCAGGGATAGACAATGCTCGCTTATAGGCTTTTTACACTGAACATCTTTGTGAAACGCATGGAAGATGTTAAAAATGTGAAACATGTGTTTACATTTGCAACATCTTTCATCTGTTATTTATTCAGCTGTCAAAAAAATAAAAGTAAAAGACGCATAATGTTTGTTAAAAATAAGTAATTGATTTAGAGAAAGCATTAATCATTGGAGTAGTTGAAGATGATGATGAACAAGAACTTTTGGTAGAAATAAGAATGAAATTCTTACAGGTGCCGCTAATTTTCCTTTGTTGAATAATTTTTTTTTTCGTTTATTTTCTGTAATGTCAATTTGCTATTGATGGCACAAAGAAAATCGATTTTTTCTCATTTTTTAGTGATGACACTTAAAATAACAAAATATGTAGGATGGAACAAAATGAGAAATGATCATCTTTTGTAGATGTAGAAAGATGTAGAATTTTTGGTCTGTATAATTCTTATGGGAAGATGTTTACATCTTTGGAAATTGATGAAAGATGTAAGATGTAGCTCAGTGGAAAAAGGCTATTAGGACTCATGATCATTTTAAAACAAAATAAGGGAAGACGAAATAAGATACATAGATTTTTAAATATACTATAGATATTGATTTTCATTTTCATTCCAATCTGGTTCATAACCAAGTAAAGTATAACGAAATGGAATAACGCAGAGAATGAGTGAAATTAAAACACTATGCACTAGGAACGAAATGGAATGAAACGGGAAACGAAATTTATATTATCGGTGTAAGTTAATATTTTCATAACGTAAATTGGTCAAAAAAATAAATAAGCCACCCTGTGTCTGTTTCATAAAATTTGATCCCTCGGGATCCCATCCGGACCTAACTTATTTGTGAGGCCGCAGTGTGATTTTTACCAAGTTTTGCTATATTTTATTCCATTTTGCTCTATCTCGCTTAGTTGTGAAATTTAATTTTTTTTTAAATGGCCAGTATCTCGAAAATTAAGCGATATAGGAGAAAACAGACAAAAAATTTTTCTCTGCCAGGGTTTTAACATACTCCAATAATACAAATAGGAAAGGTCTGAGATGGATCCCGAGAGATATTCATTAAACAGCCACAGGTTGACCAATTTTTTACGAACGAAATGCGAAGTATGTTTATTTACGGTCATGGTCACACGAGCTCATGAAAATTCTTTTTTTCTTTGGAAAAATATTATATTTTTTTTAAATTTTTAATTGCATAAATTATTTTGCCACGCAACAATGAAAGTACTTATACCACATTAGCCTTCGAACCAAAATTTTGAAAGCATTTCCAAGTGACATCCCTCTCTGCGGTGGTAATACTTCTGTTTTGCCCGTTAGTTAACAAAACACTATAATCGACTTAAAAGGTGCTGCAACTATTAATACAGTCATTTTGTAATCAAATATTTATTTTTCTGAGCTAAGTTACCTACTTAAACTTAAGTAACTTAATTATGTGTCCACTTAAGACTCAATATTTTTAGACTTAATGATTGCTTATTTGAATATTTTGACATCAACCGCTCAATTTTTTTTTTAACGCAAACTAACAGGTCTATATATTTGATAAATTTGGAATGAACAAAAAGTCAAGGAACCGCTGTAAATATACTTAGAAAAAAATTTTTGTACAATGACTAAATTGTGTGACCACGACTGTAAATTTGCGTTATCTCGCTGTATATTTGCGTTATCGCGCTTAGTTTTCAAGATATTCGCCATTTTGTCGAAATGACCATTTTTTAAAATGGCCAGTATCTCGAAAACTAAGCAATATGGGGCAAAACGGACAAAAATTTTTCTCTCCCAAACTACTGGATAACAAAATCATTATCTTTTTCAACATAGTCTTCTTGAGCTCTATACACTTTGTCCAACGTTTCTCCAATTTTTTTGTACCTTAAAAAAAAACAAGTAAGAGCGGCTAAATTCGGCTATGCCGAATCTTATATACCCTTCACCATGGTTGGGAAAAAACTGAAGTTTATATATGGACATATATGGAATGGACAGATTTATATACGGACGCCTTTAAGAGGAAATTAACCATTTAGTTTGGAGATAAAACTTGGACTCGGGAAAATAGGTACTTTAAAAAAATTTATGTTTTGGGCATAACTTTTTTGTATCTGAACCGATATTTCCGATTTTTTCAGCAAATATGTTATACTTAAGATTTTCGATCTTTTGCTATATAAGACGTATCCATAGGTCATAATACAGCTCTAGAATAGTGTTTGTTGTTTGTGTATAAAAGGTGAAGAGGTGAAAGAAAAGAATTTCAACAAATCGTTAAAAGAAATCACTACAACTGCATGTGTTTTATTTCTACAAAATAGTTTGATTTAGCTGGCAAATTTGCATTTGGGATTTTATTTCGCTTTTTTATTAGAAATATTTGTAATTTCTTTAGCTTAATTTTAAAAATTTGAAGGAAAATAGTTTATAATTTTTTTTATAAATTATTATAAGTTATGACCTAAAATAGTTGCACTCAAAGGTAAATTATGTATAAAATTTTCTTAATATGTGAGAAATAAAATGGTTTAAAAATCTTTTTATAAATTCTTTTAAATCGGAGCAAAAAAAGAAATAAAACCGTTTGTATTTTGTTTGTATCAGAGGGTTTTTATAAAAATTTTGATGTTTTTAGCCTATTTATGGATTATTTAATTATTAATATAAAATTTTATTTAAATTAATTATTAAATGTAAAAAAAACAAAAAATAAACAAAAAAAAAATCTTAAGAAAATAAAAAAAAATGTACAAAAAAAAAGTGAATTGAACTGACTGAGATTCGAACCCGCGGCCTTAGAGAAAAAAAGTATTTGTGACATAGCGTCAAGACAACTGAGCTATTGAAGCTCACACAAAATCATCGTCAATAGAGGTACATATATAAAAGTCTTCGTTCATTAGAGATTTGTTTAGTTTTTATTTAAATGACAAATCTTTGAATGTGTGTTGTTTGTGTATAAAAGGTGGAGATGAAAGAAAAGAATTTTAATTATTAATATAAAATTTTATATTAATTAATTATTAAATGTTTAAAAAAAACCAAAAATAAGCAAAAAAAAAAATCTTAAGAAAATAATAAAAAAAAAATGTACAAAAAAAAAAGTGAATTGACCTGACCGAGATTTGAACCTCGAACCCCGCGGGCTTAGAGAAAAAAAGTATTTGTGACATAGCGTCTAGACAACTGAGCTATTGAAGCTCACACAAAATCATCGTCAATAGATGTACATATATAAAAGTCTTCTTTCATTAGGGATTTGTTTAGTTTTTATTTATATGACAAATCTTTGTATGGGTGTTGTTTGTGTATAAAAGGTGGAGATGAAAGAAAAGAATTTTAACACATGGATGTGTTGTTATGCTCAAAATTCTACATACATATTAATCAAAGGGATTTTACTGGAAAAATTAGAGGTAGTCCTGGTTTTTTGCTAATATCTCAGCCATTTATTAACCGATCTGTCTGATTTTTAATAGCAAACAGAAATGGATCACATGTAACAGAAATAAAAAACAATCAAGTCCTCATCATGTCTGGGTTCTTCGGAAAACCCATTTCAACACACAGACGGACAGACGGACAGACGGACATCGTTAAATCAACTTCGCTCTTCATAAGGACCCAGAATATATATACTTTATAGGGTCTAAGATCAATATTGTAGAAATTACAAACGGAATGACAAACTTATATATACCCTTCCACCTGTGGTGAAGGGTATAAAAAAAAGTTTTGTCAAGGTCATCAAAATAGGTTTGTTTGTGAGATGATTTCATATTCACTCGGGGCTAAATCCGGAGAATAGGGCGGATGAGGGGGCAATTCATGGAATTTTGCCATGGAAACTGACATTTTCCATTTTCTTCTCAATCCTCAAATCAAATCACGCGGTAGTCTGCTGTCGAACACAAACTAAATGAAGCAGATTTTGACGGCAGTCAACTGACAGATACCTGTTGACAGTAGCAGTGTAGACCTTTCAGTTAAGAGGAGGGAAATTCAAAAAGTCCCGGACCTAATGACCCGCTCTCGTACAAATAGGACAAGTCTGAGAGGGATCCCGAGAGATCAATTTTTATAAAACAGCAAAGCAATATTAGCATGAATTAAATACGTTATTACCGACAAGAACATTTTTGGTTATTAAATTTAGAAATTATTGTATTACACAACAATCAACACTGTTTGCATTGTACAACCGACTGCAGTGGTAACAGTAATTTTTTACACTGAAAAACATCTATGTGAAACGCGTGGAAGATGTTGAAAACGTGAAATGTGTATTTACATTGGCAACATCTTTTACCTTTCATCTGTCATTTATTCATCTGCCAAAAAAAATAAAAGAAAAAGACGCATAATTTTTGTTAAAAATAAAAAATGGATTAAGAGAGGGCATTACTCATTGAAGTAGTAGTTGCTTTGTAAGAACATACCCGAATTTTAATGGAGTACATTGAAATATTAAAGGTCATTCTGGAAGAAAATGAATGATGAAGAAGAATTTATGACAGACATATGAATGAAATTCTTACATGTGCCGCTCATCTTCCTTTGTTGAATTATTATTTTTTGTTTATTTTCTGCAATGTCAGTTTGCTAGTGATGACACAAAGAAAATCGGTTTTTTTGTCATTTTTTAAGTGATGACACTTAAAATAACGAAAGTTGTAAGATGGAACAAAATGAGAAAGGATCATCTTTTGTAGATGTAGAAAGATGTAGAATTTTTGGCCTGTATAATTCTAATCGGAAGATGTTAAGATCTTTGCAAATTGATGAAGGATGTAAGATGTAGCTCAGTGGAAAAAGGCTATAAGCTGAGAATACTCAGTAAAACTAGTATACCATCCACTGTTAACATTTATAAACAGTCAACCCTTGTGGTGTTGTACACACATCGTTGTTTCACACCTAACAAATCTAACCGACGGTATTCTGTCCATTGCTATATTTCCCACAATTTTTATAATTGCTAAGTAAGCATTTATTTACTATAAATTGAAAGTGATTTTGTTTAATAAAGATATTCTTTGCTTAACACACAAGGGAGCGATAACTCAGGAAAATAAATAAAATATACTTTTATTTATATTACAACTTCTTCTGTAAACGGATGTTTCTTTGATCAATCGTAAATAGTTTTTGAGGCATTAGCATTAATAGTATAAATGCTAATTCCAGAAAATTTCATTACCATTAAATTGTAATGAAACTGTTTTAGTATTAGCATTATTTAACTATTGCTAATGAAATTTTAATGAGAATGAAAAACCCCCAAGTATGATTTGTAACACATTTGTATTATAAAATCCCTAGATGTTTGTTATATTTTAGGTAAATTATCACTTTTCCCACATATGTTTTAAGATACATATTTATTAATAAATGGTTATATATGTTATATATGTATGTATAATCTATGTATGTACATATATGACACATTTGGCTGATGGAATTCACATACATACCATTACATAAATCCGTATATTAGGGTAAACTATATTTGTTTGATTAAAATTAGTTTCAAGAGAGTTGCCATTATAACACTTAATAATAATTTTCAGACCTTTACCAATATTTCAATAAAATTTTGTTTCATATTTAAAAAATCTTTCCGTGCATCACGTCTGTCACAAAATACAAGAATCCAGTATAATCAAACAATTGGAATTGTCCCAACTGAATTTCATTTGCAACTATTCTACGAAAAACTTATATGAATTGCTAGAGAATATGTCCTTTTATATAAAAGGGACTTACGCAGAAAAACAAAAAATTAAATCAAAGGGACCCTGTGGGAAAAACTGGGTCACTTGGGATTTGCGACCTGTCCCGTGATAGGTGAAAACTGGACCGGTTCCGAAAATACATATCACGAGATAGGTGAAAAGAGGACGGGTTTCTAAAGTACCTACCATGTAACCGGTTTAAAAGTCATGACATGTTCTTTTATACCAGTCCTGTGACATGTCACAGAGGCCAATTGACCCCATCCTAGGACAAGCCCATGTTAAAGTGAATAATCCCGTGACCGGTCCCTATCACAATGAATCGGTCACGTGACGTGTCCTGGGAACCTTTGCATGAAAAACAAAATTTAGAAATTAAGCAGTAACAACATTAAATTATGTTCAAACTTTTTAATCAAACTAAGTTTGTTTTCTTTTTAAATATCTCTCTACCGGAAAATCCCGGTATGTCCCGTTAGGCCACACATAGTTTATAATCCTGATTTCATCTCCCTCCGTGTGTCCATGTAATCAAACTGCATGTCGCTAATATACAGATATTTGAATGAAATTTGGTACATATTGGCCCCAAGAATCGTTTTGTATTCAGGGCTACCTTCCATAAAAAGGGATTAAGTGATATTTAGGCACCCAAAACCTCTAGGCATCTGGTTTAGATTTTGGTTGCAAATGTTATATATGGCCATATATTATATCTAAATTTAAAGAAAATTAGATTCTATTTGCACCTCGTCCTCTAAATCCCATAGAAAGGTCTTATCTGCATTGGGCTGAAATCGTATTTAGGCACACAAGACAGTAGATGTCTGATTGAAATTTGAATTGTAAATGTTATTTGAGATAGAAAATCATGCCTCATTACTATTTGTTCGGAAAATATAATCGACGAGATCCTAGACTGACACGTCTTGAACGTGCATTCTTTTTCGGATCATTACTTGATCTTGTTTGAGCTTGCACATTTATCACCAGAGTCAATATGGTTCCAAAACAAGGCTAAGACAAACAGCCTTAACTTCAATATTTATTCAACAAAACTGCGCAAACGACGTCTAGAAGATTAGGAAACTCTTTTCTAAGACCCACACGCGGCCTGTAATCCTCATTGATATAAACAGACGAATCTTTAAAGATTCTTATGAAAACTCACTTTATTGTCAAAAACGCTGGAACCAATGTGGAACAACAAGTTGGACCCAAGGTTGAACAATAAGTTGGGCTCGATGTGGAACAACATGTTGGACCCAATTGTATCCAGAAGGCTATACCAAATGGGGAAGTGTGTTTGGCCCGAATATAAATATAACCATCGACATGGAATGAAAAAAGCTTTTACCCTTTTAATGCTGCAGGACCATAAGGAAGCTTTTTAGCTTTATGGCCACAGAGCATTGAGCTGATTGACGTATATCTGCCGAATATTTCCACTGCATGGCAGTAAGTAAAATTTGTCTGCATACCAAAGCCGGAAAAGGATAGAACCTATGAGGATTTGGTTATGATTCGGCTAAATGCAACAGGGTATGGATCTGTGGCTATCGGACGACCAGCCAGCAGAAGATATTAGACGAGTTACCAGAATACACCATCACAGTATTGAATTATGATATAATCTGCGAGATGTCAAAAACGGCAAGTTGCACAACGCGAATCTCTAGCAAAGAATCCTGGTTAAAAGATACCTTTCAGAGGGACAATCCATGATTCATTCTATACGGATTTTTCAAAAGTAGATGACAGGACTGGAAATGGCTTCTATAGCCGCGACGAATCGGCGAGAAAAGATTATTCACTGAGTGCAGTCAATTTTGAGAACGTGTTTTTGCTTATACAACAATATGTGTCCACGCAGCAGTAGGTGAGACCACTATAATTCTATAGGGGGGAGGGGTTCTGTATAGGGGGAAAAATAAGGGACTTTTAAAACTCTCACTTATAGGGTCTGTGTGGAGGATGACGAGAGCTTGCAAGGCTAAGGGTTCAACACTTTTCTGATGACAATATTTCCACCTTGGGTGACCTACGTGGAATGGGCTGTCATCGCTGGGAATCATCAAAGCATGAGAGTGCACAACCAGTCGAATTTCGGGATTAAGTGCATATTCCATTTTTTTTTTTTTTGTTTTTTTTTTTTTGGCATGAGCCGGTTGTAAAATTACTTCACTTCCCATTCTACTTGTTCTACCTAACCTAAATTATGCCTGCAAATTTGAGGAAAATTTAACCATATTTGGACATATTCTCCATAGATTCCCGATATTACCTTAAAAGTACTTTTAAGGTCATTTCATTTGTATTTCGTTTTTCTATATTTTTACCATAAAATTAAAATCAGACCTCTTTCAAGAATTTGAACCGTTTCCGGGAATACGATCCAAATTATAGTTGGTGTAGGGTATCATATAGTCGGCAACCCATCTTTTATTTTAGTATCAGTTAACCCATATATTTATTGTTTATAAAAAATGTGCTTAGAAGATCTAAAATATAAAAAAGCAGCATAAAAATTCAGGGCTAAATGATCCTTAAAAAAACCGACCAAAAGAGGTCGGGTTAGGTGAAGATAATGTAAAGATTCCTTTTTATACATAAGAAGTATAATATTTTATGGAAACATGAATTGAACACAAAGAGAAAAATATATAGGACTAAATTCAGTTGCTACAACTAAATATTGGATTCCACAACAAAATACGGTTAATACAACTGAATATTGGTTGAAGCACTCAAAATATTTACCAATCACATTTAAATATGGTTGTGCCAACCGAATGTATTGGTTGTCGCAACCAAAATACACTTTTCAATTCAGTTGTGTAGTAATGCAAGGGTAAGAGGTTTAATGTATTACCGCCCTGCGGGAAAAAGAGGTCAGTTGGGAATTGGGACCTGTCCCGTGATAGGTGAAAACTGGACCGGTTGCGAAAATACATATCACGAAATATTTGAAAAGAGGACCGGTTCTTAAAACAAGGACGGTATAAAACTCAGGTTGTACAACAAATTTTATGGTGTCGACTAGTCGACTAAGAATTTTATGGTCACGGCTAAGTGACATCGAGGCAGCAAGACAGCGAGGCTAAACTTGAAGCTAAAAATTTGGCATTTTGTACATCCTGAGTTTTATGCCCTCCCTGCTTAAAGTACCTACCACGACATGTTCTTTTGCATTGATTCTGTGATATGTTCTTTGAAGTTGGTTGTGTGACATGTCACAGAGAGTAAGTCCATTTTAAAGTGACCGGTCCATTTCATATAAAAAAACCAGTCTCGTAGCCGGTCCCTATCACAATGAATCGGTCACGTGACGTGTCCTGGGATAGGATCTTTTCACGCATGGCTGGTGATATACATGGTACTACCAACATATTACTAAGGTTTTGCTGGCCTAATGTCACAACTAATTGGCGCTCTCTATATGGCATCCTAATGTTTATGTACGCGTATGTGTTTTTTGTAAATAGATATGTATTATGTTGATCATTTACAGTTACAATTGATTGTTAATGTTAAACTCGTATTTGAACATATATTTTCATTATACAAATAAAGTATGTACCAAATATACAAAGGGTGGTTAAATTTTAAGGGCCGATGTTAAATGTGAACCGCACCTAAACGTCAAGTTTTTTTCTGCATTTCATTTGACATTTCTCAATTTCAGATTAACTCAATTTAAACCATGGAAAGATACACAATCGAGCAACGCGTTTAAGTTATTCAGGCTTATTATTAAAATGGGCGTTCAAATCAAAATGCATTTCGTGCACTTTGTGATTTTTTTTTTTTTTTTGGTCAGCATAATCGACCAAATGTGTCCACAATCGGGAGAATTGTGGGCAAATTTCCGCAAACCGGGTCTGTAAAAACACCTGTGCATGCTCGTTCTGCGGAAAAAACATTGCTGTTGTTCGCGATAGTGTGTCATGAGGTCGGCCAAGTATTTACCGTGAATGGTGTTCGCTATCGCGAGATGATAACAAACTTATTGTGGCCAGGAATTGAGGATATGATCCTGGACGATATGCACGGTGCCACTTGCCACATAGCTAACAAAACAATGGCTCTTTTGCGCGACAAATTCAATGGCCGTGTTATCTTACGTGGTGACGATGTCAATTGGCCGCCAAGATTATGTGATTTGACACCCTTGGACTTCTTTATTTGGGGTTATTTGAAAGAAAAGGTGTACGTCGATAAGCCAGCAACAATTCAAGAGCTAAAAGGTGAGATAATTCGGCACATTAACGGCATAGAACCTTAATTATGCCTCAGCGTCATCGAAAATTTGGACCATCGGATGCAGGTGTGCCGCCGAGGTCGCGGCAGCCATTTGGCCGATATTTTATTCCATACATAATTGAACCATACAATATTATCATAATAAAAAGAAATAATAATAATTTCCTAAATAATTTGTGTTTTATTCAAAATCAATATCGGCCCTTAAAATTTTACCACCCTTTACTTATACATCTTTACATTTATAAAAGGGTACATACAATACATACATACTCAATAATATTCATATGTTGTAAAGCGTAAAATATCATCATCATTATTATTGTCCACCCACTTTGTACGGAGGAATATCTTTTTAATAACACCCAAATTTAAACCCAAAATAGAAGTAATAATGAGGAACATGTTATCTACTTAGGAATACTTTGTTTATTGTATTTGAAAAGTGAAATGAAAAAAAAAAACCTTAAAGTGTGAAATAGAGTTGAGTGTAGGACATAAATCAATTTTATGCCACATAATGTAAATTGTGATTGTATTTAAATAATTTGTAAATTACAATTATATTTACACATTTTACATTAATTCTTTAAATTACAATTTAATGTCGGCCCAGAATAAGAACGCGACATAGTTACAGCAATTGTTGCTGTGAGAGAAAATAGGCCCAAAATAATCGAAGTACGACGGTGACTGCAAAACTGCCATATTTATTTGAATGTAAAGACCGTATAAATTCTTTCCTATGCAGTGTCTTCTTTCCTTACTAACAACAATTTTTTTTTTACTATTGTTTCCAATTCGGTTAATCAATTATTAACCGATTCCTGGATTTATTTTTACGTCCTTCACTACAAGGTTGCATTTAGTTCCAATCAATGTCATATAATTGACTTTTTAATTCCGTAGGAGTTCTTTCTTTTCTTCTCCCAAGAAAATTTTTTACAATCAGTTTCAAACATCAATTCTGCAGCATATTCCACTGGAACCAATTCCATGGAACCCTAACCAGACAAGTCTTACAAAGAATAGTTCCTGAAGTAGTTTCAGGAGAAATATAACAGATTACTTTTGAAATCATTTCAAACAAATAGCATCGGTGCTAAAACCGACAGAAAAGCATATTTATAAAGGACACGGAATTTTTCTACAGGTCGTTGTTTGGAACAGAAAATTTAGCCGTTTAATTATTGCTCTAGATTATAAGAAATAATTAACTTTCAAAAATCCTTTTTCAACCTTAGAATATGAGAAAAATGTATTTTTTTTTTGTAAAAGAACTTGAACAAAAAACACATGGCTAGACATTTTCATAACAAGCACTATGACGTTACTTATGTTCTAAAATAATAATAGAAATTTTCTTTCAATTTGAAAATTTTATTTTCTTGAAAACAGTTTCGTTAAAAATTACAAAACAAAAAAATTATTAAAACGAAAAAATAATTATTTACCAAAAATAAATTTAGTGTTTTTTGATTTAGTGTTTGTTTGATTTTTGTAAATCTTGGAAAATTGTTTTAGGTCGACCTTTTGAATGCAGCTATTGTTTATTTAAAAATTTTCTAATTTTTCGACAGTGGCAAATAAAGAAAATAAAATACCAGCCTTATCGACAAAATGTCATACGTCGGTAAAACACTGTCGATACTGCGTTTATCTGTTTTAGGCTTAAAGAGTTAGGCTTAAAGATTTTAAGGTATGATGCATTAAACACATAGACGACTGCGGCTACACGACTACAGCCTGTCAAAAATAAAATACACACGTTTATATGATAACGAAACCAATACAGCTACACGACGACTTCTGCCGCTGTAGTCAACTTTGGATAATTTGTATTTTTATTGGCTACAAAACAAAAATAGTGTTGACAGTATAACAAAATATGTAAAACAAATT
The DNA here is from genome assembly GCA_949748255.1 of Eustalomyia histrio. Taxonomy (NCBI): domain Eukaryota; kingdom Metazoa; phylum Arthropoda; class Insecta; order Diptera; family Anthomyiidae; genus Eustalomyia; species Eustalomyia histrio. Next base: position 69,308,648 of record OX456524.1, on the reverse strand, counting down.
AGTGCTATGAAATATTTTTTGTTAAACAAAAGAAAAGAATACATCGCAAAATTAAATGCTACAAGGGCGGATCAATAAGTCCGTGACTTTTCGAACTTCCCTCGTAATTATATGAAATGCAAAACTGCTCTCATCCTCCTTTTAATAGACTACTGTCAAATGTTGAGCAAGTTCCATCATTTACTTTGCGTTTAACAGCTGTTCAAAACATACAACCTCGTGGCTTTTTTTGAAAATGGAATAAAATATTTTTTTGTGAAAAAAAACCGTCAATCAAACCAAGGAAAAGCTTGATAAATACTGCACCAACGATTTCAATGGTAAAAAAGTCGTTTACTGACTTTCGTTGTGGCCTTACAAGCACGGAAGATGCCGAACGTTCTGGACGCCCAGTTGAGGTCTCTACACCCAAAACAATTGAAAAAAATCATAATATGGTGTTGGCCGATCGGAGATTGAATGTGCGATAGATTGTGGAAGGTTTTTAATTTTGAACGATCACTTGAGTATGAGAAAGCCTTCCGCAAGATGGCTGCCGCGTTTGCTCACAATCTACCACGAACAGAATCGTGTGACAGCTTAGTTTCCATGGCAAAAATCAATGAAGTAGACTACGAATTGCCCCCAGTGACTATTTCCTATTTCCAAACCTTAAAAAAAGGCTCGGTGGAAAGAAATTTAGCTCCAACGATGATATTTTTGATCAAACAAATGCATATTTTATGGACCTCGAAAAATCCTGCTGTTAAACGCAAAGTAAATGACGGAACTTTACAGTAGTCTATTAACAGATGGTACTTGATGAGAGCAGTGTTGCATTTCATATAACTACGAGGGAAGTTCGAAAAGTCACGGACTTATTGATGCGCCCTCGTATAATTCCATTAATTATCAAGAGGGGTTACATTCATTTATTTATTGTTACTTTATTATAATGTATTATAAATAATTGTATTTTTAGGGTTAAGTTTTTATACGAGTACAATCATTCATGTTGTTCTATTTTAATAAGTAAAAAACAATGTTATTGGCACCACTGAAATAAAAATGCATTTGTATAAGAAACAGCTGTTCATATTTTACACTTTTTTGGTGGTTTCTTTAGTTGTTGTCGTTTTCAAAAAAATTAATTACCTTACTACACGACTACAATTGCAGCCAGCAGCGTGTGTAGTTTTGTAGTCGTATAGACGCAGTCGTCTATGTGTTTAATGCATGATCGCTTAAAATTTCTCAATGTCCTTAACATGTTTAATGCATGATCGCTTAAAAAGTCTCAATATCCTAAAGAAACTCTTTATAAACCAATACAGCTATAAAATCAGTTCATCGTGTTGTTATTTAGAAAAGAAATATATTTTGTCTGCATTAAACGGTTAATTGATTAATCGCCAATTTTTCCGATTCATCGACCCGAATAACTAATTAATCAATTTTCGTCATCTTTCAAATAATTCCCTAACCGGTTAACCGGCAGGGTCGAATAATTCGATAGTAAACAAAGAGAACATGAGAGCCGTAGAATATCGTATGTTAATTTTACTCATCATATGGTTTTTGTTTACAATCATTTTTAAAATGCGGGAAATCTGTTAAAAGAATTATAAATAAAACAAGAGAATAAAAAAAACATTTTGAAATAAAAATAGATTCTATTTCACAACTGCAACGTTCGATGTGTTTTGTAATTGTCATTCTGCATGAAAAATACTCTGGGCCGTCACTTATGGGGTTATTCCGTAACTATATGAAAAGTTTTCACATCGAAATATGCAACTCTACCATATCTAGGATTTGAGAGTCACATAATGCTAAATTTTCCTGAAGGTATATCCAAAAATTTACCTAAATATAACTTGGATATTACTGACTCAATCCGTGCTAAATATATCAGAGTTACATATTTGAACGTGACAAATTTTCACGTAGTTACAGAGTAACACCATAAATTTGTATTATATTTAGGGATTGAGGTATTGGGCAATGTATATTGATGGCCATTCCATTTATTTCACGATAAAAACACATAGAACATAGAAATAGCAATACCGTACTCTTAAACATACAAATTAATATTTCTTTAAAAAATCGCAAGTATAATATGCACATAGAATATAAATGTTTGAATAGTATGGTCAAATATTTATTTAAATTAAGAACAAACAGAAAAACAATAACACTATGTTACATATTGTAGTACAAGAGTGCTAATGGAAACTGGTTTCGAAGCAGAATATGTACTTTTCGACGCGACACCTATCAACAAATTTTTTTGGATATTTGTAAGTAAAAGCTTTTTACTTTAAAAATAAAAAGAAGCTTCTTGCAAGAAAAATAAAAAATAGAAGAATTAAAATTTACCTCTTATTATTCCACGTCCGATCAGTGTGTAATTTAATGGATTAATTTTTTCGTTTTTTAGATTGCACAAATATTTTGAGAAATTATGGCATATATTTTTAAGACCCTTTTTTTACTACTAGCATGATTTTTTTTATTAATTACATACATTTTTAATAATTTTATTTTCATTTTATTCGCCATTTAATATAATGACATTTTTCTTTTTTACTTTGCTTTCTAATTTATTTGACATATTTCTTTTTTTACTTTTTTAAGTGCATTTTACTTCTATTGAAAGCATATTTATAACAATAAGCTTTTATATTTATTTGCACAACAACACTATCACATCTTATTAATGAAACGAAAAGCAAAAACAACAACCAGAATGGCCGACAGGCAAAATAAAATTTTTATTGAATTTTTAACACGATTTGCACGTATTTATTTTCAATATATTGAAGAAATTTTCACATCAAAATGTTACGCTACATTTGAACTATATTTTTATCAAAAAATATTTAATTTTTCTTTATTATTTAAACAATTATGATGAAATAACCACGAGCATTACTGCCGGCCACCTGTTTTCTTAGAAATTTGCGCGAGAACTAAAAAAGCCGAATAAGAATGAAAAGAAGTGACATGTATCAGGGATGTAAAATTCAATTGTCTAATACTTTTTCAGTACTTTTTGAAAAAGTACTGCAGTATTCCCATGGAATTATTTAGTACTTTTTCAGAAAAGCATTACACAAAACAATTGTAGCCAAGTAATTAAAAGCATTTCAACTTAAAAAGTTTTTTTTTTTTAATAAATTACTCAAAAATTAAGTAGAAAAAAGTACTTGGTAAAATGTTACTAGTGTTGCTTATAATATTTGCAAAAAAAAAACATTATTGGCTAAAATGCTCGTTTAAACTCGCGTACGATTAAAATCAGTAATTCGTCGTTAGACAACAAAAAAATGTAATAAAAAGTAATAAATAGAAACAACTGCATTAAAATGTTTTCTAATTTCACGGTAAAAACACACCATGACGATGCCGCTCACGTAGTAAACAACATTCTCTTGGTTTTATATGGGCAGATTTCGGCTTCTTTTCTAATTGTTTTTTTTGCAATTTTTTTTTTGCGAGTCTATTTGATTTTCTTTGCAAATCCAATTAGTTTTAGCAGGTTTCTCAATTGGATTTGAAAAAAGGTTGAAAAAACAGGGAAACTTGTTCTAATTTTTGAAGAAATTAGGGAAATTTGCTCAATTTTCCCACTTCCAAAGCTTTGTAGTCTGAGTAAAATTTGATTTGGCCGCTGCCGGCATTGCATTCTTCCTCTATGGTAAAATTAATTTAAGAAAAAAAATATTTCATGTAATAAAAACTAGAATGTAAAGAAGCAAACATATTATTAGAATAAGATTTTTTACAAAAATGTCGTTCAAATCCAAAGGGTTAGGGCTAAATATAAAATTCGTTAACACCGTGCAATATTATTACTAAAATGATCACTTGCATAATTTTTGCACAATATATGGCACAAATGTTTTCCTATATTTTGGAGGGCAAAAACCATCATCTGATTTTCTTTTGCTATAACTTTTATTCAAAGCGAAACCTTATTTGCGTTTTAACTGATTATGTTTATTCGCAGTAACAAAATTTGTTACAATTAATTGTAGAAAATTCTGTATGGCAAATGGCAGCCGTCGGTGTTGATGTAAATGTGGGCTGATTTGACCACATTTTGCATAATTGTGTGTCTGACAAGAAAAACTCAGACGTTATCATCGGTTTCCTTTTAAACTGCATACCAGACGGTGACTTGGAAAGGAATGCGTGGATTTTCCATTTCCCGAACTTTGCTTTGAATATAATATATAAAAAAATTATGGAAAAATAAATAAAAGAATAAAATAATCTAACATTTTTGAAATATTTTTTGCGGAAAGCATTTTAGTTTCCCTGAGAAAACAAAACATTTAATCGGTTTTAATAGAGAAGTTAAATTTTGTTATCATCTTCATGATGAGAGTTTTAAACTTTAAATTATTACAATATGGATGACTAATTTTTCAAAAATATTTTCATTAGCGAAAACTGAAAAATTTCTTCAGTGAGGATGTCATACCTTACTTTCAGATATACCAAGTGGAACAAAAAGTATCACCCTATTGGAAAAAGCTGTCATATGCGTACAAAACAACGATGGCTAAATTAATACCACTATTCTTTTTGCATGTAAAATTATAAATATTATATGAAAAAGTAGATTTTTTGCATTAAAATTTTTAAGGCGCTCAGAGCGCTAAATAAAAACCAAAAATCTCCGTTTAAGCACCTTTGTATAAATAGCGTCAACAGAAAATTACGCCAATTTGATTGGTACAAAAGCTCTAAATTTAGTGCGAAAAGTGCTAAGTTGACACGGCAATGATCTTGGCGGCCAATTGGCATCGCCACCACGTGAGATAACACGGCCATTGTTTGTTAGCCATTGTTTCGTTAGTTGTGTGGCAAGTGGCACCGTCCTGTTGAAACCACATATCGTGCACATGCATATCTTCCGATTCGGGCCATAAAAAGTTCGTTATCATCTCACAATAGCGAACACCATTCACAGTAAATGCCTGACCGGCCTCATTTTGGAAAAAATACGGCCCGATGATGCGGCCAGCCCATAAACCGCATCAAACAGTCACTCTTTGTGGGTGCATTTTTTTTTTTCAACAATCACTCTTGGATTATCATTCCCCCAAATGCGGCAATTCTGCTTATTGACGAATCCACTGAGGTGAAAATGTGCCTCATCACTGAAGATGATTTTCTTCGAAAATTTATCATCTACTGTTGCCACCATTTCTTGCCACCATTCTGACCATTAACGACGTTTGTAATGGTCAAGAGGCTTTAATTCTTGAGTCAATTGCATCTTGTAAGCGTGTAAATGCAAGTCTTTATGCATAATGTTCATCAACGACGAGCGTGAGAGGTGCAATTGTTGGGCACGACGACGAGTTGAGGTGGACGGCTCTTTAGCCACACTATCGTGAACAGCAGCAATATTATCTGCAGTACGAGCTGTACGAGCATGCACATACTCGCACATTTTGACGATTTAATTGACCGAAAAAATCACGAAGTGCTTTTAACGCGTTGCTCGATTGTGTATCTTTTCATGGTCCAAATTGAGTTAGTCTGAAATGGAGAAATGTCAAATGAAATGCAGAAAAAAACTTGACGTTTAGGTGTGGTTCGCATCCAACATCGACCCTTAAAATGTAACTACCCTTTATAAGAAAGAGCTGTTCATATTTTACATTTGTTTGGTGGTTTCTTTAGATGCTGTAGTTTTCAAAAAAAACTTAAGTAGCTGACTACACGACTACAATTGCAGCCAGCAGCATGTGTAGTCATGTAGTCGTGTAGCCGCAGTCATCTATGTGTTTAATGCATTATCCGGCTTTTTTAGTTCTCGCGCAAATTTCCAAGAAAACAGGTGGCCGGCAGTAGTACTCGTGTTTATTTCATCATAATTGTTTAATTAAATAATAAAGAAAATTTAAATATTTTTTGATAAAAATATATTTCAAGTGTAGCGTAAAATTATGATGTGAAAATTTCTTCAATATGTTAAAAATTAATACGTGCAAATCGTGTTAAAAATTCAATGAAAATTTTATTTTGCCTGCCGGCCATTCTGGTTGTTGTTTTTGCTTTTCGTTTCATTATTAAGATGTGATAGTGTTGTTGTGCAAATAAATATAAAAGCTTATTGTTATAAATAAGCTTTCAATAGAAGTAAAATGCAATTAAGAAAGTAAAAAAAGAAATATGTCAAATAAATGAGAAAGCAAAGTAAAAAAGAAAAATGTCATTATAATAAATGGCGAATAAAATGCAATTAAAATTATTAAAAATGTATGTAATTAATAAAAAAAATCATGCTAGTAGTAAAAAAAGGATCTTAAAAATATATGCCATAATTTCTCAAAATATTTGTGCAATCTAAAAAAGAAAAAAAAATAATCCATTAAATTACACACAAAAGGCTGATCGGACATGGAAAAATAAGAGGTAAATTTTTGATTATTCTATTTTATTTCTTTCTTGCAAAAAGCTTCTTTTTAATTTAAAAGTAAAAAGCTTTTACTTACAGTAGATGGCAGATAAGAATACCCTGCGCCATGCCTAGGTCGGTATGGCTTTGGATTTGGCTTTCAATTTAAAGTAACCACAAATATGACATTTAATACATATTTCTAATTCTAGGACATTCAGCTGTCTTAAAATTTTAACTTACCCTAAAAATACAAAACTTTTCGTCATATTAAATTATGTTTTCTTTTTACAGAGAGGTTATTTTAACAAAAACAAAAAACCTAACACACACACACACTCCTCTCCTACAACACAATATTTTTTCTTTTATATTTTTTACACTAACAACAAAATGCTAAAGTTCTTGGAGCACCTTTAGAGCATCCATTGTAAATTGCTTCTTTACAAATTAAAAGTTCCTATTTTTTCACTAATTAACATATAATTCTGATAAAACTTTTATTGAATTGAAAAAATTTAAAACTAATTGAATATTTTAGTACAAAATTTTTAGATGAAACCTCTATACTTTTCTAAAAATTCAATAAAATAAAAGATGTAAAAAAAACACTGCCGGATTGAAAAATTGCGCGAAAAAACTAGTGTAAATAGTGTTGCAATTTGACGCGAAATCAGTATTTGACAGTTAATTACTAAACAAATCAAATGAAGTGGTCACCAGCAGCAAAACCAATTTTTCCCTTATATTTTATATGACGAGCAAAATGGTACTTACAGGCAGGCAAATTGCTACCAACGAATAAAAATTGTTCCGTTTTATCAGCATTACCTTTTGAGTGAAATATCGACTCAAAGAAGAGATATTTTGTAAAAGACCATTTTACATTGCTTTTGTCCACTTAAGCAGAGTGAACAATTCTGAAGCTGTAGCACCGATTGTAGTCGAAACACTTCCAGCGACAACACAGTAATGCCAGCTTGATTTATTCGCTGTCAACTAATTACAACTGTATGGCTTGCCATATCGATATAATTTTACTGTTAGTAAATACGCCAACCACAAGCATAACCGATACTATTGACTGTCAACAACTATTTGCCTAGTCTTTAAAAGTTTGACTTACCCAAAAAATACAACTCTTTTCGCCATGTTCAATTTTTTTCCTTTTTACTGAGAGGCCATTTTTAACAAAAACAAAAAACCTAACACACACTCCTCTCATACAACACAATATTTTCTTCTTTTATATCTTTAACACTAACAACACACAGCTAAAGTTTTAGGAGCTTCTTAGAGCATCCACTGTAAATTGCTTCTTTGCAAATTAGAAGTTCCTATTTTTTCACTATTTAACACATTATTTTATTGAATTCATAAAATATAGAACTTATGGAATATTTTAATGCAAAATTTTTAGATGAAACTTTTATACTTTTCTAAATATTCAATAAAATAAAATATGAAAATAGAACACAGCCGGATAGAAAAATTGCGCGAAAAAACTAAACTAAATAGTGTTGCAATTTAATGAGACTTCAGAATTGGACAGTTGATTAATAAACACATCAAATGAAGTTGCCGACAGCAACAAAACCAATTTTCCCCACATATTTTATATGACGAGCAAAATGGTGCTAACAGGTAGACAAAAGCAGAATGTAGCTGTAGCACCGATTGTAGTCGATACACTTCCAGCGACAACACAGTAATGCCAGCTTGATTTATTCACTGTCATCTAATGACAACTGTATGACTTGCCATATCGACATAATTTTACTATTAATAAATACACCAACCAGACACACAAAACCGGCACTATTGACATATTCTGTCAACAACTACACCAACCACAGTTGTGTATCAGAGAAAACTGGTGCCTAAAAGAACAGTGATTGTGAATTTGTAAGTTATCAACTTCATTCACAATTTTACGGTATAATAAGTAAATTAAAAACTTATTTCACCTGAGACTCAGCTAAAATACCTACACAGAAAAAAGTATCACAAAATTTAAAGTAATTAAAAATATTTGTTAAAATTTAAACTCGATTTCTAACAATTTTTTGTTTGAAATATTTGTAAATTGTCACTTTTCATATAAAAATTCTTTGAAAATAAAAACTTAAGTAACAAAAAATAACAAAAAGTTTTTTGTATTTACAAATTCCATTGTTGGTGCCTTTTTAAAAAATATTTTTTTTTTTGTATTTACAAAAATGTTCTATGGACGATGTTCAATATTACAAACAGAATTTTGTAATTTTATTCTGTGTATTAGACCAATGAAATATATATATCAAAGAAATTTATATATAAGGATCAAAGACATTAATTTATTAAAGGAGCATTAGTTGCAACTATTTCCCAATAGATGGCGCATCTGAAAATGATTTCTCTCTATTTTGCATATTCTGCTACAATATGCAAGAGGTTATTATTGATTTTCTATTTCGTTTGTAACATAAAAGAATATTTGCCAAAGACTATACAAAAATATATGTTTTATGTGTATATTATACTTTAATTTTCTAAATCAATAGTCATTTAGATGTTTACGAACACAGTATTAGAATTTTTCGTATGTGTATTTATTTTTTTTTTTTTAAAGCAAGAATTAACATAAATATGCAGTTTGCAATAGATCAATACTTCAAAATTATACGAATTTACCGAAAAAATACCATTTTGAGCTATGAAAATTTGTTTTTAACATAAAAATGTGAAAGAAATGCTTTTATCACGTCGAACATTTCAAAAATTGACTTTAGTATTATTAAAAAAGTCTGCTAGTGACAGTTTAATGTACTAGAATTTAAAATACGTATTAAATGTCATATTTGGGTTTCCTAAGATAATTAAAAGCCAAATCCAAGGCCATGCCGACCTAAGCATGGCGCAGGGTATTGTTTTATATTTACTTGAGCGCCATATACTTCTAAGTATAGACACTAAACCAATTATGCATTTTGCTCTATCTTTATATATACATTTCTTTGAGTAGTATACGGTTGGTTGAAAAGTTCCTGCGCTCACCAAGAGATGGCACCGCTAGCTCCAAACTTTTTTTCCTCAAGTTGGTATAACTGTCCTGAGAACACATGCAAAGTGGCAAGTCATTCTGTCAATTCTTTCTTTGTTTAAAAGCCATTTGAAGTTGACGTGTCATTGGTTTTTTTTTAATATGGAAAAAATTTAATATTGTGCAGTCATTAGATTCTTTGTTTTGAAGGGTTTAAAAGCAAAGGAAATTTATGATCAATTGTTAGAAGTGTATAAGGAGTCCTCACCTTCAAAACGCACCGTTGAATTTTGGGCTGGTGAATTTAAATGTGGTCGTACCAGCCTTGAAGACGATCCACGGGAAGGACGACCAAAAACTGCAACCACAGCAGAAATCATTGAGCAGGTACACAATATGATTAGTGAAGATCCAAGTTTGATTAAGCGTGAAATTGCTAATGCCATAGGCATCTCAGACGAACGAGTACTCCATATTTAACATTAAGAATTACGTATGAAAGAACTGTTTGGAAAGTTAGTGCCGCACACATTAACAATTCAACAAAAACTGGATCGAAAACAAATTTCTCAGCGTAATTTGGAGCGTTTTAAGCCCAATAAAACCGACTTCTTGCGTCGTTTGATAACTATGGATAAGACTTGGATCTACCAACGTGATCCTAAATTGAAACAAGAACGTTTACAGTGGTTGTTCAGCTCCAAAGCAGGTGAAGTCACAACGATCAGCAAAGAAGGTTATGGCATCAGTTTTTTGGGATGCAAAAGGAATTTTGTTGATTGATTATCTTCAATTGCAGCCTTTTGGATCAGCTGGATGAAAAAATTCGCAAAAAAAAACTTGGTTTAAAGAAGAAAAGAATCATTTTTCATCAAGACAATGCACCTGCTCACAAAAGTGTTTTGACGATGGCTAAATTCAAAGAATTGCTTGAACATCCACCATATTCACCAGATTTGGCTCCCAGTGACTAATATCTCTTCAGAAATCTCAAACAATTCCTTTGTGGAAAGCATTTTTCGTCGAATGAAGAGGCCATAGCAGCCGTAGACGGTTATTTTGCAGAGCTTCCGGAAAACCATTATAAGGATGGGATAAAATTATTGGAAGATCATTGCAACAATTGTATTGAGCTTCTAGGAGATTATATTGAATAAAAAAAAATAATTTCGTAACAAAAACAGTATTCTTTCATTTCGAGCGCAGGAACTTTTCAACCAACCTGTATTCAACTGAGATTACAAAATCATTATTAGTTTTATCCAACCATGATCCTAACTGATTAATTTATGATCATTGAAAATAATGTTATGATCATTTTAGATTATATTATACTATGATCATGATCATCACTTATGATGCTCTTAAGTCATATTTTTTATTCTGCGTGTGCAAAATATTGAGAGATTTGTCATATCATTCAATGATAATAGGGTTCTTTGAATCTGTTATAATTGATACAATATTTTTTGTTTTATAAACGTTAAAATATTACTTTAAAATTTTTTATGTGCAATTGAGATAGTTGCGACGCAGAGGAAAAATATATTTTTAAATAAAAAATGGCGCACGCGATTTTTGTATGAGCCAACCATGAAATATTTTAGAATGCCTTTGCTTTTTTGTAGCAAAAAAAAAAATTATTAAACTTTTAAATAAAATTATACACTTTAAAAAAATATATATTGTAAATACATATATTAATACTTATCTTAAATTTCATGACAAAGTTATTATATCAAACTTACCTGAAATGAAAAACAAAACAACAAGTTTTGAATAAAAAATCAAATAAAAAGAGTCGAGATAAAGTTTCTTTTCTCATTTAAAGCGTTATTTAGGGGGAGCCCATTTAGTTTTCTGTTAAAAACTTATGTGAGTCAAAATAAAGGTCCTTTTCTCATTTAAACAAATAAAAATCTAGTTTTTGGAAAATTTATAAGTGCGCCGAATAGGGGATAAGTGCCTTTTTAACTTTTAGTAAAAAAAAATCGATTTTTTGAAAAATAAGTGAGCCAAAATGAAGCTACCTTTCTCATTTAAGCCGTTGGTTAGGAAGACTTTTTAGTTTTGAGTCGAAAACCCAAATAAAAAATTGTGTTTTTGGAAAATTTATAACTGAGTCCTTTTCTCATTTAAACCGTTGGTTAAGGAGATATGAGCCTTTTTAAATTTTGAATAATAAAATCAAATAAAAAATAAATTTTTTAAAAATTCATTAGTGAGCGGAAAGAAAAAAAAATATTGGATGTATAACTTAAAAAATGTAGGACTTTTGCCAAATTTTGGGCGTTTATTAAAAAACATTGGTAAAATATAAATTTATTCAAAGTATTTGCCATCGTTAGTTATGACCTTTGCCCATTTCTCTGGCAACATATGGATTCCGCGCCAAAAGAACTGATCATTTTTTGAGGCCCAGAACGAATCAAGCCAATTTCGGATAATTTGTTCTGAAGTGGTAGTCGCACGGGGCAAGGTCTCGACTATAAGTCGGGTGAGATAAAACTTCCCGGTCTTGCAGCATGTGGCCGAGCGTTGTTATGATGGAATATTACGGCTTGATGTCCGGTCACATCTTCCAGGAGTTTTGCGGCCAAAACAAATCAATTGTGTTCGGTAGAGGTCCCTTGTGATCGACTGGCCCGATTTCAGCTGATCATTATAGATTGGACCCTTCTGTTCCAATTACAGAGCATTACCTTGGTTTCATGGATTTTCGGCTTTATCGTGGATTTAGATAGTTGGCCGGTCTTTACATACGATTTCTTACGTTTCCTGCTCTCGTAATGGATCCATTTTTCACCAGTAATAATTCAATGCAAAAATTATTCGTTTTTATGGCGTTTAAGCAGCATTTCCTACATTCAAAATCGCCTTTCAACAACACTCGGTTTCAAATCGTGTGGTACGTAATTTCCTTGCCTTTGGATGAATCCTGCTGCTTGCAAACGTTTTGAAATTGCTGCCTCACTTACTCCTAATGATTTTGCAAGTTCTTCTTGAGTTTGATAACAATCTTCATCGTCTAATGCCTTCAATTCATCATCTTCTGAACTGCACAAACAATCTCTCGCATATCACGAGAGGTACTATTTTTATTTCGGGAATAGCAAATAATAACAAACATTTTTAAATGAAAATGGCTTTATTGTTTTTCGAAATATTCCCCTTGATGATCAATACACTTCTGCATTTGTTCAAACCATTTGTTATAGCAGTTTTTCCATTACTCTTGAGACACCTCCAAAACATGGTTTTTGAATGTTTCACCTGCTTCTCGGCGCTCGTAAATCGTTTACCACGCATTTTACCTTTGATATTCGGGAATAAGACTTCTTATTGGGTGCCAAATCAGGACTATACGGAGGATTAGTTATCAACTCGATGTTTTGACTGCTCAAAAATTCAATTGTTTGAAGAGATGTGTGAGAACTCGCATTGCCATGATGGAGAATGATTCGTCTTCGGCGCTTTGTTTTACGAATTTCTCCGAAGACTTTCGGCAAAGAAATGGTCGTGTACCACTCAGAATTGGCCGTCCTACGTTGATCAAGTGGAACAGTGGCCACATGACCCATTTGACCGAGGAAACAGGCGAACATTTGCTGTGATGTGCTTCTTCCACGAACAACTTTTGTTGGATTTAGCTCGTCTTGGAATAACCACACGGTCTATTTCTGTTTTGTTTAGGCTCATGATTCGCCACCTGTCACGATTTTATACACGTCTTTTGAAACACCACGGTCGAACTTTTTAACCATTCGCTTACACCAATCGACCCGAGGCTTTTTTTGACGATTGATAAATTATTGGATATCCAACGAGAACAAATTTTACCTTTACTACTAAGTGTTCATGCAAAATCGAATGTATTAAAGTGGAACTGATGTGCAAGGATGCCTCTATTTCACAATATGTCACATGACATATTGCATTATCAGTGCATGCACTGCATCGATGTTTTGTGGCACAACAACCGATATTGGTCGACCTTCCAGGAATTCGTCGGCGACTGAACAACGACCACGATTAAATACACTACACTAGCGATATACTGTGGTTTTTGATGGTGCTTTATCGCCATACAAAGAACTTAGTTCATCGACACATTCTTGTTGAAATAATCCACGTCGAATGTTGTGAAAAATAATCCAATGAAAACCATTTCTTAAAATTTCCATTTTATGGCCAAATTGATTTTCTTAACTCACTGTAAACAAAACAAATAGTACATCAAAACGTTGAGTACGTTTATGCTAAAAAATGTCAAACTTTATTATGGTGGTGCGAGATTTTAGATATTGACAGTAGTGTTGCCAGTTCCCGAAATATAAATAGTAACCCTGGTAAAATCTATGGAACATATTCAGGATAAACTTCGGAGAGCAGTCGATGTGCTTTAGTTCACAAAGACAGCAGGTGCATCGTGGCAACCGAACTCCTTACCAACTGAATATTTTGGTTGTAGCTACCGAATTATTTAGTTGTCCCAAACAAATGTTTGTTTGATACAATTGAAATATTTCAACCGAAATTCTGTTGCATTTACTGAATTTCGGTTGCGACAAACAAATAAATGGGTGGCTTCAACCGAACCATTTGGTTGGCAAGAAATTCGGTTGTTTAAATGCTTTTGTATTCTTTGTGTTGCACTTTCTTCAAATTGAAGAAGTAAAACAAAACTTCTTGCAAATGATACGAGGGCGGATCAGAAAGTCCGTGACTTTTCAAACTTCCCTCGTAGTTATATAAAATGCAACACGGCTCCCATCAAATACCACCAGTTAATATACTACTGTCAAATTTTGAGCAAGTTCCATCATTTACTTTGCGTTTAACAGCTGTTCAAAACATACAACCTCGTGGCTTTTTTTGAAAATGGAAAAAAGTGAATTTCGAGTTCTCATTAAAATATTTTTTTGCGAAAAAAAAACCGTCAATCAAACCAAGGAAAAGCTTGATAAGTACTTTGGGGACTCTGCACCATCGTTGTGGCCTTACATGCACGGAAGATGCCGAAAGTTCTGGACGCCCAGTTGAGGTCTCTACACCCAAACGAATTGAAACAATTCATGATATGGTGTTGGCCGATCGGAGATTGAATCTGCGATAGATTGTGGAAGTCATAGGCATCTCACATGGCTCAGTGGTTTCAGTTGATCACTTGGACATGAGAAAGCTTTCTGCAAGATGGCTGCCGCGTTTGCTCACAATCGACCACCAACGGAATCGTGTGACAGCTTAGTTTCCATGGCAAAAATCCATGATGTAAACTACGAATTGCCCCCTCATTCGCCTTATTCTCCGGATTAAGCCCCCAGTGACTATTTCGTATTACCAAACCTAAAGAAAAGGCTCGGTGGAAAGAGATTTAGCTCCAACGATGAAAATATTGATCAAACAAATGCCTATTTTATGGACCTCGAAGGGATACCAAAATTGGAGAAACGTTGGACTAAGTGTATTGAGCTAAAAGCAGATTATGTTGAAAAATAATTTTTTTTTTTGCAAAAAAAACTGTGTTTTATTCAAAAAGTCACGGACTTATTGGTCAACCCTCTTACTTTGTTAACACAAAATTCGACATTTTTAAAAAGGAAAAAAAACTTTCTTGTTTACACTATTTCGTTCAATGACTAAGTGAGAATAAATGACAGATTTTAATCTTTCAAAATGCCATATAAGTTATTAAAGACACAAACCATGTGCAAAAGATACGCCATCTGTTGTAAACCCCGTATTTGGAATAATATTTTATATACAATTTTTTTAGACTCATCTATTTTTTTACTTGATAATGGATTATAAAGGGTGGTTAAATTCTAAGGGCCGATGTTGAATGTGAACCACACCTAAACGTCAAGTTTTTTTCTGCATTTCATTTGACAATTTCAGACTTACTCAATTTGAACCATGGAAAGATACACAATCGAGTAACGCGTTAAAGTTATTCAGGCTTATTATGAAAATGGGCGTTCAAATCAAAATGCATTTCGTGCACTTCGCAATTTTTTGTGGTCAGCATAATCGACCAAATGTGTCCACAATCGTCCACAAAACACCTGTGCATGCTCGCCCAGTTCGTTCTGCGGAAAACATTGCTGTTGTTCGCGAGTGTGTCATGAGGTCGGCCAAGCATTTACCGTGAATGGTGTTCGCTATCGCGAGATGATAACAAACTTATTGTGGCCAGGAATTGAGGATATGACCCTGGACGATATGTGGTTTCAACAGGGCAGTGCCACTTGCCACACAGCTAACGAAACAATGGCTCTTTTGCGCGAGAAATTCAATGGCCGTGTTATCTCACGTGGTGGCGACATCAATTGGCCGCCAAGATCATGTGATTTGACACCGTTGGACTTGTTTCTTTGGGGTTATTTGAAAGAAAAGGTGTACGTCGATAAGCCAGCAACAATTCAAGAGCTAAAGGATCAGATAATTCGGCACATTAACGGCATAGAACCTGAGTTATGCCTCAGCGTTTTTCGAAAATTTGGACCATCGGATGAAGGTGTGCCACTGAGGTCTCGGCCGCCATTCGGCCGATATTTTGTTCCATACATAATTGAACCATACCATATTATCATAATAAAAAGAAATGACAATAATTTCCTAAATACATCAACACTGGCCCTTAAAATTTAACCACCCATTATGTGGTAATGCTTTACGTTTTTGTATGTTTTTCTATACTGGAATTTAGAATTTAAAAGCATTTAAAATATTTTTAATTTCTTTAGCTTAATTTTAAAAACTTGAAGGAAAATAGTTCATAAAATTTTTTTTATAAATTATTAAATGTTATGACCTAAAATAGTTGCACTCAAAGCGAAATTATGTATAAAATGTTCTTAATATATGAGAAATAAAATGGTTTAAAATTTAAAATTCTTTTAAATCGGAGCAAAAAATATAAATAAAAACGTTTGTATTTTGTTTGTATCAGAGGGTTTTTATAAAAATTTTGATGTTTTTGGCCTATTAATGAATTATTTAATTATTAATATAAAATTTTATATAAATTAATTATTAAATGTTAAAAAAAAAAACAAAAAATAAACAGAAAAAAAGTCTTAAGAAAAAAAAAAATTACAAAAAAAAGGTGAATTGACCGGGATTCGAACCCGCGGCCTTAAAGAAAAAAAGAATTTCAACAAATGTATGTGTTTGTTATGCGTAAAATTCTACATACATATATTAAACTAAGGGATTTTACGGAAAAAATTAGAGGTAGTCCTGTTTTTTTGCTAATATCTCAGCCATTTATTAACCAATCTGTCTGATTTTCAATAGCAAACAGAAATGGATCACATGTAACATAAATAAATAACAATCAAGTCCTCATCATGTCTGGGTTCTTCGGAAAACCCATTTCAACACACAGACCGACAGACGGACATCGTTAAATCAACTTCATAAGGACCCAGAATATATATACTTTATAGGGTCTAAGATCAATATTGTAGAAATTACAAACGGAATCACAAACTTATATATACCCTTCCACCTGTGGTGAAGGGTATAATTAAATTAAATATATAGGACCGAATAAATTTAGCTTACAAAATATGGAGTCCCAGTTAGCAGTTTTAATTAAAAAAAAAATAACTCTTGTTGAAAACACTTTTTCTAACATTTTAAATAAAAGGTTTTGATATTATTGGAAAACTATTATCTTCTCTGAAAAAAAATACGTTTAAAATGCATCATTTACTTTTTTTTATTATGGATTTATTTATTTTTATTTGTGTATTTTTATTTATATTTTGTTGCTTTTTTGTTTAAGTAAAATTATTTGTTTTCTATTTTATTTATAAATTTTACACAGGAATTTATTATTGTTTGTTTGTTTATTTTTTTTATTATTATTTCATAATTAATTTACAATAGTTTACATTCAAATATTTATGTACGCTTATCAATTTTATTTTGAAATTGTTTATTTATAAAAATTTAGAATTATTTAGTTGACTTTTAATTTGTTGTTTTGATGTGATTTTAAATTCTCAATATTTTTTGAGATTTTAATGCAAATACCAACCACATTAAATATATAAAATTTTTAAAATAACAATATGCATTTCAAGTACTTGCTGTATACTTTTTATATTTTTTTTAATTAATTTCGATTTTTTTTTTTTTTGACAAATTCGTTTAAAATTGTATTTTGTTAATTTGTTTTGTTTTAAATATGCAAAGCATACATTTAGATTTTAGTTTTAAAAATAATAATATAAACATACTTTATTTAGACGATTTTTGTAAGGAATATTTAAAATAAAAAAAATTTGGAAAATTTGATTTTTGTGTTTTTTTTTTGTGCAGTTAAAAAAAGCCAGCAAAAATAGTGGTTTTTCATTTTATTTAGACGGCAGTTTGGGAACGGCACAGTAATGTTGTTATTTTTACAAAAAATAAAAATTATTACAAAAAAAAAAAACGCTTGATAATCAGTCCCTTTATTAATGTTTCTTTTTTAATTTGTAAATTTATTTAAGGAGCGGCATTAAAAAACATCATATAAATTTTTTGAATTAAAAAATTTACCATATTTTGGCAGAGCAAGAACTTTATTCAAAATGCCCTTTAGCTGATTAATTTCAAAATATTGTATATTTTCAATTAAGTAACTTTCAATGGAAACTTCTTAATGTTTAGGAGTTATTTCTAAAGAAAAACAATAACATTTTGACAGGGTTTTTTAACTGAAAAATATTTTTGATTACACTCAGAAAAAAGTTAGTAGAAAAATTTGTAAATGATTTTCAATCATTCTTGTACTGATTTTTAGTAAAAAAAATTATTATTATTATTTTTGCTATTTTCATTTTACAAATCACAGAATATTTACAAATTTTTGTTGCTAATTGTAGAAATCATTTTAGACGTCCACTTAAAAAAGCACTAAAAAGTTTTTTTTTGTTCAAAAATCAGCCCTAAAAACTATTTAAATTTGACCTTAAAAGCAAAAGAAATTGTCTAAAATACTTTTGCAAACAGAAATTATCAAATTAAAACAAAATGATAAATTCGCTTGTTTTGAAAATTTTTAAGCCTTTGATTTTTTTTTTAATTTTGTCTAAAATAATTTTTGAAAAAACAAATAAAATCAAAAATATTGATGCTAGATAAAAAAAAATAAATTTGAAAAATATTAATAATATTCATCCATATTCTAGTTGTCGTCGTCGACACAAGATAATGTCGTCTTGGGATTTTTATTTGAAATTGGTATTCCCGTTGTCGTTATCGAAAATAATTGATAACTGTCGACAAGTATTTGGTATTCTGTAAGAAAATGTGACGACGATGTTGTCTTGAAACGACTCTGATTTTGTCGACACAATTTTTAGTAACGAATTGAGGAAAAGTAATGACTGAAAAAAAAAACGGAAAAAATGGGAAGAAATATCAAATTTATTAAATGCACTTGGCCCACCGAGAATAATGTGAGATGGATGGCAGAAGGTAAAGAAAGCATGATCATATAAAGTAAATTATAAAAATATAACAAAATTTATTTATAGGTTTGGCGAGACTTAAAATTTAAAGTTAAAAAGAAAATGGTAGCCAACAAAGCCGAGTGTTATGCTACAGGTGGCGGAAGATTCAAGCAATTTATGTTGAGCCCGCTGGAGGAAGCTGTGGCAAATCTTCTACAGTTTCAGAAACAGCTGAACCCTAAGTTAAAGTCGTTTCCAACACTGAGCTGGTACGACCCCTGAGCTAAAAATCTTAATATAGCTGCCAACTTTATTGTTTTGGAAATAAATGTGGACTTGATTCCGGTTTTAAAATTAGGTGCTATTGTTTCCAGCACATCTTTAAAGGCTGTTTTATTCAGCCGAAAGTAACTTTCAAACCTTTTAAAAAAAATTAGAGGATTAACATTCTTTAAAGTAACAGACTTTGATTTTGCTACTCACTTGTTATCCGGCAGATTAAAGATATTGGATTTCTGTATGAGAAACCTTCTTTCCAATACTAGATTTTCTTTATTTTCTTCATCACTGGTATCAGAATTTAAATTACACATAAAAAACATTTTTTTCGCAAAAATAATAAACAAAATAAATCTGCCGACTCAATTTTTAGAGATGTGTTTTTGTTTAAATCGATAAACTGTTGACGTCGTTACAACACTGTTTTAGAATACCAATTTGGTGTCGAAGTGATGTCGACGTCGAAGCAAAGTGATGTTGACTCAAAAACGACGACGACATTGATAACGACAACTAGAATAAGGGTGATTAAGTACATTTTTTTTGCTGATTTAAGCAAATAGATTTTAGTAGCGGCAACTATTTTTTCTACAAATTTCATAGTACTACACGTCAGCAGCAGAGAACTGCAAAATCAACTTTTTTCTTGATTTAATCATACACAAAAATTCTTGTTCACATTTAATAATTCAACAAAATTCACTGTAGAATAAAATCAGCATCATGTTACTGAACGCGTAATTGGGATCAGTGTGAATCATCTGTCGATTATGTTTTATACAAATTTAATCACTCAGCGTTGAATAAATCAGAAAAAACAACAAACAACGCGTATGAGTGTAATCATAATCAAAACAAAATAGAAACACATTTCATTAATTATATTGTGTACATTAGGTTGGGACTTAAATCCGCTTTTTTCGAATTTTTATTAGTAATACAATACTAAAAATATTCTTCTTTGTGAAATAAAAATATATTTTTTTGGAAAAAAAATTAGGTCGATATCTCAGGCTTGCCTAATTCGGAAAAATTTAAGTATTGTCAAAATTTTTTATTACTAAAAAAAATTCTAAAATTCTAGGTATTGTCAAAATTTTTTATTACTAATAAAAATTCTAAAAAAACGGATTTTAGACCCACCCTAATTTATGAAATGTGTTTCTACAAAACCACCCCCTTTTTATAGATAAGAAACTATTTTGTTTTAATTATGAATACACACATACGCTTTATTTATTGCCTTTTCTGATTTATTCTACATCAAAATAATTATTGTTGACTCAAACGAACAGAATAAAATCAATGGTAAAAAAACGACCGATTATTATAAATCAGTGCCAACAATTTGCACGTCGTTTGATTGATTTAAAATCATCAACAAATATGTGTGTTGGAGTATATTCAACGTTTGAACGCAAACACATATTTATTCTTGTGTTGATTGCGTATGAATGTTTTGCAATCAGCATTTGCAGTTCCCTGGTCAGCAGACATGTGTTGCCGCTGGACCCAAATTAGCAAAATTTTCCTTAATAACAGCAGCAAAGTTTTCAGTTGCCATTACAGACTTTTTTTTGCTGAGTGTATATTTTCTTCAAAAAAAATTACATGTTCTGTCTTACAGAAGGACTTCCTTCTTTAATGTAATACCACGCATGTTAACATTACATTTAAAATAATGTTTAAATGCAGTAATATTTTTCAGTTTTTTTTTTTATTAACCCTTATGATGTTATTTCTATTATAAAATGTAGAAATATATTTTATGAATTCCAGCTCATTTATTTAATAATTCATAAATTAATTTTAAGCCCTGGGTACCGATTCTGAATGTGTGATCTGTGAAGTGATAAAAATGTTCACTACTCTGCAAAGAATTCAATCCTTGATTTAACTTTTGCAAAAAATATCTGTCCAAATTTTATCACATGATTTTTTTTTTCTTCACCAAATACAAGTTCATGAAGAAATGTAAGTGTTGCACTATTTTACAAACATTTTTAGCCATTTTTTTTTAATTAACTATTTTTTAACATTTTGTATATCTAATCTCTTGTATTGTTTTTTAATTTAATTACAAAATTTTTAATTTTCAAAAGAATTAAAGAATTTATAAAAACAAGAATTTAATTTTTATTATAAAAACAAAAAACGCTTAAATCGCATTCGAAAAATCCATGTTTGCAGCACTACAAATAAATTTTAATATGAAAACCAAAAGCATAACGCATATAATAGCATGTTTCCACTATGACCAAAATAACATGTTTTGAGTAAAACATTTCAAACAGTTTCCAATAGCAAAAATTTTCGAAATTAATTTGACGTTTCATATTCATAACAAATGAAATAAAGAAATTGAACTTTTTGTATACATTTTTTTTTGTTCGATTTATTAAATTTTTATTTTTTTTTTATATATGTATGTGACCTTCTCCGAGAAAAGGGACCTAGTGTGTGAAAATTAAGTTTTGAGAAAAACGCATTATCACTGTGAACACACCTTCAGTTGGGAGATGCGATTTGGTATGGTTAGTAATGATTGGGGGACGACTTTGGTTTCGTCATGCCTATGGGGTGACGTATTTTTTTTCGCTTTTAGTGTGACAATACCTTTGCTATTGTTGCTGCTCTGTTCGTTCTCAGCAAAGGGTTGATGTACGTATACTAATACGAAGAACATTGTAAAAATAACTATAAGAAAGGAAAAGAATAAAGTGACGCTTCAGTCTTGCGCCAACTGTATAACGAGTGTTATCAATATCTCAAAAGTTGTTTGGCAATTTTGGTTCTTTTGTAATTTTGTTACTAAGCTGATGTTAATTTGAAGTAATTTTTATAAAAATGGATATTTCTGACAGTTTCGATGATGATTTAAAAAGACTAGACTAGATCACGAAACACCGAAAAAAAAGTCCAAACTCCGAAAAAAATTCTAAGACTGACGAAAAAAAAACAATTTAAAACCAAAAAAAGTAAAATTCTAATGTTTTTCTCATTTTTATCAATTTTGCCAAGTTCGTTTTGTACGTTTTTTATGGGGTAAATAAATTTTTATAAGAAATCTAACTCATTTCATCTTATTCTACGCCCTTTTAGGTACCAGAATCCACTCTTTTTTGGCACACTAGATCCCTTTTCTCGGAGAAGGTCACATACATATATTAAAACTTTTTTATATTTATTACTACTACCTTGAATGATGCTTACAATTTTTTTTTTTCGAACTTGTCAAATGCAAATGTAATTTTTTTCGAATTTATCATTCTCCATGAATGGATAGCACAGAGTTGTATAGACACAATTCAGTGTTGATCAGACTATTTTCGATATGTTTTGAAATTGAACACGTTGTTTGAGATATTTTGCACATGGTTTGCTCGTATAAAAATATATGGGAAAATACAGGGTGGCGCAAAAATAACCTTTTGATGTTTTTTGGCTGTAATTTAAAAAAAAAAATGAAAAACTTTGATTCTTCTTGTGGATTATTTTTATTTCACATTCTTGACGGATATTGTCTTTAAGAGCTGCAAGAGTCTGAGGCTTGTTGACATAAACCCGCGACTTCAAAAAGCCCCACAAAAAGAAGTCTGGAGCGGTCAAATCAGGCGATCTTGCTGGCCAGTGCAAATCGCCAAAACGGGAGATTAGGCGCCCGGGAAATGCATCCTTCAGCACATCGGTTGTGGCACGTGCAGTGTGTGGCGGTGCACCGTCCTGTTGGAACCACATGTTTTAAAATCCCAATTCATTAAGTTGCGGCAAAAAGAACTCGTTGATCATTGCTCTGTAGCGCTCATCATTCGTCTTCGAAGAAAAAAGGTCCGATGACTCCTCCAGCGAAAACAGCACACCATACAGTGACTTTAAACGGGTGTAATGGCTCTTCGTGGGCTACACGCGGATTTTCAGTGCCCCAGAAGCGTAAATTTTGCTTATTTACGTACCCGCTAAGATGGAAATGGGCCTCATCACTCATGATTATTTTTGATGAAAAATCATCTTCATTATTGCTCAAATAAATAGTCACCAATATTCCGCGTTCTGGAGCAGTGTAGCGTAACAATGTTTATTAACGTGTATTTCGCATGTGTTTACTACAAAAATGTCAAAACAGAACTGACATTAGCATTTTCTGATAGGAGGATTACTTTTGCGCCACCTTGTATGTACCAAAACACGTATTTTGAACAAAACATGTAATTTCACTCAAAACACGCATATGGAAATGCAGTATAAAGACATTTCCTTTTAATAAAATTTTGCTTTAAAACTCAAGCAAAGAGTGGAATAAAATAAAATTGACAGTTAGTCATCATAGTCATAAAGTAAAAAATAACTGTAAAGTGAAAATTATAAAATATTTATCACTTCGCAAAGGAGCTTTATTCGGAATTGGCCCCCTGATTTATGAATTTATTGTAAGCCCTTTTAAATATGCAACAAGAATAGTGTATTAGGAAACAATGTTGCGCAATTACACATTTGTATTTGCCTAATACAAGCCCTAAAAATGAATAATAACAGCCATATGCATAGACATTTAGTGGATTCCTTTAACAGTCTTTTAAGGAAAATTTATTGTTGTTTTACATATTAATTTGATTTATAAGTGTGTTATAAATATCAATAAAATGTTTCTGCATATAACAGTTAATGCATATTTTTCTTCGACCTGTTAATAAATATCAGCGTTGCCAATATAAAAATTAGATGTGCTAGATTTAGGCCTTTTTGAACATGCTTAAGGCATGCTACAGTCATAACAAAGCTAAATGTCACTATATTTTTAAATGGTATTGTCCATAAATTACTTTGAAACAAATTCCACCACAATTTTGCAAAAATTTCACGCAAGTGAAAAATCATTTTTTCATGCCAACGGTGGAAAGTTTGCTGTTATCAATCGGTGTAACAGGACAATGCTGTCAATGACTTTTAATCACACGTTATGTCAACTCATAACCATCCGTCTCCGACATTTTGCCAGCACTGTGTCATTCTGCCTGGGAAAGTTCTGGCAACACTGATAAAATTTTTAATATTTCAACATTTACAAAAACAAAAATTGTATATATAAACAATAATGCAAATATGGTCGGATTTAATAGAGAGAACTTTTTAAATTAAATATTTAAAAAAAAAATTTGTTTTTTTTTTGTGTTTTACCTTTTGTACTTATTCAAAAATATTTTGGTTTAAAGTACTGACCACCAAAATCAATCGACTTTTAAAATTGTGTGTGTTTTTAATCTTAATTTAAGTAAAAATGCTAATTATAAGTAAAAATTTATATTCGATATAGAGAGATAGAGAGAAATATTGTCTATGATAAGTTGTGTTTAAAACAAAAATCTATGACTTAAAAAATAACTAATATTTCCATATAGCAAAAGCCTTAATTATTTTAAGATATTAAAGAAAAATTATTAAAAAAAAAAATTATAAAAAAAACAATTATAAAATCCAACTTAAATTTTATATAACAACAACTTTTTTTTTTGTTTAATTTAAGATCATTTTAAACATATTTATATAATTATGTATATTTTTTTAATAAACAAATAATCTTTTACTGATACTCATCATCACTGCTTAACAACATTGATTTTTCATTATAATGTTGACTTATTGTTGCTACACGTTGACCGCCCGGCATAAATTTACGTTGATTGCCCAGTGTCTTTGAGGCCATACAACCCAATGTGGAATTTTGACTAACCTGAGTTAAATTGGCATTAGCATTCCCTTGATTTGTTGTATTTACATCATCTGGATCATACGATGATACACGTATACCTCGGGAATTTTTACCTATATTTAAAAAAAGTTGTTTTTTTTTTCTCTTTTTTATATTTTTATACAAATTTTTCTTTATAATAATAGAGAATATACATACATACATACATACATACATACATACATACTCAAAACATTCAGCAAATAATAAGACAAAAAAAATTAAAACTAAATAAATTTCTTTACAAACAACATGCTAACACGAAAAGTTCAGAAATAAAAACATAAAGTTAAAATTTAAAAATTAGCTTAAAATTATATAATTCGTTTACTATAATTACTGGTGTGACCCACTAACCATTGAAAAAAAAAATTGATTTTGTTAATGATTCGAAACCCATTTCTCGAACCGACTTTGCTTAACATCCGTAATTTTAACATTAAATCAAAGCTTCTAAATAATTCCATTCATCCTTTTCAATTCTGATTCTGATTGAATTTTCAATCAAAAATTATTGAATGGTAATGAATTCCTAGTTGGTCTCAATCGATTTAAATTTAAAATTTTTCGTTTTGTTCAATCGTTAGTTATCCAAACGGATTTTTACTGAATCGATTTACAAATTTGGTGATTCAAACGATTCATTGTTCATTCGATTAACTAATTTGGGAATGACATTCGACTTTTTTCATTCGACTTTTAATATTTAGAAAATAAATAACTTCGTTATTAGTTTTAATTAAATGAAATTGAGGATCTTTTTACAAATAGAATCTAAAATTAAAAAATAAAAAAAAATCACCAAAATTGGAAAAATGATTAAAATTGAAAAATTGGAAAAAGTCGTTAAAATTTAAAAAATCAGCAAAATTGAAAAATCGTTAAATTTGAAAAAATCACTTAAAAAACAAAATTAAAAATTGTCGAAAAAAAGCTCAAATTGAAAAAGGGCTAAAATTTAAAAAAAAAAAAAAAACGCTGAATTAAATGTCGCTTATACCAAAAAACGCTAATATTTAAAAAGTCGCCAAAATTGAAAAATTTTTAATATTCTACAACGCTAGAAATTAAAAAAAAATCGCCAAAATTGAAAAAAATCGCTAATACTAAAAATTAAAAAATCGCCAAAATTAAAACAATAAATATTCTATTTTTTATATTTCATTTTATTTCATTTTTCTCTAATTTTGCAGATTTTTTAAAATTTTTGTAAATTTTATCGATTTTTCGATTTTGGCATTTTTTTTTTTTTAATGGAACGTTTTTTCTTCAATTTGAAAGATTTTTTACAATTTCGGCGTTTTTTCAATTTTGGGTTTATATTTTATTTTTATTTTGAACGATTTTTCAAAATTAGGAAATCACTCAAATTGTTTTTTTTTTAATTTTGAAAAGTTTGCAATATTTTGAATATTTTTTTCTAATTTTAGCAATTTTTTTATATTTTGGCGATTAGTAATAAAATAACAAAACTGTTAATTTTTTTAATCAAATGTCATTACCAAATTGCTCAATCACATAAAAAGAAAACGAATGATTGATTAAATTCCCAAATTGTAAATCGAATATGAAAGGAATCGAATAAATTCATTATGAATGAATTAATTATGATTGGATTCAATGATTGAAAAAATCTAATAACATAAATTGATTGAATTCCTTAGACATAAATGCGATCGAATGAATTCCAAAGAATGAATTCTTTGTAAATGTTTAAAAATCTTCTAAGCTCTGCATTTAATAAGCATTTTATGGCATATACAGCAAATTTAGCATACAAAAATAAAATAAAATGCCTTATTATTGTTTTGTTGCATTTGGCATATACAGCAAAATTGCATACATACAAGAATATAATTCAGTATTGTAGGTAAAAATACAAGAGAAAACCATTTTTAGGCGCACATAAAACTATGGATAAGCACAAAGAAAATCAAATTCAATAGCTTATATTGATATGCAGCACAAAACAAAATCTTTTTTGTAAAAGCTAAATATATAAACATATGATAATTATTATAATTTTTTTTTAAAATATGCTACAATGGTTTAAAAAAATATATTTATTATAGAAAAATTAACCTTCAACGTTTTTCTTAATACCGACTATTTGGTGTATGGGTCAAACCAATAATAAGCTAATGATAATAATTAATAGTAATGTCAACATAAAAAAAACAGCGAATATTTAATGTTTTAAATATTTAATACCTTAATATTAATATTTTAAACTTTATGCAAATCAATTATTTTTATAAACAATGCGTTTTTCCTCTATTATAATTTGTAGCTTTGGGCATTACAATGGGGTTTATAAGCTAATGTCAATGAAAAAAAAATTATAAACATTGAATTTTGACTTTTTTTTTGCATTACCATTTATTACAAAAAATTCCAATTGTTTTTCAATGCCAATGCAAAAGTCCCAAGTATGATCAGATTATTTCAAATAATAATAAAAAAAAAAAGCATTAAAGGGTTAAACCTTTTTTATTTAATACAAAAATGTAGTATACTTTGGGGATAATTTTTAATTCACTATAGTGAAGTGGTTCTTAAAAATTTATATTTGAAATCCGCGCCCATAATGTGAGAATGACATGGATTTCCAAAGAATGACATTGGCTTTAACTAAATCACACCCATTTGTGACCTTCTCCGAGAAAAGGGACTTAGTGTGTGAAAATGAAGTTTTGAGGAAAACGCATTTAAAGTTTCATAACGCATTATCACTGTGAACACACCTTCAGTTGGGAGATGCGATTTGGTATGGTTAGTTATGATTGGGTGCCGACTTTAGTGACGTCATATCTATGGGGTGACGTATTTTTTTCGCTTTTAGTGTGACAATACCTTTGCTATTGTTGCTGCTCTGTTTGTTCTCAGTTATCTGTTCGCTCTCAGCAAAGGGTTAATGTGTGTATACTAATACGAAGAATATTTTAAAAATAACTATAAGAAAGGAAAATAATAAAGTGACGCTTCAGTCTTATGGCGAACATGGGATACTCATTTCGAAGGAATCTGCGATTAACGGCTGAGCTACCAAACGAATTACCTCCGCTCATTGCATCAAGCGGTTTATCGTTAGATCGCAAATGGCATTTGTATGAGAATGTCAGGGTCTTATGTACTGATTCACAGAAACAGGATTTTGTAGCTCCTAAACCGAGTGAACCCAAAGCGAAAAAAAATCGAAATATAAATCTGAACCTGCCAGCAAGAAAAAAATCGAAGCACCGGATCACGAAAAAAGAAAGCTGAAGTCAAAGCGCCGAAAAAAGAAAAAACTGAAATTGTCAAACGGAAGAAAATCGAAGTACCAGATCACGAAACACCGAAAAAAAAAGTCCAAACTCCAAAAAAAAATTCGAAGACTGACGAAAAAAAAACAATTTAAAACCAAAAAAATCAAAAAAAGTAAAATTCTAATGTTTTTCTCATTTTAATCAATTTTCCCAAGTTCGTTTTGTACGTTTTTATGGGGTAAATAAATTTTTATCAGAAATCTAACTTATTTCATCTTATTCTACACCCTTTTAGGTACACCAGAATCCACTCTTAAGTCCAAACCCGTTTTTTGACACACTAGGTCCCTTTTCTCGGAGAAGGTCACATTTACAATTGTAATCAAGTAAGGCCAAAATAGGAAGTTGTACCTGTTTAACTGGAAACAAATTTTATTAATTATAAAATTTGGCGAGATAGCAATTTTTTGTTTTAAATTTTTAAAATAATCCGGATTTCATAGGCGGCATTTCATTTTCAATCTAACAAAAAATGTTTGCAAAGTGGGTCACTCTGATTTTGATTTAAATATGCTGAAGACAAGGCAAAATTAATGAATATGTAAATTTTTTCCCGAGATATAAAATATTGGAACAATTCTAAAAGTATTTTAAAGAAAAATAATAATTCTTTCAAAAATATCTGATCGGTGAAAACTAACGTGCTTGCGTTGTAGAGACCGACATTTTTAGGTTAGGATTTTTCAAACCCCTAATATGGTGTAATAATTTTAAAGCCATGCATTCAGCGTACCAAAGACCCTTGGGGAAAGTGTACTCTGATTTCAGCTGCTGCAGTTTTAAAATATTTTATGAGCGTGTGTTATATTTAAGTGTTGTAATAGTTGTAACAAAAATAGAAGAAATCATGAAGCATGCTTATGAAAAATTAATTTATGATTATCAAAAAAAAAAGCATTTAAGAACAAACAAAAAAAACCTAGACAAAAATAAAACATGAATGAAAATTTTAAATTACACTGAATCCAGGATTTAAAGTTTTTAATACAAAATTTTATTACAAATTTTTTTTTCGAAATTCTTTTTTTTTTTAATATTTCTTATAAGCGAAGATTCAGTGTTATTTTTGTATGCGTTACATTTGTGTTTGTTGTTCCTTTTTTTTAACTTTACAATTTAACTTATAAAGATAAAAATTAAATTTATTTCAATATCAATACAAAAATAAAGTAGGACAATAATTTGTAAAGTAATTATTGTATTTAATTCTTTACATTCAACTAAATCCAATTGATAATTAAAAAAAAGAAAAATACTTAAAATATATATAATTCATTAAAAGAAAAATTTACAATTTATATATAGAGGTACATAGATAATATTTTTAAAAATAAGAAGAAGAAAACAACGATGTATAATTCAGATACAGTAAATAATAATAATAATTATAAAATAATAATTATTTTTAATAAAAATAAAAGGTATCACGTAAATTTAAGTACTTAGGTAAACAATAATTTGTTTATACACCGCGTATCATAACTTTGGCTGCACCTATAAAATATCTGATATTTAGAACCTGAAGTCCAAATAATTTGAAACTTAAAAAAAAAATAATCGACAAATAAGAGGAAAATCAATGGACCTAATTTTTGAACTAGACAACGCATTGGTTCTAAACCAGACAACACATCGGTTCTTCAAACTCCAAATACCCATATTTTTTCCCAAATAAGAGCCGAATAGAGATTAATAACGGAATATTAGTGCGTGAGTTTTTTTTACAGAAAATCGATACGTTTGATCTCAAAAGAGCAAAATTCCTTTTTTTTAATAACTCCCAAATATTGGGCTCTCAATTTCATTATGAAATACAGCGATGCCAAACTTTTTATAAGCAAAAAGCGCGACCGAGCAGTTAAAAAGGGCTATATTCAAAAACTTACCAGTTTTTGTGTGTTTTGCACACAAACGACCTCTACGCCTCGTCGGATAAGTTCCCCAAGATTTTCTATATTTTTGGTTGTAACGAACCATTTTTAATAAAACATTAATTTTAAGGGTATTTCTGTAAAAATAGTTTTTTACAAGTTGCTGTGAAAAAATGTATTAGTTACACTAGAAATTTATAAAAAAAAAAAAATTCAAACGATAGAGAGAGTAATTGTGTTTCTCTTTTTACCAGAACTTATCCGTACTTTTTGTTTGGGTAAAATGGTAAAATTGTCAAATCATCAGCTGCTGCCAGTGTGACCAGATCTAAAAAAATTTTGCAGCTAAATCATCATTAAAATAATGCTAAAAAATGCTAAAAAAAAATTTTTTAATGCCAAAAAATAATGCTAAATTAAAAAAAAATGTATTCAAATTATCACTATGAAGCGTTTATTTTTTAAAATTTTGTATTCAATTTTGCCTTAGAAATACATTTTATTACAATAAAACAAAATTGATTTACGAACTACAAAAAAAATATTTATTGAATAGAAAAGGAACATAAAGAGTCTTACATACATAAAAGAAAAATTAACCGGTTAATTCAATATCACATTACTTAACATATGTACATATGTATATTTATATAAAATAAAATAAAATAACACAAAAATTTCAATCGCTATTTAATAGCATTTCAGTACATTTTTAAATATCATTTGTATCAAAATGATAAGTTCTTATTATAAACTAAATACATTATCAAATGAATATTCTTCCTCAACTTCCGAAGAGTCGGTCGAAATATCATTATCATATATGTTTTTATCACATTTTTTTACGAGATCATTCGTAATTTTAAAGCTTTCGCAACATTTATTTAGCCTTTTCAATCCGCATCTAATGCAAAGAAGGGAATTCATAGTGCTCAATATCATTCTATTTCTAATTTTTGTTTTTATAAGGTTCATGCCACTGAAAACTCTTTCAACTTCCGCGTTACTAAATGGTAAAACAAGAAACTTCATAACAAAAGAAGACAATTCCTTGAACGGGTTTTCATTTAAAGCATTTTTATACTCGTATACACTGATCCAGAAATCAATTGTTGTGTTTTTGTTTGGCCATTCATATGTACTTAGCTTTTGCCATTGCTTTTCTAAAAAAGTGATTTCGACCACTGTGAAATCTTCCATTTGTTGTTTAAAATGTTCATGTAATTTAATTTTTTTAGTTTTTAAACTGTTTTCTACAGAAAAAAAATTTGTATTTTTAAGATTTAGAAAATTAGTTGGCAATCGTTGTCTAAGCTGATATATTAACTGAGCTATAAAATTTCGGCAAGTAACTCTTATTTCATTTTCTTCGTTAGAATTAATTACATCTTTTTTTGATTTTAAAAATTCTTCAAAATTGTAATTGAAGTACGGTGTTGGAACAAAAAAATCTTCTAAACGCGAATTTAAGGGATCAAAAACGTCAGATTTTAAAACAATTTGGTAAGAAAGGTCTTTCAAAAGAACATAAAGCTCTGAAAGCAGTAGAGTAGGGTCAGCATTATTACTTTCAAACATTTTATTTACTTTTTGTACATCTGACAGCAAAGGTTTCAAAAACTTCATATATAATAAATTTTTGTCGGTGTACAATTTTTTTAAAATATTGGCATGATGACATGATTCTACCGTTGCGGCAATTTCAAAATGAGTTTTCAACTCTAGCCATTGACTTTCTATACGATTTACAGCTGATTCAATTGACAACCATCTAGTGTCACAAGCTCTTACCAATTTTAATGGTTGCGTATCATCATTAATCGCAGCGTAAATGCTCTTATAATGTTTTTGTCTTAAGGTAGATTTGGAAAACCAATTGTAAGTTTCTGACACCAAATACTCAATTTCGTCAGGCAGCGTTTTAGATGCTGAAGACACTGATAGCTGGATCGAATGACAGATACAGGGAACTAATATTATTTTTTTATTTTGTTCACGTAGTTTTGCTATCACTCCACGGTTAACTCCGGTCATAACTCTGGCGTTATCAGTTCCTAAACCCACCATGTTTTGAATTTTTAGATTAAAATCCTTAAGAACTTTAAAAATGGCTTTGCATATTCCATTGGCTGACGCGTCATCAAGTGCACTTAGGTTTAAAAATGTGCTTACAATTTTTTTGGCAGATTTACTGTAATAACGAATTACTATACCCAAATATTTATCAATAGTTATGTCTGTAGATTCGTCTATAATCAGACTGAAAAAGTCGTCACTAATATCTTCAGCCAATAGTTGTTGAAAATAGGGAGCCAAAACTGACTTTATGATGGCAGTACATTTTGTTCGACCCAATGTCATGCCTACGGCGGCCTTGCTATCACTAAATATATTTTTTTGTAAACGGACTAAATGATCGGCTGACCTTGTTGTAGTGTGCACCGCTACATATAAAGCTTCTAATAATTCTGCTTCTTTTACTTTGTAATTGCTGTTTTGTAGTGGAAAATCGAGTGTTTTTTGATTGTTTTTGGTAAAAGGCGATGCTGCTGCTAAATGCTTAGAAGTTTTTCCATGAGTAAGAAGTGTACTTAGTTTTGGCTTTAAAGTACAATGACAGTATTTACACTTCACTTCCTGATCATTTAGCTTGACAATCCACTTGCATAGTCTCGGATCATTAAACCAGCTTTTTCTGGTTTTTTGCGTATATTTTCTGCAATGTTTATATGATTTTTAGTAAATTTTCAACATATAGAATAAGTATTTAATCACCTTTTGCTGGTGCTGGGCCCGCACGAGTATTCTTCGGAGTCACTGCTAAATTCTTCAATATCTAAATCATTTGGATCACTTCGTTTTAGATACCTATAAAAATCATTATAATTACTTTAATTTACACTTTTCATTTTTTAGTTAACTACCAACCTTTCCATTTTCTATGTTAAATAAATTTTTGTTATTCTTGTTTATAGTAAAATATAACTAGTGACTATATGATGAATATGATTCTGTTCTGCAAAGACAATTTTGGCTTCCTTTAATCTATTTTGGCTGTCAAACTGAATTTAAAAAAAATATACAGCTGTTCTATTAAGCTGTGATGCCAGATTTTTTTTATAATCACTGTGCAAATGGTTGCCATGGTTATATATATAAATGTGTAGCCAACTAAAAATTATCAACGATTTAAAAAAAATATAAAAAAAATACTAAAATACTTGAAATTTTTTGGATAAAATAATGCTAAAAAATGCTAAATTGATAATTGAAAAAAGCTAAAAAAAGTGCTAAATGCTAAATGAAAATTTTACGGCTAAATACAAAAAAAAAATGCTAAATTTAGCTGCAAAAATGCTAAAATGGTCACACTGGCTGCTGCTAATAAATTAACTGTTTTGCATTTTTGAAAAAAAAATTAAATATTAAATAAAAGTCAACTATAGACAACTTTTCCTTCTTAATAATAAAAAAATACATTTGAAAATGTAAATAGATATTTGCCATTTCAAGTATATTTATTAAGCTGTTTTTTAATATGAATAAATTTGACATTTATTTTTGAGTATGAAATGTGGTTTTGTGCGTTCGCAGTATTTTCGGGATTTTTATGGTTTTGTGAGAGAATTTTTTGCTTACTCTCATTTTACCAGACTTTACCCAAAATTACCTCGTACAGACCTAATATGTAAAGTACCAAAAAAAAAAGTTGCCAGATTATGGACAAAATTAGCAAATGAGTCAAAAAGAGTGAAAAGGGCTAAAAGAGATAACAAAAAGGGCTATGTTAGCCCTTAAAAAAAATAAAAGGGCTAAGAGAAAAAATACGCGTTAAAAGCAATCAAAAAGGGCTAAATATAGCCCGAAAAGGGCTAAATATGGCCCGAAAAGGGCTAAATATAGCCCAAAAAGGGCTAACTTGGCATCGCTGATCAAATAACGCTCAATTTTTATTCTTAAGGGAATAAGAGGTTTAACAAATGTTTTTGTATTTTTCATTCGAATTTTAAAAATTTATAACGAAGTGGGGCAAAAAGTATCACCCTATTGTAAAGTGCTGCTATTTTTGCAAATGCCATCGTATGTCAGTTTGGTTTCGGCATTCATGAAGTAGACTAGTGCAAAATTTATAGTGAATAACATTGTATCAATATACGCCTCAAAAACACGCGATAATTGTGACAAAGTTTGCGCGCAATAATAACTCAGTGATGCTAAAGCAAGCGATTTTTCTTGGGACTTTTTGCGTTGGTAGTTATTTATTTAATTTGGGACTTATGTATTTCATTGAGAGTTATTTCACTGCACCTCAGTTAGTATTTTCAATTCGATTAATCGATTAACCGATTCTTCGATTAATCGCCTCTATTTCAGTTAATGTCGAAACAAATAATTTAAAACTCAAATAATTATTCGAAAAGAATAATCGATTAACTTCCTAATTTTCTTAACATTGGCAAGAAAATCGTACAAAAAACATCAGCTAAATTCCAATCTAATTGATTTTAAATCGACTGAATCAAAGCAAATGTTATATAGACTTTAGGAAATATGATATACAATATTTATTTTTGTTTCAATTCCTTGAAAAAATTAATTTTAAATATACAATATTATATTTTTACGTCCAAAAAATTGAAATAGAGCTTTCAACCTTCGTATACATGTATTTCTAGCTGACAAAAGTTCTTATCGGAACGCTAAGTTTTAGAAAAGCTATAGCCTCTAAGCAGAGCTTTAACAAAACATATATTAAAATATATATTTTTCTTGTTAGTAATGAAACACGTGACTAGGTATATTTTTAACAAGCACTATGACGTTACTTATGTTATAAAATAATAATTTAAAATTACTGTAAGTTCGAAAACTGAATTTTCTTTAAAAAAAAAAACAGTTTCATTTAATATTCTATGAAAAAATTTTGTAAAAACTAAAAAATAACAAGGAATTTTGTTTCTAATTTGATTTATCAACAAATTTTGATAAAGTGGGAACTTCAGTATAATTAAGCTGTTTAGTAAAAAATATTTAAGAATTCGCTTATTTGAATTCTTAATTACACAAACACAGAAAAATTGGTGAGGTCTTGTCAGGAATAGGCTTGTTTTTATATCTTTTCTGATAACCTATTTAACTCTAAAGCTTAAACCAGGTAGTGAAAGAGTTAGAGAAAAGTGGCAGTTCTATAAAACTTAGTTTGTGAATTTCCGCAAAGCTATTCATACCATATTTTGAAGAATTTGTTATTGAATTTTTTTTGAAGGAAGCTCTTGTTTATTTAGGCATTTTTTTTTTATTCTGGACAATAAGTTAGAGTAGTTTAAGAAGGGTTATGTGCCCAAGAGTTACATTTCCACCCGGAGACCAATAAGGTCCATTGCGAATCCCTTCAGTATAGAGGAAGAAGAAAGAGAGAGAGAGAGAAAGAGATGTAAAGAAGAAAAAAGTTGAGAGGTCTGGACAGTAGCATGATAAAGAAAATAAAAAACAACTTTATCGACAAAATGTTCCACTTCGGTAAAATACTATCTACACTACATTTTTAAGGATTTACTTCCACTGAGTACGTCTTACATTTTCTTTTTAAGAAGTCGTCAGATTCCTCTGAAAAAAAAATCCAAGATTATAAGGCATGATTCTTTAAAAATCTCAGGAATGCTTTGAATTGTCCTAAACAAACACTTTAGAAACAAATGTATTTGTTATTTTGCATTAAACGATTAATCGCCAATTTTTTCGATTAATCAATTTTCTTCAGTTTTCAAATAATAACCTAACCGATTAAACGACAGGATCGAATAATTGAAGAAAACACTAATCTAAGCAGATCTAGGTTCTTGTGGAGTTCTTCGGTTCTTCTGTTACTCCTAAGGTTTTTTATAGATCCATATTTATAGGTGCGGCTTTAGTTATGATACCACCCAGCATATTCCAAAAATGGAAACAAATTATAAATTGTATATAAAATAAAATTAAAATAAATACATACAATATCAAATGCATAAAAAAAAACTTGAAGAAATTATGTTTAAAATTGTAATATTTCTAAGACCTTAAAGTTTGCAGAGGGAAATTTTAAGTTAATCTGCCTGGCGTTTGTTATAATAAAATATTTATTTTTCAATTAAATTTTATTTCTTTTTGTTACTTTAAGATAAGGCGGTTTTTTTTGTTTAAAGTAAGTTTTAAGTTTTGTTTATTTGAATAAAACTAAATTTAATTTTATGCTAAATTTAGTTGTTTATATTAACTTAAAGAAAAATTAATTGTCTTTTTATATTTTCGTTTTGTATCTTAAGCAAATTGTTTAATTTTGAAAGCATTTCAAATATATAATTAAGTTTTCTTGTTTTTTTTTTTTTTTTGTCTTTTTTTTCAATTAATTTTAATTATTTAGTATAATTTATAGTTTTTCATAACGTTGAGATGAGGTTACGTCTGTAAAATTTGAAGAAAAAAAAAATAATAGCGATATTGTCAATCATTTATAACGAATTTGTTTTTACGTATATGAATACTAAATGGTAATGCCACAAGCCTCAGGTGAAGTACAAATGTGAATTTTATATGTAGTGAAAGTGATTACAATTGTATTAATTACGGAAATATTTTTGGGTTAATTCTGTGAGATTATAGTGAAAGGTCTAAGGGGGTCTTGAGAAATTAATACAATAATATAAATAAATAAAATCAAATACCAAAATATACATACATAAATACAAAACAAAAAAGCAACAAATTATGGTAATAAAAATAAAATAATAATTTAAAATTACTGTAAGTTCGAAAACTGAATTTTCTTTAAAAAAAAAAACAGTTTCATTTAATATTCTATGAAAAAATTTTGTAAAAACTAAAAAATAACAAGGAATTTTGTTTCTAATTTGATTTATCAACAAATTTTGATAAAGTGGGAACTTCAGTATAATTAAGCTGTTTAGTAAAAAATATTTAAGAATTCGCTTATTTGAATTCTTAATTACACAAACACAGAAAAATTGGTGAGGTCTTGTCAGGAATAGGCTTGTTTTTATATCTTTTCTGATAACCTATTTAACTCTAAAGCTTAAACCAGGTAGTGAAAGAGTTAGAGAAAAGTGGCAGTTCTATAAAACTTAGTTTGTGAATTTCCGCAAAGCTATTCATACCATATTTTGAAGAATTTGTTATTGAATTTTTTTTGAAGGAAGCTCTTGTTTATTTAGGCATTTTTTTTTTATTCTGGACAATAAGTTAGAGTAGTTTAAGAAGGGTTATGTGCCCAAGAGTTACATTTCCACCCGGAGACCAATAAGGTCCATTGCGAATCCCTTCAGTATAGAGGAAGAAGAAAGAGAGAGAGAGAGAAAGAGATGTAAAGAAGAAAAAAGTTGAGAGGTCTGGACAGTAGCATGATAAAGAAAATAAAAAACAACTTTATCGACAAAATGTTCCACTTCGGTAAAATACTATCTACACTACATTTTTAAGGATTTACTTCCACTGAGTACGTCTTACATTTTCTTTTTAAGAAGTCGTCAGATTCCTCTGAAAAAAAAATCCAAGATTATAAGGCATGATTCTTTAAAAATCTCAGGAATGCTTTGAATTGTCCTAAACAAACACTTTAGAAACAAATGTATTTGTTATTTTGCATTAAACGATTAATCGCCAATTTTTTCGATTAATCAATTTTCTTCAGTTTTCAAATAATAACCTAACCGATTAAACGACAGGATCGAATAATTGAAGAAAACACTAATCTAAGCAGATCTAGGTTCTTGTGGAGTTCTTCGGTTCTTCTGTTACTCCTAAGGTTTTTTATAGATCCATATTTATAGGTGCGGCTTTAGTTATGATACCACCCAGCATATTCCAAAAATGGAAACAAATTATAAATTGTATATAAAATAAAATTAAAATAAATACATACAATATCAAATGCATAAAAAAAAACTTGAAGAAATTATGTTTAAAATTGTAATATTTCTAAGACCTTAAAGTTTGCAGAGGGAAATTTTAAGTTAATCTGCCTGGCGTTTGTTATAATAAAATATTTATTTTTCAATTAAATTTTATTTCTTTTTGTTACTTTAAGATAAGGCGGTTTTTTTTGTTTAAAGTAAGTTTTAAGTTTTGTTTATTTGAATAAAACTAAATTTAATTTTATGCTAAATTTAGTTGTTTATATTAACTTAAAGAAAAATTAATTGTCTTTTTATATTTTCGTTTTGTATCTTAAGCAAATTGTTTAATTTTGAAAGCATTTCAAATATATAATTAAGTTTTCTTGTTTTTTTTTTTTTTTTGTCTTTTTTTTCAATTAATTTTAATTATTTAGTATAATTTATAGTTTTTCATAACGTTGAGATGAGGTTACGTCTGTAAAATTTGAAGAAAAAAAAAATAATAGCGATATTGTCAATCATTTATAACGAATTTGTTTTTACGTATATGAATACTAAATGGTAATGCCACAAGCCTCAGGTGAAGTACAAATGTGAATTTTATATGTAGTGAAAGTGATTACAATTGTATTAATTACGGAAATATTTTTGGGTTAATTCTGTGAGATTATAGTGAAAGGTCTAAGGGGGTCTTGAGAAATTAATACAATAATATAAATAAATAAAATCAAATACCAAAATATACATACATAAATACAAAACAAAAAAGCAACAAATTATGGTAATAAAAATAAAAAAAAAAAATAATTATTTTAGTTGTCAACAAAAAACAACAAATGGTTTATCGAAAAAAAAAATTAAAAACTTAAAATGTGTTAAAGTAAATGATGCATTATTAGGTGTATTTTGTAAAAAATTAAAAAAAAATGTCAAAATCTAATGATTTTCAAAACCCAGTTAACGATAAACAAAATATGTATATACAGCATAAAAAAGCTCTTCAACGAGTATGTTTTTGTTATATTCCATTAAACAATAATAAAAAACATGCAAATATTATTAAAAACATTTTAACTTACCGGAACTATATTGTGTATATTGTTGATATTGTGGATGGAAATTATGTATAGCATCGGTCATAATATCTTTAGGATTCATAGTTTCCTGAAAAAAAAAATCATTCAAATTAGTTATTGAATTTTAAATTATAGATTTCAAGAATATACTTTAAGACTGCTTGAAATTGATTGCATGGTCACCGAACGACCATGACCATCCCCAATACAGCTGCGGGCGTACACCTAAAAATAAAATTATAAAAAAAAGGTATATTAAAATCTAAAATTTTTATTAAAATAAAAAAAACCTTCTGTTTAAAAACATCTTTTATAAAAATTTTTAATCTGATGAGTACAAATTTTGAATTTGACAAGAAAACAAATTTTATATATATATATTTTTTTTCTTTAAAATCTCTTTTTTAAAGAACATTTTTTGATTTTTCTTAGTATGGATTTAAAATTCACAAAGTTTGATAAAAAAAAATTGATAATTGTTCAACAAAGTAAAAACGAAATTTTGAGAAATCAAAATATTTCACGAACAATATTTCTTCATTCTCTCTTGTTAAGGAGAAAAACTAAAGTTGAAATAAGACAAAATTTGTAGCATATAACAAAAT
The DNA here is from genome assembly GCA_949748255.1 of Eustalomyia histrio. Classification (NCBI taxonomy): domain Eukaryota; kingdom Metazoa; phylum Arthropoda; class Insecta; order Diptera; family Anthomyiidae; genus Eustalomyia; species Eustalomyia histrio. Next base: position 69,269,003 of record OX456524.1, on the reverse strand, counting down.
GGAGTGTAGATTTTTTACGCTGCATTCGAATCAGATTTCATAAATTTTTAAAGTTCAAAGTGATGTCTAATTCTCGCAGTTGTAAATGATCAAAATTTTTGTCGAACGTTGGATTTTTTTTTACATTTTGGGTTTTCTTATTTAATATCGAGTAAAGCCAATCAAAATAATGATGACATTTGATATCGAACGAACATTCAAACGCAATCTTACGGTACTATCAAGTTAAATATCGTAAGATGAGCTGGCGAAATCACTTTGACTTAAATAAGAAAAGTTTTACTTTAAAATTATAAAACAAGTGGATTTTCTGTATAGTAATTTTTTCCTGTCGCTATTTGACAATATCATTTAAATTATATTAAAAAAAAAATCCAAAAAGGGTGAAAAGTTCAAGTTTGATCTTTAATAACGGGACATGTTATATATCAGAAGAAAGCTTAAATGATTGACTATATATTTCTATTAACTAAGCTTGCCAGTATTCATGACAAATATGGAATAAATAAAATTTTTGCAAAAAAAAAAAAAAAATCGAATTAGTCACTGATGGATAAGGCTTTGATGGAAATAATGAATACTATTTTTACCAAAAAAAAAAAAAGTAATGAAAAACAAGTAAAAAAGGGCTAAATTCGGCTGTGCCGAATCTTTGAATACCCTCCACCAATATCCTAAAAAGATGTTCTCTTCTGTTTTTGATACAAATAATATAAAAAAACTTTTGAAGTCAAATTATGTAGGTGAAAAATTTTTTTGAGGTGAAAAAAAAATTTGTTGTGAAAAAATGTTTGAGGTATATACAAAATATTTACTGCTAAGCGACTGGTGAAAAAATATGAGAAAATATGTTATGTACCAGTCGCTACTATGAAATTGTACTAAATTTGTATAGGCAATTTAGGGGCACCTTTACATTTTCACTAGTTTTTTTAAACATGGACATCCCAAAAAACACATTTTAAAGCAGTTTTTGTCAAAAACTCAATTTTGTTCCGGCTAATGGGAACTAGCTCTGCAGCTGAATATGTCTAATGGAGAGAATGCACTTGATGATGCGCCACGTATTGATAAATAGTTGCAACGAATGTTCTTTCTTTAAAAAATTGAAGTGTGTTTGTAGGACAATATGCCTAATTGAGATAATACAACAAAGAAATTAATTTATTAAAGAAAGAACATGAGTTGTAACTATTTGTCAATAGAAAGTACATTCTCTCCATTAGGCAAATTTTGCTGCAGAGCTAGTCTCCATTAGCCATATTTTGCTACAATATGCAGTAGAGTATTATTGATTTTATATTTTCTTCGTAACATAAATGAATATTGGCCAAAAACTATAAAAAAATATATGTTTTATGTGCATATTATACCTTAATTTTTTAAATCAATATTCATTTAAATGTTTAAGAGCACAATATTGCACTTTATTCAAGTGTATTTTTTTTTTATAAAAGAAAAAATTAACATAAATATACATTTGCCAATCCCTCATTTCTCAAAAATACAAATGGAATAAAAAAAATACTATTTTCCTCTATGAAAATTTCTTTTTTGACATAACAATGTGAAACAAATGCTTTTATTACGTCAAACATTTGAAAAATTGACTTTTAAATTATGTAATAAGTCTACTAGCAACATCTGAATGCATTATAATTTAAAGTATGTAGTTAATTTAATATTTTTGGTAAATAAATTAATTGAAAGCCTAATCCAAGGCTATATCGACCTATCCATGGGGCAGGGTATAGTTTTAATGTGATTCTGCGCCACCTATTCAAAAGTAGCGGCACTAAAGCAATCATGCATTTTGCTCTTTTTTATATATAAATTTCTTCGGACCTAGCCATGGGGCAGGGTATTGTTTTAGTTAATTCAGCGCCACCTATTCAAAAGTAGCGGCACTAAAGCAATTATGTATTTTGCTCTTTCTTTAGATATAAATGTCTTTGGTTACAAAAACAAAAAATACATTTTATTGAATGAAACGAAAAACCGACAAAGCTTAACAGAAAAACCCAATCTGGTTTGCTATATCTCCTATAGTAGCCAAAGAATTGGAGATATTTGAACGGAAAATCCTTAATCCATCTGGGCTGGATCTACATATCTTTCTCCTGTCGGTATAATTAATGGACGTATTAACGACGATCCAGCTCCTCTGGACCTTACATCATTCTATATGAGCCCAGCCTTCGGCAATCATAGGGGCTGAAGATCATATACGTATATACTAAATTTTGCATGAACTGTAATATGAATATGTTTTGTCAATTTATGTAACGAACTTTTGTTATTTAGTTTTAGTAATGTTATTTATTTAATATTAGTAATGTTATTTACAGAGGTCTGCTCTGTTAGTGACTTTAACATTGTTGCTTAGTTATTAAGAGTTACACACATATAGCTTTAAGAATGTTATTGTTCTCATAGTATGTTAGACAATAAATGTAATCGAACAAGAAGAAGACTTAATAACATTTTTACTTACTTAACAGACAAAAAAAAAAATAGATACAGAAAAATTGTACAAATTTGTATGGAAAATTTAGAGGTACCTTCACATTTTCACTCATAACTTTTTAACCGCTAAACCGATTTCGCTCATTTTAAATACCAAACTGCTCGGGAGGATGTTCAATAATCTGGATAAAAATTGGCACCCCCGCTTGCGTCTTCGCGTCGTGATCGCCATTTCAACAGACAGACAGACGGACATCGCTAAATCGACTTAAAATTGCATAAGGATCACGAATATATATACTTTATGGGGTCTTAAACCTATATTTCGACATATTATAAACGGAATGACAAACTGATATATACCCTCACCATATATGGTGGAGGGTATAATAAAATAAAAATCTTTAATAAGTCACTGATGGATTAATCCATAGAGTCATATAAGACCTTGCTGGAAAGATACATATTGTTACGGAAATTATATTCATCAATTTCCACTCTTTCACACTTTCCCTCTTGTTTAATCCTACAGTCAGTGGCGTGCCCAGCATTTCGTTTCGGGGGGGGAGGGACCTAAAATATATTTTCTAAAATTTTTTTTAAAAGCTGGCAATTTCTAAACCTTAATTTTTTGACCTTTTTGAAACATTTAAACAAAATTTGTAAAGCTTCTCTCCGCTTTTATCTATTCTATTTGTCGGGCGAAAATTTTTACAAAAAATCTCTCGATTTTTGTTAAAAAATGTTCAGTTTGTTTTTCGTATATTAATAGTTGTAGAAGTTGGCGCCGCAGGTGAAAATTTTGTTTTTCAAACTTTAAGAGCAACAGGATCACGGTAACAACTGGAGTTAGACAAGGTTGTGTCTATCACCTCTACTTTTAAACTGCATTCTCGATGCTGTGATGAAAAGGGCAACAGGCCATCATAAGAGAGGTATTATGTGGTGCTTACAATGGCGGTTGGAGGACCTAGATTATGCCGATGACATATGTCTACTTAGCTACTCATTCTCACAGATGCAGTCGAAAGTTTCCACCATCAGTGACATTGCAAAATTGGTTGGGCTGAAGATAAAATCTCTCCACATTAATAGTAACACAGATCGCCATTTCTTCGTATGTGATCAAGACATTAAAGATGTCAAATCCTTCTGCTACCTGGGAAGCATAATTGACACAACTGGTGGCTCAGCAGCAGATATATCCAGTCGCATAAATAAGGCACGGGGTGCATTTGCCCAGTTAAACCCGATTTGGAAATCTTGTAATATTTCGAAAAGAAACAAAATCAAATTATTTAACTCTAACATAAAATCCACTCTGTTATATGGATGCGAGACCTAGAACATGGCACCACGTGATATACAATACCTTCAGGTATTTCTCAACAAGTGCCTCCGCAAAATCTTACGTATTTTCAACAACCAACTCTGGATGGAGGCAAAGCAGCAGCCTATTAGTACGGAAATAAGTAAGCGGAAATGGAGTTGGATAGGTCACACCCTCCGTAAACCAGACTATGATATTGCCGCAGGGAAGTAGAGGAGTCGGGAGACCAGCGCATACCTGGAAGCGGCAACTGACAATAGAACTTTCGAGATTGCGTATAAAGTGGAACGAAGTCAAGCATCGAGCCAAAGATCGAGATTATTGGAACCATCTTGTTATGGCCCTATGCTCCCTCGAGGAGTAAAAGGAACATATATAAGAAGAAATATAATTCATAACAAGTTTGGAAATTGCCAAGTTTCGTCGGATGCTGCAAAAACCTCACATCAGAAATTGATGGCTCTTCCGTTGTTACCAGCAAATTAAATAAGAACAGGTTAGAAGGACACACTCATGGTCGGAGAGCAGTAATTTACTTAATTTTTTAACTATTTTGAAAGGCAGTGGCTGCGCATAACTATAATATTTGATTTATATAAAATGATTTTTATTATAATTCTTTGAAATATTTCAATTTAGTGTGGACCAAGTAACTTTATTGTTTATAAGGAGTACATTCGGATGTTATTGATTCCATGCAATATAAATGCGTATAATGCTGTACATAAGCAACATTTCTTTGCTTTGCATATTTTGGGGTCATTTTTGATTTCTTCATCCTATTTTTAAGAGTTAATTTTCATTACGAAATTTCTTCCCAAAATATGGGACTAAATTACATATTAAGATTGGGAGCCATTTTTCCACCGCCAAGCCAAGAATTGCCAAGACTTGGCATCATTTTAATAAATTCTTATTTGTTAATTAAATATTTTAAATTTTAAATACATGTGTTTTGATATAAAAATAAACTCGTAAATCTGAAATTTTGGGGATTCCAGTTAAGACTTAATGTGTTATTCGAATATCAGATATTTTTTTTTTTTTTTTGATTTAAAAGAAAATATACAAACTTTGAACAATTTTTAAAATTTAACAGAAATTTTAATAACTTAATTCAGTTTAGATTTTATTTAGCCAACTCACACCCACACACAATACAATATTTGAAAACAATAAACTACATAATTTTGTTGTTTTGCTCATTTTTAAACCTAATACTGATTAAAGCAGATATGAATAGTCGACGTGTAAATCAACCTTTAATTACCGCTTTTTTAGAAAACGTGAAAAAGGCAATTGATCGGTTTTGAAAAACTTAAGTGTATTTTTGGTTGTTTTTGCCCAAATAATATTAAAAGTGCGGTAATAATTAATAATAGAGGAAGGCTAAGTATAGATTTCATCGAAAAAAGCGGCAAAATAAAATTTTTTACATATTACAAGTTTCAGTACTGCGAGGAAATTGAGCAAATTGCCCTGATTTCAAAGCAAATTCTTCTCATTTCTGAACAAATTTCAGCGAAATTTGGTAAAACCCAATGTGAAGAAAATCAATTGGTCTTGCAAAGAAAATCCATTGGAAACAAAAAATACAATCTATTTTGTATATATGTATAGTAAGCATAGTATAAAAAAATTATGGTGGGGGGGGGGGGCCAGTGCCCCCCTGGGCGCACTCCTATGCCTACAGTTATAGGCTTAGTAAATGAATATTAAGTTTTAAAACGTCTTAAGTCATGCCTTTTACTCTCGCTCACGGAATCAATTTTAATTATTAGGATGAAAATCATTTATAACAATGTTCTAATGTATTAAAGAAAATTGTAGTTAAAAACATGAGTCAAAAACAAGGAGTAAGAAAATTTAAGATGTTTATGGGAGCTTAAATTAAAGATTATGTATTTTAGAGAGAGATTTTGCTTCTTACAGTTTTCTCGATATATTTGCGAACTATTCCTGAAGAGAAAAACTCATAAGGAATCTCGTTCAAAAAAGGCGACCGAAAATAAAGAGTACGGATTGAGTACCTAAGAGAATCATAGAAGGAGTCTGCTTAAATTAATAGTTTTGTCAAAAAATGATTTAAAATTAGCAAATATTTTGTATATTCAAAATACACAGAGAAAATAGATTCATTATGGCATCAGAAAGACTTCTTGTTATTTTCTATAGTTGGTTCTTGAATTAATAAATTCAATCTCTAAACCACATGTTATTGTATGGAATGACGAATGCATTGGATTTCTAATTTTGGAATTAAATAAATAATAAGAATATTTATTTATATTTTTATTAATTTCTTTAAAAAAGTAGTTGATAATTTTCGATATTTTATTCGTTTTTTTTTTTATATATTTTTACCCACGTAGTTGTCCAAATGTAGAAAATTTTAGATTCCCAGAATGTTGAATCAGCTTGTTGAAGTGGGATTTTATTCATTAATCAGTGGAAATTTAACATTTGAATTTCGTTTCGAATTTGTTTAAACAAAATTAAGATTTTAAGGATTTTTAATACAAATTTCAAACACGTTACTCTCCATCAAACCGACAGATGTTCAGGTTAAGTATGAGGCTGCGCTTGCGACTTTTAAGACTGATGGTGTTTGTGAATGATCTCTTGGAAGCCGGTGTACCCATTACTCCTTGAAAATCTACCAGGATATTACATTTTGGATATGGAATGTGATAGGGTGACGAAACAACGTGTATTGGCAGACTGCGATTTTCTTATTTCGGAGAAGAAACTGTGGAGGAATGAAGAATGGAATTCTTTTCTACACTGATGGCTCCAAACTGAACGGGAAAACTAATTTAGATTTCTTTTATGGAGATCTGAGAATAGAATTTTGATTTCGGCTTCCGGACCACACCATATTTAAGGTGGAAGTTGTTGCTATGACAGATGCGAATTCGGTTTTTAACTGCGACTGATTATTCTGGGGATGCATTATCTTCACTGATAGTAAGGCTGCGGTTAGGGTTCTGGCAGGGGACGCCTTAGATTGATATGGGTACACGGACAGTGTGGGGTGGAGGGAAATGAGAGGGCTGACGAGCTAACCAGGGATCGATTCAAGGTTGTCTCCGTTAACCATCAAAATCTGAGACCTTTTCGGATGACGAGAAAGGAGCTGGGACAATTGGCCACAATTGCCTGTGGGGTGGCCAGGATATGGGCAGGACAAGGGGAATCTTAGGGCTAGAAAAGAGGAATCCCACCAACATGATGGGATATTTCACAAGCCACTCTATACTGCGATCACACCTTTCGAAATGGGGAAGGAGTGATTTTATTTTGTAGAGCCTGCGGGTATTTCGGTGAGACTCTTGAGGAGCACTTCCTTTCCGACTATGGAGAGAAGTACCGTAAAGCCTTGGCACGGGGACGTTATTGGGGTGCTTGCGGGTGGTTGATGTGGGAAAAACTAAAGGGATACCTGAGGGGCACTGAATGCTCTCGACATATTAGTACATGTGTATGTCACCCATTTTTGGATAATCATGAACCTAACCAAAAGTAAGTAGAAGTAAGTAAAACAAAGTAGGTATTAAGACTTAGCATAACCTGGTTTGGAGGCGTCGATATGGCTTTTTTGTCAAATATTCTCAATGCAATATTCTCATTCAGTTATTATAAGTGTGTTTGGGAACTCAAAAATGCCCAGAAAAAACATGGTATCAACTACTTACCAGGCTATTTACTCGCTTAATTACTTTTGTTCGCGATGTCCAAAAAGTAATGGGTACTCATTATTTTTTGTCTGTTCGTAAGCGAGAGGGCAATGACCACCCATTACTTTGTGTTTTTTGTAAGTGAGAAGGTAATGACCACTCATTACTTTTGGGACATTGCGAACAAAAGTAATTAAGCGAGTAAATAGCCTGGTAAGTAGTTGATGCCATGTTATTGCTGAGTGTGCACAAATTCGTACAATTTTGTAAAAGTGGTGGTGTTTGTTTACACAAATACTCAATAAGGAGGGGGTAAAAATATAGACTAAAGTGACAGTTTCATGCAAGAGAACTTACTGGTTTTTACTGTATACATTTTTAACAGAAAGAATTTGTAAGAAAAAAATAACAGCTGATTAGAAAAAATATAATTAAAAGCAAAGAATTTGTCCAAAAAAAAAAAAAAATATGTAAATATCAGCTTATTTACGATGGAAGTCAGGAGTATTCCTGAAGAACACTTTACATCTAATTATCATTTTTTATTTATATTTTCCATATTGAATTTTTAGTTGTTTGGTATTTACAATAAGCTGTTTTAACTTTCTTACCAATTCTTACAAATTTTCCGTTTGCGTACTTTTTTTATTTTACTCATTAATTTTATTACTGAGTTATTTTTACAAAACTTTACTGGAAAAGTACACAAATGGACCTTATTTCTGCAAAACAAATCCAAGATTCCATAACAATTTGCTTCGCATTTCGCATTCAAAATCGTTTTTCAAGCAATTTTAAATACCAAAGGAAGTATCATCAACACTAATTTAATTTACTATCACATAAAATAAACTATAAATTTATAAAAATCAAAAATAAATAACACCTTTAAGGGCAAGTAATTTATCATAAAAATAATCACAAAGTAAAACGTTAACCACAGATATTTCCATATAAATTCAACATTCATGGTTAGGCATTAAGCTTTGGTTACTCTGAGATAAGTTAGCAGGTCTTAGACTATTTTTGAGTTTAATAGTTTCTTTGACAAAAATGCGATAAAAATCTTATCGCTTCACAACAACGATAAAAGAAAACAAATAATTGTCTACTAACATAAAAAGTAATAAAAATAACTAATTAAAATATACCATCTTACCTGATAGGGGAACGCATAACGTAAAGCAATTGCAGCAAATAACATTTCAATACAAATAAAGAAATTTTGATAACCAGCTGATACGGTACCAGCCGATGTCACCGTGCCCGCATTGTCAACAATTGGTGAAATAACTTTAGCCTTTTCCAAAATAGCCAAACCAACACCTAGTTCAAAGAAAAACACATAAACCATATTTAATTTCCGCCGCATGTCACAATATAACATAGATATGCATGACGACTAATTGACTGACTGACTGACTGACTGACTCACCTTGCCAAAATGATAAGAAAATGACTGATTTTATGGTACAAAATTTTAAAACTGGTGCAAATGGTGTCAACAAATCGCCAGTGGCAAAATAAAACAAAAATAGGCCGTATAAGGCTAATGAAACCGAAATATTATAAATGACGGTAATGTAAATGTAACCACCATCGGCACTAGGAAAGGAAAAAGAGAGTTAAACTTGACTAACGGCAATTTTGTATTAAAACATTTAATAATTTACCTCCAATCACCATCATGATAATGACCAAATACTTGCAAAAATATAATGATAAATGCCACTAATGGTTTAACCAAACAAAATTGTAACGTAGCTTGTTTGCAGAAACGTAAAAATCCTATTGTATAAGTTTTACCCTTCAAACAACATGTACAATACAGCCAAGATGATTTTATTGGTTTACCACGAATTTCCGACATTATGTTACCTTCACCGCCAAGATATTCATAGCAGAGCGAAAGGAAATTGTAAATGACAAATGCTGTAGAAAATGAAAAAAATAAAGAGAAATTTTATAAATTTCCAACATCCAAATTGCATCTAATCCACCCCCCGCCCCCCACCCCCCTTCCCTTACCTTCATAACAATCTCGTACGGTGAAAAAATATACATAAACATTATCGGAGTTGAAGAATAATAAACTAATCCATGAATATGTTGCATATATGGGTACAATAAATAAAATGCGTACAATCCATCGTTGTTCTTGGGGATTTGTATACCAACGTAAATGCTGATAGATCTAAACAAAAAACAAAAAAATTATTAGAAATGAATGAGAAAATATTCATTCAAGTTGACATTTAAAAATTTTAGGCAAGCATTGAAAAATCAATAAACACAACCCACCTGTTGGCATGTGATAAACAAAGCGGCCCAAACAAAAATTCCAGCTAAACCTTGAGCTGTTTTTGTCTGTAGAAATATACCATCACCCACATGGCTTAAAGGATCTATGGGTGCGGCAGCGGCGGACATTTGTGGCATGAAATTTAGTTTAACTGTGGCGGCTGTTGTAGTAATATTTAACGTCGTATCTGTTAAATTACTACTACTTATCGATGTGCTCATACTTTTTTTTTTTTTTTATTTAGATATTTTGTCTCCAAGAAAATTACTAAAAGAAAGAAGAAAAATTTAATTTAATTATTTTTATTTTTAATAAGATTGATTTGAAAAAAGGTTTAGTTAAAATCTGGACACAATAATACAGTTAATGACAATCAATTATTTTTGTATTCAATATTGTTGTGTTAATAAAATTGAATTCTTTTTTTAAAAAATTTTCACACAACGCATTCATTTAGCCGTTTAAACAATTTAAAAATAATTATTTTTTATCTCAGCTCTACACTTGAAACAAACATTTTTTTCAACAAATGATAAGACAAAGGTTTTTATATTCTTTTTGCTTTAGTTAAAATTATAAACATGGGACACTCTTAAAGTTTTGTTATTTAACCACATAAAGATATTATTGGCACAAGTGATTTCTCTCTTCTATTTCTGAGAAATTTCTTTTTATAAATTTAGACCATTGTTAAGAAATTTGCTTTTAGTTATAATTTTTTAATTGCATTGGAGTGTCTTAGAAGGGGTTCACGGGAGCACTTATTTATGATTTGGACAGTTAAGCGTTGCTCATTATTGCCTTATGGCGTGTCGTCTAGATTTGTCTCTCTATAGGCTCGATGGCTGCAATTAATTAATCCCAAGCTAGGTCTCTGTTTACGAGAGGCATGCGGGATACAAACGGGCTGACAGGTTGGCCAACTGGCGGGCCCCTCGTCACATCTTTGGCCATGAAGCAATGTATTTGAAGAAAATCCAAGAGCACTCAGTGCTGGAATGCAACTAGCGTCAGGATAAACGATTCATTGCTCCATCTAGTGGAAACTCCGGTAGACTTCTTTCTCTGAATAGGAAGGAATTAGGGAGCCTGATGAGATTTTTCGCTAAATACTGTAACCTCAGATATCATTTAACCCTTCCACCCCTGAGTTTTGTTTTCTTAATCTGATAGGGGTTTTTTCAACTTTGCTTACAAATACAATTATAAGGCTAATATATAAGATGTTTGGGATACATAAGTGCTCAAAGATTCTTTTTTTTATCCTGGGATATATAATCCCAATAAGGTTTCTCGGTGGGTCATTATGTCCTAATAAAGAAAAAATAAGCAATAAATTACATTGTTCAATTTACATTTTTCTTTTTATTTATATGAAAAACAAAGGACAATCAAAAAATGCATAGCTTTCTCAGCACCTGAACTTAATCTGGCTTATGTACAGTACTTCCTTAGAGTCCATCCATCTTACAGCTGATAAACTATCAGCACTCATTTGAAATTGGCTATGCCCGAGATCCAAGTGTCCTTTGATTTTTTATATACGTTCCGAACGCTGAAAACGGAATGTTCTCTAGTAAAGAGACTGACGTGAAAAAATCTGTCGAGAATAACAGCAACATCCTTGTTGCGAATAATGAATGTGAAATTAAAGACGACCCCAAGAGACCTGGTGATCTCAGAGTTAGTTTTTTTCCGGTATAAATTTTTAAGACCGGATATACTAAGTCTTAGCATTATACTGCAGCCACATTCTCACTCCACATTTTTAAGGCTGCATTGGCATGTACTGCTTTAGCAAGGAACGGCTCTTAAATTTCTTCATTCACTCATCTATAGATTGGGAAGGACTTTCACTTCTAGCCGCCAAAACCGTTTTCTTTGCACAAGCTTCAATTTTGGATATGAAATAGTCTTTCAGAGCTACATTTGTTTTTTTTTTTACGTCAAAGAAACATTGCTGGGACATATGACCCCAGTAGGGGCGAAAGGATTAAGTACTAGAGGTCTGTCTGATTCAGATACTTGTAGGTTCTGCGAATTGGACGCTGAGACAGCAGAACATATGCTCTGCATATGTCCAAGGCTTCTTGGCAGGAGACTACAATCTGTGCCTAGTAGGTCGATTGACTTCATTGGAATCCTCAATATTTAGGGTAAAATAAGGCTGCGCAAAAGTTAAATTTTTATTCGCGGTGCATAGAGTCCTTTCTAATCCAATCTAATCTACATAGAACAATAAATCATGCCTCCAATTTTAAAAGAAATCGAACCACGTAGGTTTTGGTAGCCGTTTCCAACATTTCCAACAGTATTCTAACCTAATTGACTATAAATGTCATCTGTTACGGTATCCTTATCAGGTTTAGTTGGTGTGGAGGTAAGGTTAGAAGAGATAGCCGCCATATGGCCAGCTCACTTGCCCTAATCTTGCCGAAATCTATATCGGGCAAGTTACGAATTCATTGTTACGAAGTTCCATCTTACGCCCATGTACACCAAAAGAGCCGTGCCCCGTTACCACTGCCAGCAGATTACGCAAATGAAAACCAGCCATGCCCAGTCAGTTCTTCATCAACATTGTTGTCACTACTCTCCGTGTCCCGGCACCTATATGAGTGTCAATCTCTAATGTCTGGATATCTTTTTCAGAGACACCCGGCATTCATGGACGATCTTCGATGTGGTAAACACATGTGCCAGTTTGAGCTCTACTAATCTAGCTTTGGTGGTTTAGAGTTTCCTATGACCAAATGGTAATTAAGTAGTGGCCCGAGTAAGTCAACTTTGTAACGATCTATTTCTTTCCGAACTTTCACGAATCTCCACAGAACTATATTTCGAATATTATCATATGTATTGAACTATTCTCAGTTTTCAGAAGATTTTCTGTGTATTTAAAATACTGTTACTAAAATAGTTTAGTACTACGTTCACACTGAACTCCAAAATACGGTTTAGAGCAATCCACTGCTTTGATTTAAAAGGGCATAGAAGAGAGAGGAAAGGTGGAGAAAATTGAAGGGCTTTAAATATGGCAACACAGTAGTTGCACGAAATAATAAATCTTAAAACAGTTGCTGCCTGTCATCTGATGGAGAGTCTGCTATTTTTCTTCGGTGGGATTAACTGTTATAGGAACGCCGAAGGAGGACGCCGCAATATGTATGAGGGATAGAAAACTCATACATATTATTTTTCTAAATTGATGTTGCCGTCGATGGGCATTGAACCCACAGCCTTCCATGTAACAGTCAAACGTGCTAAATTAAAAATTGGACTCTAAAATTTTATCGCGTTACATGAAAATTTCGTACCGCCTAAATCCAGCATTACCTTTATTACGAAAAAAAATTAAGTACTTCTTATCCTGTGTGTATATGAAATACAGGAATATTAATTGTGATTGATGACCAGGGCAAACAGAATCAGGTTTAAGCACCTAAAAAAATCGGTTTTAAGCACCTCAAAATCGGAAAATTTTCCTCTAAAAATTTCAAGAATATCCTCTGACGATGACCTGGTTGCTCAAGTAGAAAGTGTGCACTCCCTCTAGGGCTGATCCTCACAATTTTTCCATTTAATAAAAAAAAAAAAATATTAAAAAAAGTTAGTGTTTACTATTCGTTAATAACATTAAATTATGGTCTCGAGCCTAATAAAACTTGAAACTATAAAATTAAAACAGATAGATCAAATAATACATGCACAATTTTTTTTTTTTAAATAACTTTTATAAATCCGTACATATTTTAAATTTGCAAGAGTATCTGGGATTCCTAAACCGTTGTCGCAAACACTAGAAAACATTTAATTTTTATATAATGTTAAACATTTTTAAAACTAAAATTTTGAAAATGTTTTCGTTCTAAAAAGTGCTGAAATATTCTCCAAAATATATATAGAAAATATGCAAAAATATGCTATTAAGAGCAAAAATATGCGTAACAAATCCATGTCAGAATTCATCAATTGTTCTCGGATTATTTAAATAATTTTTCAATACGACGCAATAGAAAAACATGACGCAAAAAATGATTTTCATAAAATAAAATTTTCCATTAAAAATTGATAAAATTACAACTTAAATTGAGATTTTTTAATTGAAAAAATCTGATCTGTACGAAGTTTTATTATTTACAATAAGCTAACATATTAATGTCAGATTTATATGAACCACAAAACTTTGGGAGTGGCCCAAGTACATAGCATGTGTTGTACAATATACATATTATTTTCACAGAGTTTCAGAGAGCAGTCATTGTTGAATTGAAAATGTGCCAACACTTGCACCTTCTTCAAATTACATTAAGAAAACTGGGTTGAAATACTGTGGATGTAGTACCCTGTTAAGTGTGGCGGAATATTGTTTTATTTTGGATAAAATAAAAACAATATTATTTTCAAAAATTTTAAAGATAGGAAATATCAGGGAAAATTTTCTCACGTGATTTTTGATGTGATTAAAAAAATAATTTTTACTAATCCACATTGGTTTTTGAGTCATCATGGGAAATCGGGAAGGGAGAAAAATTGGGTGTCTTTTTTTGGATTTTTTTTTTAATAAATTGTCAAAAAAAATCTAGGCCTCCAAGATGACTACCTAAGCCGAAACTGTTCGACATAAGTTTTATCAAAATGGTAGAAATTATTTTGGAATAATTTCATTGCTTTATCCTTAGAAAATCAACTTAAACGCGTGTTTGATTACTAAGAAGATAAAAATGGAACAAAATATATGCAATAATAGGTCTTATTTTTTTGTTTAGGCTCTAACTCCATCTGTAGGCTCTAGTTTATTTAAAACTTCGGATTTTGAAGATATCTTTACACGCAGAGAAAAACATGGTTGCAACATAATCACTGCAACTATATTATGCTTGCTGCATTCGGGTATGATTATCACAATCAAGTTTTTGATCCATCCTTGACCATCATCTTTATGGTAAAAATTTTATGATTTCATAATTACCACTTTCTATTTTATATCATGATTGGCTCTAACCATACTGTGGTAACGGAAATTCTGACTATAACTGCATTAACATCAGGCTCGAGATCTAGTTTAAATTTTAAATCTAGTTCGTGTATAATTGTACACAGTACGATATGATCGAAATCCAGCTTAAACTAGATTTCGAGCCTAATGTAAATGCAGTTTATGAAAAAATATGATAATTATGGAACTATACAATGATGACAACAATCAATGAATAATTATAATTACAAATTCAATCACAAGTTATATCTTAATACCCTAACCGAGCACTAGCAACAAAGGCTTTTTGGCTCGTTGTAGCGAAAACAAACCAGAGCCTCAGGTGGGAATCGAACCCACGACCCCCGCACTGATAAGCTAGCACGCTACCAACTAGCCTACCGGAGCGCCCAAATCATATAAAACATGACTTTGACATAAACAGTCATAATTCTGTATTGTTTTCATAAAAAAATTGTATCAGATCATTCACCCATGTAAAATTAATCATTTTCACCTTATTCATATAACAATTTACACTAATCAATTCATTGCCGAAAAAATTCATTGGCAAAAAGATTCTATATAAAGATTTTATATTTTTTTAATTCTCTCCAATTAAAAAATAACATCTTTTTTAAGAAAATATGATTATTAATTAATTCCTTGTAAAATAACGACTTTCTTGTGAAATTTCTCATAGAACCATTTTTAGATTCTATGGACTTTTCCTTAAAGTAAAATTGTCAGATTCTGCAAACTGTCTCTTAGATAAAAATTCATATATTCTTAAAAAACTTAGATTCTAAGGCAGCGGTTCCCACTAACTTTTTCTTCACGGAATCTTTGAGGAATTTCTACAGGCTGACGTTCCCCCCAATTTTTAGTTTTTTAAAAAAATTTAAAAAAATAAAAAGATGGAAAAACGTTTTTATTAGAATTAACAGAATTTAATATATTTACCAGATAATAATAATAATATTTTTGGTAGAATCTTCCAATTAAGTTAGAAGCTTTTCTATTAATCTCTGATTTTTAAACATACTTTTATACTCTGCTGATTTTTTAAAAAAATTATTTGTATTCAATTAAGCAAAAAGTTGTCATAGTCTCAAAAGTCATAAGAATTGGAATATCCCATATACATTTACCTTACATTTTATCAGTTTCTTTTTAAGCTACATCTAGTTTTTATTTCATTCAAGAGTTTTAAAAATCGCGCTATATTCATAATTTTTGTGGATTTTTTTTAAAATAAAATTATGGCAACTGACATTGGAATATTATTTATAACCTCCTTATTTTTGAAAAACAAAAAAAAATCCGAACTCTTCGCGGACCTCTTTGTGCTAAGGCCTTTCTTTGAATAAAAATTCTTAGATTTGGGGGACTTCATCATAAAAAATACTTTAGATTCTAAGATTCTAGATTTCTAGTAAACTTGGATTCTAAGGACTTTTTCTAAAAGAAAAATTCTGAGACTTTCTTTAAAAAAATCTTGAAAATTTTCTTAGAATCTAAGAATTTTTCTATTAGGAAAAGTACATAGAATCTATGTTTTTATACCCTTCACCACAGGTGGAACGGGTTTGTTGAAATTGGTTTTCCGAAGACCCCAGACATAATGAGGACTTGATTGTTATATATTTTTGTTACATGTGATCCATTTCTGTTTGCTATTGAAAATCAGCCAGATCGGCTGAGATATTAGCAAAAAACCTCGACTAGCTCTAATTTTTCGCCGTAAAAT
Organism: Eustalomyia histrio; assembly: GCA_949748255.1. Lineage (NCBI taxonomy): Eukaryota > Metazoa > Arthropoda > Insecta > Diptera > Anthomyiidae > Eustalomyia > Eustalomyia histrio. The sequence goes on along the minus strand of OX456524.1, from coordinate 69,252,500 downwards.
CCCTTTGTTTTATATGTATGTTGAATTTTACGCATAACAAACACATCCATTTGTTGAAATTCTTTTCTTTCACCTCTTCACCTTTTATACACAAACAACAAACACATACAAAGATTTGTCATTTAAATAAAAACCAAACAAATCTCTATTGAACGAAAACTGTTTATTTACTTCTATAAACGATGATTGCACATGAGCTTCAATGGGTCAGTTGTCTAAGCGCTATGTCACAAATACTTTTTTTCTCTTAGGCGCGGGTTCGATACCACCCCCCCGTCTATTCAACTTTTTTTGAACAATTTTTTTTTTTATATTTTCTTAAGACTTTTACTTTGTTTTTTTAAAGTAAATAAAAATTTCAATTAATAATTAAATCAAAATTTTTATAAAAACCCTCTGATACAAACAAAATACAATCGGTTTTATTTCTATTTTTTGCTCCGATTTAAAAGAATTTATAAACAGATTTTTAAACCATTTTATTTCTCATATATAAAAAAAATTTTATACATTATTTCCCTTTGAGTGCAACTATTTTAGGTCATAACTTATAATAATTTATAAAAAAAAAAAATATAAACTATTTTCCTTCAAATTTTTAAAATAAAGCTAAAGAAATTAAAAATATTTTTTAATAAAAAAGCGAAATAAAATCCCAAATGAAAATTTGCCAGCTAAATCAAACGATTTTGAAGAAACAAAACACAGTTCTAGTGATTTCTTTCAACGATTTGTAAAAAAAAATATTTTTTTGGTCGAAAATAGTTTTTTTTTACAACTAAAAAGATTTTTAAAAAAAATAATATGACAACACTGATTGGCATTTTGTTTGTGGTTCTTGTTCTTGTTCTTTTTTTATTTTATTTGTTGAACTTCTTTTCTTTCACCTCTTCACCTTTCATACACAAACAATAAACACATACAAAGATTTACCTAAAAGCCAAACAAATTAGGTTTGAACGAAAACTGTTAATTTACTTCTATTAACGATGATTGCGTATGTGCATCAATGGCTCAGTGGTCTAAGCGCTTTGTTATAAATAGTTTTAATCTTTTAGTCGCGCGATCGATCCCCGTCTATTCAACTTTTTTTGTACTTTTTTTTACATTTTATTAAGACTTTTTTATTTGTTTTTTTTTATTTTTTTTAACATAACAAATACGTACAGCACAGTTGACTTAACGATTTTGGTCAGTATTTCTGGATATTTGGAGAACGGAAAGAGGAAAAGTTTCAAAATAAGGTTATCAATACACAACATCTGACCAAATGTGGGCGGGATCTGTGAATTGGGCGTGGCACAAAATAGATTACTTTATATCTTAAGAACGGTAAGACCGAAATTAAATAATACATAAATGGGCTAAAAACATCAAAATTTGTATAAAAAATAAAATTTTAGAGCTGTAATATGACCTATGGATACGTCTTATATAGCAAAAGATCCAAAATCTTTAGTATAACTTATTTGCTAAAAAAACTCGGAAATATCGGTTCAGATACAAAAAAGTTATGCCCAAATAAATAAATACCTATTTTCTGGAACCATAAATCTTCCCAAGTCCAAGTTTTATCACCAAACTAAATGGTTAATTTCCTCTTAAAGGCGTCCGTATATAAATCTGTCCATTCCATATATGTCCATATATAAACTTCAGTTTTTTTCCCAACCATGGTGAAGGGTATATAAGATTCGGCATAGCCGAATTTAGCCGCTCTTACTTGTTTTAATTAAAAAAGTCCTTAGAATTTAAATTTTTTTTAAGTATGGTTCTTGAAAAAAAGTCCGTAGAATCAAAGTTTTCTTGAAAAACTTCTTAATATCAAATTTTTTTTTAGAAAAACATTTCTTAAAGAAATATTCTTAAATTAAAAGAACTTTTTCATAGTTTCGAATCATAATATATCTGTATCTTGACAATATTATGGTAATATTATGTTTTTTTTTTATTATAATAACATGACAACTATATTATAGTACGACTATGGTTGACACAATCATAATTCCAAAAATATATGATGCTCCTCGAATATGATTGCCTCAACCATGTTTTTCTCTGTGTGTATCCCTATCGAAATACATGTATCAGTCTTGCTAAAAATGTTTAATTTGCTTTATTTTTGGTTAATCTACGGAAGTTGAAAGCTCGTTTTAAATTAACAAAAATGACAAAAAAAAATCAATTCTGATTGGAATACTTCTTATATTATTTTTAACAGAAACCATAAGTTTGCGAAAAATAATTCCCATTAGGTCATCATATTTAAAACGTTATAGTACGATAGTTTAAATATGTGAATTATTACATACTTAATAACATACACACGTTTAACAAAATATAAAAAAATGTTTATCATGCAAATGGCATCTTGACAAGCACCACAAACAAAATAGATTTTAAAGACATATGGAAGAGGTGTTGTTTATAGTTTAGTGTGTCAACATAAAGATTTAAATATTAAAGGAGTTCATAAAGTGTACTAGGTAGTGTATTGTTGTATCATCGTATTAAAAAGAGTTGTTAAGATTTTAGTTTCGCTATAACGACAATCTTCTGTGGGGTTTTCTTTTTATTAATAGTACGATACAACACTTAACAGATCCCATGTGAACAGCCTAATTGTAGTAACCTACTGAACAAAATAAAAAATGGAACTTACATATTACAGGTTGGTTGAAAAGTTCCTGTGCTCACCAAGAGATGGCACTGCTAGCTCCAAACTTTTTTTTCTCAAGTTGGTATAACTGTCCTGAGAACACATGCAAAGTTGCAAGTCATTCTGTCAATTCTTTCTTTGTTTACAAGCCATTTAAAGTTGAAGTGTCATTGATTTTTTTTAATATGGAAAAAATTGAATATCGTGCAGTCATTAGATTATTTGTTTTCAAGGTTTGAAAAGCAAAGGAAATTTATCAACAATTATTAGAAGTGTATAAGGAGTCCTCACCTTCAAAACGCCGCGTTGAATTTTGGGCTGGTGAATTTAAACGTGGTCGTACCAGCTTTAAAGACGACCCACGCGAAGGACGACCAAAAACTGCAACCACCGCAGAAATCATTGAGCAGGTACATAATATGGTTAGTGAAGATCCAAGTTTGACTAAGCGTGAAATTGCTAATGCCATAGGCATCTCAGACGAACGAGTACTCCATATTTTACATGAAGAATTACGTATGAAAAAACTGTTTGGAAAGTTAGTGCCGCACACATTAACAATTCAACAAAAACTGGATTGAAAACAAATTTCTCAGCGTAATTTGGAGCGTTTTAAGCCGAATAAACCCGACTTTTTGTGTCGTTTTATAACTATGGATGAGACCTGGATCTACCACCATGATCCTAAATTGAAACAAGAACGTTTAAAGTGGAGTGAAGCTAGTTGTTCAGATCCAAAGCAGGTGAAGTCACAACGATCAGCAAAGAAGGTTATGGCATCAGTTTTTTCGGATGCAAAAGGAATTTTGTTGATTGATTATCTTCAGAAAGGTAAAACAATCAACTCTGAATATTATTGCAGCCTTTTGGATCAGCTGGATGAAAAAATTCGTGAGAAAAGACCTGGTTTAAAGAAGAAAAAAATCATTTTGCATCAAGACAGTGCACCTGCTCACAAAAGTGTTTTGACGATGACTAAATTCAAAGAATTAAAGTAAGAATTGCTTGGACATCCACCGTATTCACCAGATTTGGCTCCCAGTAACTACTATCTCTTCAGATATCTAAAACAATTCCTTCGTGGAAAGCATTTTTCGTCGAATGAAGAGGCCATAGCAGCCGTAGACTGTAATTTTGCTTCCGGAAAACCATTATAAGGATGGGATAAAATTATTGGAAGATCATTGGAAAAAGTGTATTGAGCTTCTAGGAGATTATATTGAATAAAAAAATATATTTCGTAACAAAAACAGTATTCTTTCATTTCGAGCGCATGAACTTTTCAACCAACCTGTATATACAAAACAACAATCAAATGTTTCGACTACATTTGGTCATGGTCACCTGTTTGGGGTGGCTAGAGAGAGAGAGCAGGGTGAAGTTCTATGACATAGTAATTATATTACTAAAAATGATATTTTATATATGTACATATATACCTTACAAAAAATCAATAAAATGATAGCAATTTCAAAAGGAAGAGAAATAAAGTTAGAAAAAATGTTATTCTTAATATAGAGAAAAAAAAATATTGGCAAAAAAATTTTAATTAATTTTATTTTTTTTTTCTTATTATTTTTTGATCATTTTCAATTAAAATTTTAATCATATTAATTAAATTTTTAATTGATAATGAACTTGATGTAAAAAATATTTTAGTTTATAATAAATTGTATTGACAACATATAAAAGTCATATTATTTTGATTTAAATGTATCTTAACTTTTATTAAATTGCAAAATTGCATCTCAAATCCGTTAACAAAAAAAACATATTAAACATATTTGTAATATTACGCGTATTAATAAAAGCGTCATAACCTAATTCTTTTCAGAAAGCCAGCCGCACTCATTGTTTAAATTTGCATCAGTGTGTGTACAAAGGAGTGTTGCCAGATAAGGGGATTTGGCTTCAGATTTGAAATTTTATTGAAAAAAACAAGAGAATAAAATTTAGATAGATTTTTCAGATCGATAATCGAAAGCTATTACTGCTAATTAATGACGTATTGGTTTTAAAGCAGAGCTTGATAATTCATTTCATATTATTAATTTTATGAATCAATGAATAAATTATAATCACTTCATATCAATGATTCAATTTTATCTTGATTGAATAATTTGCTTTGTGATTCTGTTCGGGAATGATTTTTGTTTGTTTGATTTGTTAAAATTTAATCAATTTGATTGACTCTACAAAAAGAATCAATAAAAATCAAATTCATGATCTGAATTTGATATTAATTGAATAAAGAATAAAATTATTCAAACAACCCTGCGGGAAAAAAGGAGTCAGTTGGGAATTGGGACCTGTCCCGGGATAGGTGAAAACTGAACCGGTTTCGAAAAAAACATATCACGAGATAGGAAAAGAGAGCACCGGTTCCGTTCACGGTTTAAAAGTCACGACATGTCCTTTTAGACCAGTCTTGTGACATGTCACAGAGGGCAATTGAAACCCTCCTAGGACAAGCTCATGTTAAAGTGATTGGTCCCGTGACCGGTCTGTATCACAATGAACCAGTCATGTGACGTGTCCTGGGATAGGTCCTTTGAATGAACACAATTTTGCAAATCGATTTGTTGACAATTAAATCAGGTTTAAAAATTAAATCAAGGAATCGTGTTTTTAAAGGTCTATTTTAAAATTTAAATTTGTTAAAATTAAATTTGTTATAATTTAAATTTGTAAAAATTTTAATTTGTTAAAATTTGAATTCTTTTATGAGGCCACCTTTTTTCTAGAATGTTAATTTTTTATATTTAACAAACAAAATCTGCGAAAAATCATTTTAGAAAAAAGGAAAATTTAATTTGAATTTTGGGTATTTCAACTTTTAAAAATGAAAACAAACTTTTTGGCAACACTGCGGATACGCATGCACCAGTTATGATAAAGTTGGTATCATAGTATTTTTTTTATGGTTCTATTGGAAGCTCAAAAGTACTATGGTACTCCTACAAAGTATTTAAAAATTTTCATGCGTTGTAAATTATACACAAATATAAGAATATTTGATAAAAAAAAATATTAACAATTTTATTCAAATTTTAATTGATTTGAATCTGAAATTTCAATCAAAAATTCTATTTAAATTTTAGTTAATTTGATGCTGAAATTTCAATTAAAAATTTTGATTGAAGTTTTGATTGATTTTTGGTTAGAACTTAAATTAAAGTTTTGATAGATATAATTAAAACTTTAATTGAAAATGTTGAAGATTTTTGATTAAAACTGTTAAAGATTTTTGATTAAAATGTAATTGAAAAATTTAAATTAATTTTAACAAAAAAAATTAATTGATATAACAAATTTTTTAATTGAAACTCAATTTTAGTTTTTTCTGTGTAACTTTAATACAATTAGATCCTTAAAAACCAAATTTCTTAATTGAAATTTTAGATCCGACACTTAATTGACACAGAAAAGTTAATCCACTAAAAGTCGAATTAGGGTCGATTCAGAGCTGCTTCAATTTCAATAGTGTAGCGCTAAGAGCTTTTAGGTCGGATTTATGAAATCTACCCTTATCTTTTCAGTTGCCAACCCTGATATTCAGTTAAGAGATAAATTACAACTGGTACATTATTAAATGATGTTTCAAAATCTGCTTACATTGATGCTGATCCATTCTTTCCATTTTCCATTATGACCATTAACCCTATTCCGTACCATGGGAACACACCCAAAACACTACAGACCTCTCCACCACGCTTAATGGTTTTAAATGTATAGCGAGGAAGAACGGCATACATTTTCTTTCCATCTGATCTAAACGGTTTAAATTTTTATTACTTACTCCAAAAAAAAGTTTTTTTTTTCAAAATGAAATCGGCTTAAACTTTTGCAAAATTAAGTCGAGCGTTTGTATTTTTGCTTGAAACAAGTGACCTGTAATATGATATGCATCCAATTAAAACATTTTAGTTTTTACGGATATTCCATGTTCCTCAGGCACATATTTTTTTTTTTTTAATTTCTGATGAACGTATAAATAGATTCTTTCTTGTATAAGTGTAAGTGGTTACCATTCTATCTTCCATAGTTTTTTTTTTTTTGGTAATTTATAACATTCGCCAGCATTTTTCGAGATCTACCTATGTTTTATCTCTGGAGTACACGACGACTTTTTAGACATTTTCACTCTTAATGACTTAGTTTTTGTGCAATTTATTTATTTATTTACACATTTTTTTTTAAAGGTTACTTATTTTTAATAAATAATTTTCATAGGGTGCTAATAAGTATGTTATGTTTTTATGCTTTAAAAAAAAGAGAAAATTTCGAGGAAAAATTGTGTGTGGTGGGTGGACCACCTCTATATGTACAAATAATTGTACTTGAAAACTTTAAGTATAAGTATTTTTTACTTGCTGGAATTTTGTTTCAAATATTAATACTTGAGATGTATTTTTTCCAAACACAATACTTGAATAAAAAAAGGTTCCAAGTATTTCCAAATAAGATACTTAACAAGAAATGTCAAGTAGTTTCAAGTAAAATACTTGACAAGAAGTTTCAAGTATTTTTCATTAATAAATATTTGAATATAATTTTAAGTATTAAATTTTTAGGTGAATATTTGACCAAGTTTTTCAAATATTTTCATATATAAAAATGTACTACTACTTCCGAACATTTTAAAAGACAATTGATTTATGTTCCCTGGAAACATTTGAAAAAATCCTAAAAATATATTTCAGCCAAAAAAAAAATCAAATTTATTTAAGAAATAGTATTTGATAAAAACTAATTTCAAGTAATTTTAGTTGAAAAAAAAAATAAATCAAATATTTGTACTTGAAAAAAGGTATCAAAAGTACTGATAGTTAAATAGAAATTTAAAAAATAAATATTTTCGTACTTATTTAAGAACTTTATAAATAATATAAAAAATTTTCATATTTGAAATTTTCAAATATATATATGATGTTATGAAAAATTGAAATTTTAAGTAATTAAAGAAAAATTTGTATTTGAAAAAATACGAGGGCGGCTCAATAAGTCCGTGACTTTTCAAACTTCCCTCGTAGTTATATGTAATGCAACACTGCTCTTATCAAGTACCATCTGTTAATAGACTACTGTCAATTTTTGAGCAAGTTCCGTCATTTAATGTGGGTTTAACAGCTGATCAAAACATACAACCTCGTGGAATTTCGAGTGCTCATTAAACATTATTTTTTTCGAAAAAAAACGTCAATCAAACCAAGAAAAAGCTTGATATATACTATGGGGACTCTGCACCATCGATTTTAATGGTAAAAAAGTGGTTTACTGACTTTCGTTGTGGTTGCACAAGTACAAAGGACGCTGAACATTCTGGACGGCCAATTGAGATCAATACACCCGAAAATGTCGAAAAAATCCACGATATGGTGTTGGCCGATCGAAGAGTAAAAGTGCGTGAGATTGTTGATGCCACAGGCATTACATATGGCAGTGTGGTTTCGATTTTAAATGATCAGTTGGATTTAAGGAAGCTGTCTGCAATATGGGTGCCGCGTTTGCTCTCAATTGACCATAATGCACGGGTGCACACGTGTGTAGTCTCAATGGCGAAATTCCATGAATTGGGCTACGAATTGGAACCTCATTCGCCATATTCTCCGGATTTAGCCCCCAGTGACTATTTCGTATTTCCAAACCTAAAGGATTGGCTCGGTGGAAAGACATTTAGCTCCAACGATGAAATTATTGATCAAACAAATGCCTATTTTATGGAAATTGGAGAAACGTTGGACTAAGTGTATTGAGCTAAAAGGAGATTATATTGAAAAATATTTTTTTTTTTTTGCAAAAAAAACTGTGTTTCATTCAAAAAGTCACGGACTTATTGATCCACCCTCGTATTTGAAAAATTCGATTTAAGTAAATATTTTGAAATCATTTTCTATGCCTTTTCCATATTGTTTATCACAGGGTACACAGTGGAGACACGATGATTAGCGCACCTTATTTCTTTACAGTCTTTTAGAAAACTACGTGGAAACTACTATTTCGGCATAATACTGAGATAAAATTTAAAAATGCATTAATTATGTGCAAAAATTTTAAAAAAAAAACATAAGACAGTCTTTTGTTGTAACCCAAATATAAAATTTGTTGTGTGTTTGTACTAAGTTTGTGAAACAACAAGATAGTTAAAATTTTAGTAAATGCAGTCACATGTTGCACTTCTTTTTGATACTTTTGGCGATCATATGTTTTAAAACATGCTGTGTAGTTGTTCACTTTTACACATTATTTTTTTGTATACATTGTTTTTAAATCTCTTTCTCGCCAAGGATCCGAATTATAACAACAACCCTCACCATACGGTTTTTGTTTACTCGTTTGACAGCTGTCACTTCTGACAACACTGGTATACCCTGTGTTGTTTATAAACCAACTATAATTGTGCTACTACCTATTTTTTTAATTTAATATTATTTTTAAGCCAATGCCATTCTCTTCACTACTTTAATTCAGTTTACATTTATTTGATTTCTTATTATTGACGTTTAGTTTTGCTGACAGCAGACAATGTTTTTTCATGTATGTAGTCAATGCTAAATAATTAGAGCTTTTACGAATATTCGGTTACTATACAACATATTCGGCATATTTTTACTATTTGATATATATTAAAAATTTGTGAAATTACAAATGCATATATTGCTGTCATTGCATATTTTTTAACATAAAGTGCATATTTTGTTGCTTTTTGCCGACAAAACATATTTTTAATATTTCAATAAAACTAAGTTTTTGCACAATTTATATATTTAAAAAAAAAAATAATCTTCAAATTTATTTTTTTTTTTTTTAATTTTTTTATCTCAAAGGCGAAATTTTTTGAAAAGAAACGGTAATTTTTAAGACTCAAAACTACTAAAATTGAATTTATAATATTGAAAAGCTAAAATAAATTAATAATGAATGTATATTTTTAAAATTTTAAATGCATATTTTTCGATTTCTGTTTAAAAATATCGGTTGCATAACAACTTATTTTCCTTATAACCCATTCTACTCTCAGTTCTAACACGGATAATTTTTGTTTGAAATTTCCCCAAAAGCAACTGTTTCTTTAGTTCCAAAAAAGAATCGGTTCCCCAGAATCAGTTGTGGAGCCAGTTCTATTACTGGTTCTCCATTAGTCATACATTGAATTTACGTTCTGTCGAACGGGTTAGGAAACAAAATCTATTTTCTAGAGTTGTAGTTGTATGCTTGGCAACCGATTGTAAAAAAATTTATTTTAATTGTTATCTTTTATTTAACCTTTTTCTTTTTTATAACTGATTTATTTTTTGAAAATGCTACACAATGGAGTAGCGAAATATTGAAAAATAAATAATATTTTTTATAAAAAAACAAACCTTAAACTCAAAAAAAAAAATTAGTTATAAATTTTACTTTAAACAAATTAATCGATTTAAGAAAAATATTTTAAAAGTTTTTCAAACAATTTTTTTTATATTGTCAAATGGTGACAACGATTTCTATAGGAAATTTTTTGATTCAGTCGGGCAGAAATTTAGCGCGTTACACAGAAGGTTGTGGGCTTGTTCCCCAGCAATGGCAGCATCAATTTAGAAAAATATTATATATTGTATTTTATAACTTATAAATGAAGGTACAGACATTGGTACAATAACATATATATTTATTCAAAGTTCTAGCCATTGTTGGCTTCTTTTTGGCAACATATGGATTCAGCAGTAAAAGAACTGCTAATTTTTTGAGGCCAGAAACGAATAAAGCCAATTTGGGATACCCTGTTCTGAAGTGAAGCTTGTTCCAGTGAGAGCGTTCTGCATCGATTGAAACAAATGGCAGAAGGACGGGGTAAGGTGAGACAAAACTCCCCAACCCCTATTTTCTAAATAGTTTTTAACCGGTCTTGCAATATGAGACCGAGTGTTGTAATGATGGAATAGTTACACCAATGCTTACTTTGAATCAATTGTATTCAGTACAGGTTTCCTGTTATCGTCTGGCCTGATTTCAGCAGCTCATGAAAGTTGGGGTCCTTCTGGTCCCACCAAAGACAGAGCATTACCTTGGCGTCAAGGATATTTGGCTTTGTCGTTGATTTAGATGGCTGGCCAAGCTTTGCATACGTATTCTTGAGCTTCGAATTGTCGTAATGAATCCATCTTTCACCTCCAGGAAGTATTCGATGCAATAATAATTATTTGTTATTGCTTTCAAGCAGCTTTTCAGACATGCAAAATCGTCTTCCAACGTCTCTCGGTTTCAACTCGTGTGGTACCTAATTGCCTTGTTTTTGGTGGATCCTGATGCTTGCTGCTTGAGTGACTCTCAATGACCTTGCAAGTTCTTCTTGAGTTTGACAACAATCTTCATTGAGTAATGCCTCCAATTCATCATCTTCGAAATTTTTTGGCTGACCTGGCCAGTCTTTGTCTTCCGTGCCAAAATCACTACTTTTAAGCCTCACAAACCATCTCTGGCCCGTTGAAATCGATAAAACACATTCAAGATAAGCTTCATTGAGCAATCAATGTGCTTCAGCATCACTATTTTTCAAATAAAATGACAGATGTTTACCCTTTAAGTTAAAAATCCAATACATTATGAATGAATTTTCTATCCCTCGTATATATCACACCGCCCTCCTTCGGTGTTCCCATAACACTTAATCCGACAAAATTAAGCAACATAACAAACTATAAAGCTTCAACAAGTTCACCAACTCCGCATCAGATGGCGTGCAGATGATTTGTTCTAAGGTTTATCGCCTCGTGCAATTGGAGTCTTGCCATTGGAATTTGGGGTTCGGGAATTATAGTTTTAATTTTAATTGCCGCAAAAACGTTAAATTGTTAAATTGTCGTAGGTATTTAAAAAAAAAAAAATTTTACTAAAGGTTTGTTATTTTCGAACTTTTTATAAATATTTCCTGCATATGGAAGTAGATATAGACTTTCTAAGTAGTTATAGATATAGCTACTTAAAAATTAAGTATGTATAAAAATGCTGCCAAGTCTTAGAAATTATTTGCTTTTCTCTTTTAATTGTTAAAAAAAATATTTATCATAAAAATATTTTAAATATGCGTTTGTAAGTAAAGCTAGAGCAGGGCAAAGAATATAATTGCTCTATTTCGCTTTCCCGCGAAGTCCATATACGAAAGCAGATTTCGTACAAAGGCGGCCCCAAATGTTCAAATTGTATATGTTTACAAAAACTAATAAAAAGTCAGGTAAGTAGGGATAATCGTTTTCTTACAAGTAATTATAGATATACAATTTGAAAAAAAAACAAGTACAAAAAGGCTTAATTCGGCTGTGCCGAATCTTTGAATACCCTCCACTAATATCCTAAAAAGATGTTCTCTACTGTTTTTGATACAAATAATATAAAAAAAAAACTTTTGAAGTAAAATTATGTAGGTGAAACTATTTTTTGAGGTGAAAAACTTTTTAAGATGTGAAAAGAACTTTTTTGGTGGAAAAAAAATTTACAGGTGCAAAAAATTTTTTGAGGTGAAAAAATTTTTTGTGGTGAAAAAAAATTTTAGTGGTGAAAATACAAAATATTTACTGCAAAGCGACTGGTGAAAAAAATATGAGAAAATATGTTATGTACCAGTCGCTACTATAAAATTGTACTAAATTTGTATGGGCAATTTAGAAGCACCTTTACATTTTCACTAGTTTTTTTAACCATGGACTGCACAAAAAACACATTTTAAAGAATAGTTTTCGGCAAGTACTCAATTTTGATACTGGCTAATGGGGACCGGCTCTGCAGCAGAATATGCCTAATGGAGAGAATGCACTTTCTGATGCGCCACATATTGATAAATAGTTGCAACGAATGTTCTTTCTTTATAAAATTAAAGTGTGTTTGTCTAATGAAGAGAATACAACAAATAAATTAATTTGTCAAAGAAATAACATGAGTTGTAACTAATTGTCAATAGATGGCACATCAGAAGGTGCATTCTCTCCATTAGGCATATTCTGCTGCAAAGCTATTCTCCGTTAGCCATATTGTGCTACAATATGCAGTAGAGTATTATTGATTTTCTATTTTCTTTGTAACATAAATGAATATTTGCTAAAAACTATGAAAAATATATGTTTTATGTGCATATTATACCTTGTTTTTTTTAATCAATATTCACTTAGATGTTTAAGAGCACAATACTGCACTTTATTCATGTGTATTTTTTATAAAAGAAAAAATTAACATAAATATACATTTGCCAATCCCTCAATTCTCAAAAATACAAATACAAATGGAATAAAAAAAATAGTATTTTCCTGCATGAAAATTTATTTTTTGACATAAAAATGTAAAACAAATGCTCTTATTACGTCAAACATTTAAAAAATTTACTTTAAAATTATGTAATTAGTCTACTAGTAACATCTGAACACATTAGAATTTAAAGTATGTAGTTCATTTAATATTTTTGGTAAATAAATTAATTGAAAGCCTAATCCAAGGCTATATCGACCTATCCATGGGGCAGGGTATAGTTTTAATGCGATTCTGCGCCACCTATTCAAAAGTAGCGGCACTAAAGCAATTATGCATTTTGCTCTTTCTTTATATATAAATGTCTTTGGTTACAAAAACAAAAATATATTTTATGAAATGAAACAAAAAACCAACAAAGCTTAACAGAAAAAAAATAGATACAGAAAAAATAGATACAGGAAAATATAGAGGTACCTTCACATTTTCACTCATAACTTTTAAACCGCTGGACCGATTTTGCTCATTTTCAATACCATACTGTTCGGGAGGATGTTCAATAGTCTGGGTAAAAATAGGCGCCCGCTTGCATTTCAACTGACGGCCAGACGGACATCGCTAAATCGACTTAAAATTGCATAAGGATCACGAATATATATGTATACTTTATAGGGTCTTAAACCTATATTTCGACATGTTACAAACGGAATGACAACTGACAAATAAACTACACATAACTTTTTTGACAGCATTTTGTAACATGTTCATGTGAATGCCCTCAAAAAAAAAAATAATAAGTGTCGAAGTAGTAATGTCCTTTTTATATTATTTCTTCTTAAAATAAATGAATATTCGAAATTCGTTTTAAACCAATTAAGACATATTCGGTATGCGGTAAATTGTCGAATAATATATTCGTGACATCTCTAAAAATGATATTATGAAAAAGAGCATACAATACATTTAAATATTACCAACAACAACAACAACAACAACATTAACGTAATACAAAACTTAATTTTTGTCAATTTAAGCAAAAATTCCGGTTTAAAAAGAACTGCAGTTTTATTTGAATCATCATTTATATTACTATAATAATTTTAACATTAACTTGAAATTAGCAAGTTTTAAAATGCTTTAAACTTTTTATGTTGATGATCTTTTTAACTTTCTAAAAATATTTAAATTTATTTTGCCCACTTCTTTCCTCATTTTTTTTTTTTGTTTCATTTGCTAGTTTTACTTATTTATCCAATACGTTTTATTAAAAGTATTGCTGGTATTTATACTACCATTGGCGGTTTTCTAGTCTTGATTATTTCTCATCATTTCTAACCACAATATCGAGCTTGTTGTTCATCGTCATCATCATTATTATTTTATTTACCAAAAGTCAAATCATGGTGTATTCAAGTATTATTTTTTTTTTTTTTTTTATTTTGTTACTTATAGTTTGATGAACTTTTTTTTTATAAAATATTAAAGTGATCAGTTTGTGCAACTAATAATTACAACATGTCTCATGTTTAGCTCGCAGGAAATATTGTGGTTGCTTTTGAAAATCCCCTCAAATTTTTCTGTTACAATTTTAATTTTATTTATACAAAAAACTTAATTTTCCAGTATACAATAATTTGTTTGTAATTTATATGGAGTTTGATCTCCTGATCCTAAGTCTGGTCTCCAAAGTTTCAGAATTTGTTTTTCCTTGCCAAATGCGAAATGCAAATTGAAAAAAAAAAAAAACAAATTTGAATGTTGTTTTAATCGGATAAGGGCATTTTTTGTGAATTTTGCTACATTTTTATTTTAAAATGTTCCATATTTTTATATTAAGCGTTCACGTTACGATTGATGCAATTTTCTAATTTCGCATTTTTGCAAGAGTAAAATTTTTGACTTGAATACCCTTAATATTAATAAATTAATAAGATTATTAAAGGACAAGGACGTTATGTACTAATAAGAAATGAAAAAGTTTTACAGTCCACAGAAACCGAATTCATTGAACTAGTGATGGAAAATCCGTCACTTGTCAAAGCACGAAAGACATTTAAAAAATGTTCAAATTTTTCTTTGAAAAATCTAATCCAACTATAAATTTTGTAAACAAGCCAAGACAAAAATTATCCTCAAATGTTTCTAAAAAGCACTTTATCCCATAATGGTGTACAATTTTTAGTACTTTATGCAAAGAATTATGTTGGTAAAATTGTTTTTCAAAAAAAAATTTCTATATCTTAGTGAGAGGATGACTGGCAAAGTTTGCAAAGCTTTTTTCATTGATTTCCTTTGCCAGATGCAAACATTAAAACCAAAAAACACGTGTTTTAATTATTTGCATATTTTTATTGGGTTTCTATTATATTTAATATATTTTAAATAAATATATTATTTCATTATTTTGTGAAAATTATTATTTTTTAGTCAGCTGTTGAGCATCGTTGTCAGTTTTTCAAGCAAGAATTTTACAAAAGTTCAGCAAATGGGTTCACATTTGTGAGATTCTCATTAGATTTTTTATAAATCTCGCAAAGTTGTATACACTATATATACGGAAAATAAATTGAATTAAATATTTCATTTCAAAAAAAAACCTTGCCACCTCTGATATTGGCCGTTATGGCTTTTGTATTATAGTTGAATTATAAATTAATAAATAAATAAATAAATAAATAAATAAATAAATAAATAAATAAATAAATAAATAAATATTGCCAAAAATAGAACCAAACATTGGTGCATCTTAAACTTTATTCAGACTGAACAATAATTACCTAGTTTTTACTTGTGAAAAATCATATGAAGAACCAGCAAAAAAAAAGTTTTGTACAAAAACTTAGTAGTTTTCGCTCGAATCACACCATAAAGATGTCTCTCATGATGCAAAAAAAACGTTCTCTTGATTTTTATATGTGCAGATTTAACAAAGGTTCTGTATTTTTCTAATAGTTTTTTTTTGCAATTTCTGTAGACTTTCTTTCCAAATCAAATTGATTTTTTTGTAATTTCAATTATTTTTAATAGACATACCAATTGGTTTAAAAAAATGTTTTTAATATCAATGAAATTTGTTCAAATTTGTGGAAAATGGAGAAGAATTTGTTTGAAAATTAAAAAAAAATCGCGCGATTTTTTTTTTCAAAAAACTCGAGCTATTTTTGAATTTGAAAACTTTTTTGGGAAATAGTTTTGTATAAAAAAAGTTAAATTATTTCAGAGATTGACTTAATTTCGCAGGCAAAAATTTTGTAGTTTTTTGGGAAACCGTCCCATTATTAATAGAACAATCGCTCGATCTAATTTTAAAAAAAATCTAATTTTTCTATATGGGTCTATGGGGACTTGAATGGATCTAATAGAAGCAACATAATATAGATCATGAAAGAATACACATTTAAGAAATCCTTAGAAAATGTTCTTTCACTTGAGTGTCCACATATATATTATCACACTTACCGCTTTGTAGGGCTTGGGTCCACGGCCCAAAACCCCCTTTTTATTCCAGAGGCAGTCTTTGAGCAACGCCCGCGAAAGAGCACTTTAGTGGTTTAATATAGTATATACAGGGTGTTTCAGTACGATGTTTTTTGACTGTCATTTCTGACTGGTTGACATTTGTCAGTTTGTATTTGATAGTTGTGCACCAAGAACATGTTGAAGTTATTAAAACATAAACAAAATAAAGGCTCTCAGTTTTGTCGAAGTCATTATAAGCGACTTGCCTTGCTTTGTTAATAAACAGAATAACCGCTACTGCGGAACTAAAAATCTTTAATTGACACGGCAATAGCCTCGTATTTTGGGAGACCATTTTCCCGGCCACATTAGGTCAAAGAGGAGATTTTGATTGGCCCCTCGATCTCCTGATTTGACTGATCCCGACTACTTTCTTTGGGAGTATTTGAAGGAAAAAATCTACGGCAACAAGCCAGATGCAAAAGAACAACATTATTTTAGAAATTGGAGCACACAAACTAAATTTTGATGCAATAAAATATAATTAAAAAATATTGTACCGTTTACGATTTATTCCCAAAAAACATAGTCCTGAAACCTAAAAAAACACCCTGTTTGCGAATTAATTCAAAGTAGCATAACTTTCTTATCTAAACACTTTATTCTTAAACAAATTTTTAAAGTCTAAATGGTTGAGATAATTATATTCAAAAAAAAAATTCTAGCATTAATAAAAAAACAGTAAGATACATAAACTAAAAAAAAAATTAAAACATGTTTTAATAAAATATTGGCACAAAATACAAAATGAATCATTTTAACAATAACACGGATTTCTACAACAACCAGAGTATTAAAAAAAAAAACCAATTATTAAGATTTTCCAAAACCGTACTATGTAAAAAGAAAAACCACTTAAGCATAAACAAAACATTTTTTTATGAAAAACAAACAACATCTCTATATACCAAAACATGAAAAAGTGGAAATTCAAAGAAAAACAATTGAAAAATTTCAATACACTCACACAAATAACAGAGAAAAAAATAATCAACTTCCTATAAAAACAGCTGTCTGTCTATTACCAATTATAACCATGTTTTTAATAAAACTAATTTAAACGTACCTTTGCTTTTTTTTCAATTTTAAATTAATATTTAGATTTTTGTAAAATAGTTTTTTATTTAAATTTTTAGGCTTAAATGTTAATTTTTCTTTTTTTTCAGCACTGACGTAAATTTTTTTACTTTTTGCACTTTTGCTTTTACACTTGATTTTTTATGTGAAAACTTTTTGTTAATTTCGTCACTTTTTCGTGTTCTGCTTTGCTCAGAGGCAAAATTTTTCAATTGTAAATAATCCGTATTTGTAGTTAATATTATATCAATATTTTATAACACATTAATAGTTGATATATTAAAATACACTTTGAATATAATTATACTAATTATTTAAACATTTTAAAATGAGTTTTTAATAAAATAATCAAGAGTGAAAAAAAATTACCGAACAGACGATGTTAAAAAAACTACCGAATGAAGAAAAACAACAGTGGTGCCAACTATATTGGCCAAAAATGTAAAAATCGCCAAAGATATGAAAAATCGTCATCGGTAAAAATTCGTAAACACCGTGGCAAACAATGGCAAGGTCATTAGGGAGAATTTGTTTTTTTAGATTTTTTGTATACTTTTTGAATTTTTGAAATTTTTTGTTGTAATCGAGAGACCATTTTTTATATGTCCAGTATTGTTATGTCATGTTATCACCAACATTAAGCGTTAACGCAAAATACATCTAATAAAGTTTTCCAAATTGTTTTTGTTTTTTAAAGTGCTATTAGCTGAGATTGTGCGGCAGGCTATCAACGTTGGTTAAATTCATTCCCATATAAATTTGAGAATTAACCCACGTTTTTAGTTTTAACTCTTCACGTTATATATATCAAATTTTGTATGGGACTAAATGGATTGGAACAAAAACTAATAGGCTTTTTACACTGAACAACATCTTTGTGAAACGCTTTAAAGATGTTGAAAATATGAAACAAGTGTTTACATTGCCAACATCTTTCATCTGCCATTTATTCAGCTGTCAAAAATAAAAGAAAAAGACGCATATTTTTTGTTAAATAAAAAAATGGATTTAGAGAAAGCATTAATCATTGGAGTAGTTGTTGCTTTGCAAGAACAAACCCGAATTTTAATGCAGTACATTGAAACATTAAAGGTCATTCTGGAAGATGATGAAGAAAAATTTTTGGTAGGCATAAGAATGAAATTCTTACATGTGCAGCTCATTTTCCTTTGTTGAATATTTTTTTTTTTCTGCAATGTCAGTTTGCTAGTGATGGCACATTTTTTTTTGTAATTTTTTTAGTGATGACACTTAAAATAACGAAAGATGAAAGATGGAACAAAATGAGAAAAGGTCATCTTTTGTAGATGTAGAATTTTTTGCCTGTATAATTCTTATGGGAAGATGTAAACATCTTTGCAAATTGATGAAAAATGTAGCTCAGTGGATAAAGGCTATAAGGCAAGTTGGCAAAAAATAAAAGTTGATATAAACCAACATGTAGTTATCTAAATACTTCGCTTATTATATACTTTGTATTTAAATAAAAAACAAATTATACAAAATATTAAATGATTATAAGGTTTAAAATAATAAAAAGTTAAAAACAACCAAGATTTTATCTCCAAAACCCCTAAAATGTTTTTGGTAACCAAAAAAAAAATACCAGATCCCCAAATTAAATGCACTAGCATTAAAACTGCAGCTTACTTCACTGATATTGCTCTTACCTGACGTCTACGCCACACACAAAATTAATGTTGTTTTGTACAGAAACAAGACAGCGATTTTCTGAAAATCATATTGTATATAAGTTTAATGTACTCTTAAATATATGAAGTTTAATTTGCATATTGCCTATTGTTTATGTGGCAAGCTATCAAAGTTGGCTTATGTTATCCTCATATAAATTTGATATAAGCCAAAGTTTAGTGTTAACGCTTAACAATACTTATGACAATTTTGTATGGGAATGACACAAGCCAACGTTGATAGCCTGCGGCATAAACACAGCTGTTTTGTTCAATCAGCTCTCATATATCTTTCAAAATGGGTTCTTCAATACATTTTTAACAACAAGCTTAAAGCGAACGTTGTAATCTATAATTATTCTTCTATATGTGATACTACTCAATGCTTTTATATTTCCAAATAATTCGGTTGTGCTGCCACCCTCACAAAATTAATGAAAGTCATACGTCAACGTACAAAATTCTTGCTGTTTAATTTTTTTTTGTTAATTTGACGCACGTCTTACACCGACATTCTGATTTTGGCAGTACCACAGGGTATACCAGTGATGTCAAAAGTGACAGGTGTCAAACGAGTGATCCAAAACCGTATGGTGAGGGTTGTTGTTGTATTTCATGTCCTAGGCGAGAAAGAGATTTAAAAACAATGTATACAAAAAAATAATGTGTAAAAGTGAACAACTACACAGCATGGTTTAAAACATATGATCGCCAAAAATATCAAAGAGATACCATAGAAGTGCAACATGACTGTATTTACTAAAATTGTTGTTTCATAAACTTAGTACAAACTCACAACAAATTTTATACTTGGGTTACATATTGTAATAACAAAAACTGTTTTATGTTTTTATAGCATTTTTGCACATAATTAATGTATTTTTTTTATTTTATCTCAGTATTCAAAAGAACAATACATACAACAAAGTTTCACATTTATATGATCTGTGAAATGTATAAGCAAATAAACACACTCACAAAGCACATTTAATTAATCGTCAGCTTATTATTAGTTTGCCCAAAGATTTAAAAGAAAAACAATGAAAATGGTTTTCATTCTTAATTTTATATCAAAGTTGATATTAGTTATCTCAGTTATGATGCCAGATATCGAAAAACGGGTTTCAGAATTAGAAAGAGGATATTGATATTATATATAATCCAATCGCCTCTATTATTACAAAAATGGTGGTTGGGCCAAACCAATAATAAGCTGACGAATTGGAAAATCAGACGCAAGGAAGAGAGACAGAATAATTGTCATACAGTTGTTTCACCTACAGTTTTTCATAGCGCAGTTGCTTTTATAGCCTATTAAAATAGTAGTTTTCACGTAGTTTTCTAAAAGGCCGTAAAAAAAGGCGCTCTAATCACCGTGTCTTCACTGTGTTACATTGTGGGCAGTACGTTCGTCTCATGGTACGCGGCATCATGGCAAAATTATGCTTATATACAACTCTGAAAGTATTGAATAGATACTTTTAATTATTAATTACTCGAAAAAAGTAGTTACTGAGTACTCGATATTCTGATACTTAATCCTTTTATATCTCTAGTTGTATGACCAACCATTAATCAGTTCTTCCAGTTTTTTTAAGGTCTTATCTATTGATTTTTCATCCCAAAAAATCCCCAAGTTAATATTTTCTGGTCCACGAAAATCCCCAAAATGTTTGTAACCAAAAATTCATATTTTTTCAATTAATTTAAAATAAAACATATTTTAAGATAAGAACTGTTTCCACAATATGGACCTACAATCGGATACGAACATCTTCGCGTTTTTTATATCAGGCGGTCGAACTAAAAATTTACTGGAATACGCATGATGCCTCACGGCATAACAGACTTTAAATGGGTTGATATCGAGGGTTTACTAAACGCAACTTCGAATCCGAATCTCAAAAACTACTACTTTTCAGGAGAGACAAAATAACCTTTTATAATGAACTTGTAACATTTTTTAATCATTTTAATTTTAAAAGTAATGAATTAAGAAAGTAAAAAACTCCACTAGTTTTATATAAAACATTTTTTGTCTCTCCTGAAAAGTATTAGTTTTTGAGATTCGAGGTTGCGATAGTAAGTCCTCGATTTGTCTAAGACAAATTTGTCTAACTTAAAACTATTTACAGCTATAATGTTGGAACAGTATTGATCATTTGTGCATTGAGTACTCAACACTATAAAAATTTTTATCAATACTTCTCTGTATATAAGCGTTATTTGGTCTGAAAAATATTATGAATATATAACCCCCCAAGAAACATTTTTACGGACTCTCCGATACGTACGGATTCATGAATCCGGCTTCTACTGTACGTTTACGGTCTGAAAATACGTATCCGTCGAAGCTTGTACGTAAACGGAACATTAACGGACCGTATAATTGAATTTTCGAAAACAATACGTTTTTACTCGGTTTTGGTGTATCCGTTTCTGTACCGTCTAATACGGACCACTGTTTTTCATCAGTTTTTCTTCCGTTGCTTTTGGATTTGCAATGTCCGACAGCTTAAAATAATTTTGTGAAAAAATTTGCAAATTTGCATTGTCTGCTTCATCATATCGTAAGTACCACAATTTAAACCAAAATTAAATATTTGTTTTATTTTTTAAATTTAAATATCTTTGTTAATTAATTGAAAAAAAAATAAAAATTTGCTATTAAAAATTAAAATAATATGCCTTTACACAAATCCGTTTTATGTTGAAAAATCGGTACGAATGCGGACCGAATACGGGTCCGTAAACGATCCGTAACTGACGGACTATTAACGGACAACTGCATTTTTCATCCGATATATCCAGTCCGTAAACGGTCTGGCATTGACGGACCTTTAACGGACAACTTCGTTTTTCATCCGATATATTCGGTCCGTAAACGCTCCGTCATTGACGGTTTTTAAACGGATTCGAATCATTTTCGATGTTCCTTAAAATCCGTTTTCTGGTCCGTTTACGGATAAAGAAAACGGTACGTAAACGGAGTTGGATTCCGTATATGACGGACCGAAACCGGTACATAAACTGTACGTATTGTTTGTTGGGCCTGTTTATGGTATGAAAATATAACCCCGTCTGTAAAAAGTATTGAGTAACATCGAATTAATACTTAAAAGTATTGAACAGTATTGAATATCAATGCACATTTTTCAACTCTGCACCATTAAAAATTAAAAGAGAAGATAATATTGTTAATTTTTTATCCCCAAAAATCCACTTAAATTTTGTTTTTATCCCCAACAAATCCGCGGATCCCCAATAAGAAATTTGTATCCCCATTCAGGAAATAAAATCCCTAATTTGGGGACCGCACTTCCACCAATATGGCCACTGAATAGATTGAAATGCAACTTGACTTTTATACGAGAAATACTAGCAAAGCAACAATTTATTTTTTTCTATGTAGAGCGGCAAGCTATCAACGGTTACTTGTGTCATTCCCATTACAAATTGTCATAAGCCAACGTTTAGTGTTACCTGAGGGTTACACGTTCTATTTCTTGATTTCAATTTCTCTCAATTTGCAATACAATCACACTTTTTTACTAACACACTAACACTTTTTGAAATTGAAAACTTGTGGAATTCAATTTCTCATTCAAGCCGTGAGGCAATCTGACAAGCAATTTTAACAGCTGATCACAAATAAATAGTTTTTGGAGCTTCGTTTCACAAATATTTTGCCGCAATACAAAGCTGAACAAGAACATACGAGTAAATTATAAATTATAAAGTTGCGTTGTTCAAAAAAATATAAACAAATTGCAGATCACAAATAAATTTTGTAGTTTTTTTTACAAATATTCTGTGAAATAAAAAAAAAATAAACAAAAATAATGTATTGCGATTGTTTTTATTTCCAGCAACACTTTTGTAAGGCGATTTGTTTCCTTGATGACGGCATTTTATAAATAAGATTGTATACAATATGGCGTGCAGCTTACGTCAAAGCTTTCGATTCAAGAGATTTTGACATACAGTATATGAGAAAAATTGAAAGCCATAATCTTGTACGTGTAACCACAGAGTTAACGATAACGCTACCAACGTTGATAGCTTGACGTATAAAATATTATAAATAGTGTACCGGGTAGGTAATTTTATGTATTCGACACCCAAACAATTAGTTGGTTTTGAGTACGGTATTCAAGTATTCAGTAGTTTTAAAACACTAATTGCTTTTTCTCTTTAATGAAAAGTTTTTGCAGTTTTTTTTGCTGCACATACGAGGAAATATTCGTAATAATAATCTACAAATAAAATTCTATTATAAAGTAAAGAAAACAATTTTAAGTGAATTTAATTTTATCAATTGACGTTAATTATTTGGTAAGTGATTGCAAAGGAATTGAAATACCAATTTTTTTTTATTCAAGGTGAATGTACGCTTTAATATGTAAAATACAAGGAAAGACCAACAAAAGCAATTAAAAAGTGTGATTTTTTTTTCATAATTTCGTGTTAACCACATTACAACAAATTTTTATATACGATTAAAATTAGCTTTTTCTATAAGTATATCTTTAAATAATTTTCTTTGTGCTGTCTGGGAAAAACCAAAAAAAAGTGGTGGTTTTCATTTTTGCCCCATCACTTTAAACCACCATTGCCCACGCCAACAACAAAATCATGGTCGCTTTTGTCTATTTTAACTCATGCCGGGAATAGTATCCATTGTTTCGTTTCACATTTTCTCTGTATGTACATCTTCGGGAATGAGACACTCTGGTATCATGAGACTTCGTGTTTTCAATTGTGTTTGATGTGTATGTGTGCTTGTGGTTTTTTGTCTGCATTTAGTTTTTTTTTTTTTTAAATAAGGGTAAAATATGTTTTCATTACTTCCGTTTTAAGGGTTATCATTAGCTATGTTTTTTTGGCATACATATCGGCGGAATCTCATATTCTTAGTAGGTAACTTTTAAACATAAACTACTAAAAACGAAGCAGTGAAATATTTTACGCTAATTAAAAATATTTTTGAGAAAACTAAATACATGTTCACAATAGTGTTTAAAATTCTTTTGAAAAATCTTCAAATTTTATAAAAATATGTAAACGTAAATTTAGTTTATGCTATTCGCACCCTCAATACTATCTAATTAATTTTTCCTGTACTTGAAATATAAAATACTTTTTGTAATTATCCAAAAGGCCACTTGTTCAGTGATTTTTCATAAAGACTATATAGACAGAAAAAACTGGGGGAACATTACACATTTTGTTTGCTACACCCAATATGTGTAAATTATTCTTGCAAAATATACACACATGACTTCTAAAACTTATAAATGCCTAGTAAAAAAAATTTAATAAAAAAAATCTGATAAAAACTTAGTAACCCGCAAATATCTTACAGATGGGTTACACTTTTGTTGTACGTTTCCATTTATATCGACGCATTGACTGGCATCTTCAAAATATGTGTCCATTTATATAGGCCATGTATAAACTCCTATTATGGTTTTTCATTAACATTAGCAACTTATATTTTAATAAGTGATGATTGACGAATACTGGTACTTTAAACTAAAATTAATAAGAAAAAAATCAACTTTATCAAACGGCCGTGATAACACACGAATTTAATTGTGTAACGTTTTTTCGACGTTATTTTGCAAAAAAAAAAAAGCCTAAAAAATTTAAAATTTGTCAATACACATTATAAATGTATTACATATTTTATTATAAATAAATCATGTAATATATATACATATATATGTTCCTTTCACTCCTCGAGGGAACATAGGGCCATAACAAGGTGGTTCCTATAATTTCGATCTTCGATGCTTGACTTCGTTCCACTTTATACACAATCTCGAAAGTTCCATTTTCAGTTGCCGCTTCCAGGTATGAGCTGGTCTACCGACTTGTCTACTTCCCTGCGGGCTCCAATCTAGGCATTTCTTGGCAATATCATAGTCTGATTTACGGAGGGTGTGACCTATCCAACTCCATTTCCGCTTACATATTTCCGTACTAATAGGCTGCTGCTTTGCCTCCATCCAGAGTTGGTTGTTGAATACTGTTACAGGCCAGAAAATACGTTAGATTTTGCGGAGACACTTGTTGAGAAATACCTGAAGGTATTGTATATCACGTGGTGCCATGTTCTAGGTCTCGCATCCATATAACAGAGTGGATTTTATGTTAGAGTTAAATAATTTGATTTTGTTTCTTTTCGAAATATTACAAGATTTCCAAATCGGGTTTAACTGGGCAAATGCACCCCGTGCCTTATTTATGCGACTGGATATATCTGCTGCTGAGCCACCAGTTGTGTCAATTATGCTACCCAGGTAGCAGAAGGATTTGACATCTTCAATGTCTTGATCACATACGAAGAAATGGCGATCTGTGTTACTATTAATGTGGAGAGATTTTATCTTCAGCCCAACCAATTTTGCAATGTCACTGATGGTGGAAACTTTCGACTGCATCTGTGAGAATGAGTGGCTAAGTAGACATATGTCATCGGCATAATCTAGGTCCTCCAACCGCCCTTGTAAGCCCCCTTTTATGATGGCCTCCCATCATCGAGAACGCAGTTAAAAAGTTGAGGTGATAAGACACAACCTTGTCTAACTCCAGTTTTTACCGTGATGCTGTTGTTCAGTTGTTTTTCATGCAACACACGGCCGGTGGCATTCTTGTACAAAGCCTTGATTAGCCGTGTTAGTTTTCCGGAGACACCCTTGCATACCAAAGAGTTCCATATAGCGTTATGATTGAGTGTGTCAAAGGCCTTCTCAAAGCCTATACAAATGAGGTATAATGGTGATCTCCACTCCACTGATTGCTCAACGATAATCCTAAGACTGTTTCCCTGGTCAACGCAAGATTTTCCGTAGCGAAAGCCAGCTTGCTCATTTCTGAGTGTTGGGGAAACTGTTGTCGAAAGTCTTTGTTTAATATATGTGCAATTACCTTATTTATCATGCTTAACAAGGTTATACCTCTCCAATTCTTCCTGTTGGTCAAATCACCCTTTTTGGGAAGATTTATAATAACTCCATCAGGTAAAGATTCCTAGCCCCAAAACACCAGCAGTCGTGCACTGATTGTTCTATTAGCTGTAAGCAGTTCTGGAGAGATATTGTCCAAACCAGGAGATTTGTTTGGTTTGAGAGATCTTATCGATTCGCTAATTTCACTTATCTCAGGACAATCAGTAGAGATGTCGGCATTTGGTGTATGTGAAGAACATCCGCAAACGGGTTGACATTGAGCAGTAGATGTTGATAGCATGCCGGAGTAAAAGCTCTCCCGTAGTGTAACCTGTTGGATTTTCGATGTTATAAGTCCTCCAGCTTTTTTAAGGGCTTTCCGGTCAGCTTGTTAACAGACATATACAGGTCCTTTAAACGATGGATCTCAGCCGCTGCTTGAAGTTCTTTCGCTATGTTGTTGATCCAATTGCGTTTGTCTTTCCGGGCACTGCGTTTTACCTCAGAATTAAGGCGGTGGTATAGTTGCTGTTGGCTGGCCTTATTCAAGCGTGTTTTGCTGGTGTTAACAGCGCTCTTTGCGACCTTCCTCTGCTGAATTTAGTTCCACGTAGCATTGCTAATCCATTCTTTCCTAGTAGTATTTTTGAATCCCAGATGTTTTTCCGCTGCCTTAGTAAAAATTTCCCTGACTTGCGGCCATGTTTGGATTTCATTGTTACTTGAGGCGCATTCTATCAATTCGTTAGTAAACAGTTTGGCTATTTCCGGGTTTTTCAACTTCGCCACATTAAATCTTCTTTGTGAAACACTGTTGTTTGTGCTGATAGCGGTGATTTTTATTCGCACAGTGGCAACCAGTAAGTGGTGATCGCTAGCAATATCGGCACCACGTGCACATACAATAACGAACCGCGCCATATTCTGCTGATAGTTATGTGGTCTATTTGTCAGGGGATACCCAGGTGATTTTGAGTACTCTTGGACGAGGAAATAACGTACCGCCAATGACAAGATTATTGGTCCTGCAGGTGTCCAGAAACATTTTTCCATTCTGTGTTAGTCGTTCTAGGCCATGCCTGCCCATTGTGCTCTCCTCGTTGGCATTCTCGGGGCCTACCTCGGCGTTAATATCACCCATGCAATACATTGATTTCAATTAAAATCAGTATAATTTTCCCTCTTTCAGTTCTATAAAATTCAGTCAAAAACTACTACTTGTTTTAATTTATCTTTAGAACTGCCCAATATAAAAGTTGTATATTGATGAAAAGTTTGTACAAAGATTAGAAATTAAATTTTTTTGGTACGATGTATTTTCCTTAAAAAATGCAAGCTCCGTAATCAAAGAAATATAAAATTGGGACAACTTTTAAAAGAGATTTTTTGGAATTTGGTCAGATGAGAAATAACATATCGATTCCGAAACAAAAAATAAAAAATTCAATATTTTTTGTTCGTGCAAATTGAAGTGAAAAACGTATTGTATGTTTTGATAGCACCCATATATTTTTATCTGTGACCACACTCTATAAGACGTTATCGTTTATCATCCACTTTCGGTGTCAAATATCTACCATATTACATAAAAATTTTAAGCTGTTACAAATTTGGCAAAAGACATTTATTTTTAATCTTATAGTTCAACATTTTGGTAAGTAACATATTAATTTCGAAAGTGAACGATAATCGTCGCTTGTCTCATAGAATTACTGCTACCATTTGATTCTTATAATTTTTTGAAATATTTTCAAAAAAGAAGAAATTAAACTGACTGTCAAAATTTGTAGTCGGATTTCGGTTCGTATTACGAAATGAATTTACATTATAGGATTGTTTTTTTAACAGATCCTATGACTTGGGGTATAATGTGAAGCATACTTTAATAGAAAACTGCAAGGTTGGTAACCGAAATAAGTAATGGTATTGGTATCGATATTTTTATTTGTTTCGGTATTGGTTGATATGGGTAACCGTATTGGGTATAACCGATTCATTTCATTTATTAAAAATTTCATACATTTAATGAATTTGTTTCATTAAAATTATGAGGCGTTTTTGTTTAATTTTAAGCAATTTTTCATTTATTAGTAAAGAAAATTTAATAAATTTATTGAAAAATTAATAAAAACTCGTCCAATTAAATTCATTCTGCACACAAAGAACAAATTCGTCATTTCAACCAAATTTGTTGCCAATCGAATTTTGGTAGTTACCTATACTATCACATTACTTTATTGGAACTATAGATATTTTGTGTTACACCAATGTTTTCGAATAAAAAAAGCTATCCTAACCGAATTTGTTATGTATTCTGTAGATCTGACCGAAGTTATTTAGCAAATCATATTAAAAAAAATAAAACACTTTCCAATATTTTGAAAAATGTTACATTACAAATTGAAGCAGAACCGCGAATAACGTTGTAAGTGACAAAATTAAAATTGTTGAGAAATCGAAACGACAAACGTTTAAGAACTTGTAGGTGTATTCCACTGACTGACCTCTTAAGATTGCATTTTGATTAAGTCATAAAAGAGAGTTATTCTAACGGTAATCTTGAAAAAACAGGTTTTGTGAAAATTGTCGCTTAAAACGTTATTCGCGGCTCCGCTTCAATTAAAGGTACATACGTATATGCATATCAAATTTAATAATTCTGAAAAGCAAATTCAAACATTTTTATTACTTTCTCATTAGGGTATTGTCTCGTATAATCTTTATTCGACTAATCGAACAATTTTGTCGAATTATTGAACGAATAATTTAAAATGCCCGAATAACGAATAGTTCGTATAATTTTATACGATTAATGAAAATTGGAAAAAAAAATAATCAAAAATTTTGCAAAAATATCTCTTTTTAAGACTTTAAAGGTTGATATTCTGTGTTCGAATTTGTTAATTTGCTTTTGCAGGCTGGTACCATTCAATTCTTTCTTTTTGCGATATTAGAGTTTGTGCAAATATCATGGACTTCATACTTGTGTTTCTAAAAATTATGAATTTAAGTTATTCTATGAATTATTGAAATTGTATTGTAGTACCTATGGGCTTGCAGCATTTTATTGGAAATAAATAAAAAATAAAAATATAACACAAAAGCTTTATAATATTTTCCAGAAAAGAATATTAAGATTTAGAGTTTTAAAAAATGCCGTTTAAAAAGTAAAACAAATAAATCTACAAATTATTGATCCCAACAAACAATACGTACAGTTTACTTACCGGTTTCGGTCCTTAATTAACGGAATCCAACTCCGTTCAAGTACCGTTTTTTTTATCCGTTAACGGACCAGAAAACGGATTTTAAGGAACATTGAAACTGATTCGAATCCGTTTTAAAACCGTTTACGACCGGATATATCGGATGAAAAACGGAGTTGTCCGTTGATAGTCCGTCAATGGCGGACCATTTACGGATCCGTATTCCTACCGTTTTTTTTTAACAAAAAACGGATTTATGTAAATGCCTAAATTTTTTAATTTGGAATAACAAATTATAGTTTTTTTTCTTTAAATTTATTTACATAGATATGTTAAAAATAAAATAACAAAATAAAACTTCTACAAATTTAATTAAATGAAATATTCATCTCCAGCATAACTAGCATTTATATCCATTACTGCAAAACAATCTATTATAAATTGGTAGACAATATTTTTATTTGCAAAATTGCATAAATTTGAGCACATCACCGTAAAACTTGTTTTGAATTTCATATATATTTACCTGAAATTAAATTTATTTTTCGTATATCTGGTTTTCTAAACTTTAGCGCGCGACCCGTGTTATTATCACAGATATGTTTCAATTATTCGTTGTTGACACCAAAACGAATGCAAAAGCAACGGACGATACACAAATGGATGAACCAAAACGGAGTCAAAACGTACTGTTTTCGCAAATTCAATTATACTGCCGTTAATGTTGCGTTTACGTACATGCTTTGACGGATACGTATTTACGGTCTGTAAACGTGCAGTAGAACCGGATTCATGAATCCGTACGTGTTGGAGAATCCGTAAAAATGTTTCTTGGGAAGTATCATAAAATTCTCAAGAGATTGTATGCTACTTCTTATAGTTAACTCACTTTTACATGTAAAGTTATTTTGGGAAAAAAATAATTCAAGAGCGCCAGATAGAGTTTGAAGTTGGACAATCTGTTAGTTTTTGGTCAACATTTTCAAGGAATTAAATTATGCTCAAAAGTTTATAAATCTTAAGCATATTGTGAGGAAAATATAAAAAAATTGATATTGCAGAAAACGCCTTTAAAGTAGGGATTACGATCACGCGAGTAGTTTTAATTTTTGCTCACGCTAACGATATACTCACGATTCAAAAATTCGAAATATTTCGAAATTAAACATAAATGAATTTATTTTATCACTTGAACCACTTAAATTATAGTTTGCATTTATTTATATTATTTTTTATTTTATTATTTTACAATTTCGAACCAAGCCCTTAGGACAAATATGGTTCGTTAACAACTCACTAAAAAAATACTACTACATAATACGTAAATATTTATCAATAAAACAAATTATAAATTTAATAACTTATCAAAAAAAAAATTAAAATAATACAATTAACAATAAAGAAATATTAATTGAATACTAATTTTCTCATTCTAAAAATACCCTATGATCGTTACGGTAGACATATTCTTTTAATTTAATTTTAAATACACATTTACAGAAAAATTAAAACTTCAAAGTAAAAAGGGTAAAGAATTGCAAATTGTAGATACCCTACCCTATACTGAAAAGATCTTTGAAGAATAGACGTGTTATAAGGAGGATAAATTAATTGCTTTAGTAAATATACCGGACATTTAGCTTTAAAAGTTTTGTAAAAATATATTAACCATCCTCTACGAAATTAGTAACGTGGTCACGATCTTTAAGATTGTACACAAATTGAATAATTGGATTGAAAAAAGGTTTTTTCTGCGCATTACACGACCCTTAACACCAGTAAAAACCTCAGCACAATATAACATATTAGACATTAATAATACATGCGCAATGCTTTTTAATATAAACAGGTAAATAAAGATTTAAAGAATATAATCGAGGTAATGTAAAATTAATGACAGAACACAGCCAATTTATATGCTGTTCAAAACTAAGACTAGAAAAAATCAAGACACGTTCTACAAACTCAATTTTATCACCATTCACCTTGACATTTAAATTCAAAGTTCTAGGAGATTTGAAAATCATTACCTTAGTTTTCGCTGAATTAATACAAAGATTACAATTCGACATCCAATCCGAGATGTCAGACATTATAAAATTTATCACACGCTCCAATACATCAGTAAACTGACGGTCACAAAAAAAAGAAAAAGAAGCTGAATATCATCCGCAAAAACAAAACCTTACAACAAAACCCATCCGCAATAGACATAAGATCATTCATATAAAGAAGAAACAGCAAGGGTTCAATAACAGATCCTTGCGGAATACCACTAGTTACTGTCAACCAGTCAGAAATAGACTCCTTACAATGAACATATTGACGTCTTTCCGTCAAATAATTAAAAATTAGCCTACAAGCCGATTGCGAGGATTTAAAGAAATCACAGAGTTTTCGAATCAAAATTGTGTGACTAATACGGTCAAAAGCTTTGGATAAATCAAGCGATAACAAAATGCCTGCATTACTTTTATCCATAATTCTTCTAATGGAATCCGTTAGACCTAATAGTAGGAAAGAGGTGTTAAAACCATGGCGAAATACCGATTGATAAGGGTTTATTTAGCTATTATCATCCAAATATTGTAATATTTGTTCCTTCATAACGTGTTAGACAATTTTGGATAATATAGGAACTATAGATATCGGCCGTAATTCATTAACTGATCCATTTTTGCCGAAAAGGAAAGTACATTATCAACAAAGTTTAAATAAGAATTAAAAGGGTCCATGGCATCAACTGTTCTATGAGATACAAATTCTTTATTTAACCCATTTGCATCTAAATCATCTGCAGATTCAATAGTCTCTATACCACCATTAAATCTCAAAATTTTCCACATACCCTAAGCATCAAGGTTCTCAAATTGATTAAAATGAGCATTCCTTTGAGCTTTACGAATAGCGCAATTTTCATTAACCGCGGTTACGGTTAAAATGGATGCGGTAAATATCGTGGTAAACGGTTAATCGCACTCACTATAAAATAGTTTCCACCTAATTGTTTTTCACAATATTAAAAGAAAATTCTTAATTTAAACGTTAAAAAGAGCATAGTATACCCACGAAAATTTTTGCAACCCGTTCTAAAAATACTAGTTCTCAGTGAATAACATATTCTTTAAGAGTATCATTGGAACTTGGTTGAGTAGCTAGTTCGGGAACCTATGCAAAGGAGTCAGATATGCATCTTTGGTGTGCTTTAGGAACAAGTGATTTAGATTTGATACTAGTTTCAAAAAAGCTCCATAGAGCTATTTAAAAACCTTTGAAAATTTCCAATACTTTTTCCACATTAAATAAAAAAAAATGTTTTAAAAACTTCTCCTATAAAAATGTAAAACAGCATTCATGAAAAAAAAGCGTTACCGAAAGGCAGGAAGAAAGGACAACTTAACATTAAATCTATTCGTGCCTATTTTCTTAATGAAGATTCCTTCGTCCAGGGTAACTGTGAAGACAATGGTTTTTTGGTGGCGTAAAGTTTCAACCAGCTTCTACCCCGCATTGGCATCACAAAACCAATACATGCAAATTTTTAAAAAACGCTTAATGTTTAATGCATACACTAACACACACAAAGCTATTGTATACGTATACATTTTATGCCAGATGAATTATTCTCGTGTGTTTTGAAAAGAACAAAAATTGTGCGGCTTAAATAAAGGGTGGTTAAATTTTAAGGGCCGATGTTGATTTTGAATAAAACACAAAATATTTAGGAAATTATTGTCATTTCTTTTTATTATGATAATATGGTATGGTTCAATTATGTATGGAACAAAATATCGGCCAAATGGCCGCCGCGACCTCGGCGGCACACCTCCATTCGATGATCCAAATTTTCAAAGACGCTGAGGCATAATTGAGGTTCTATGCCGTTAATGTGCCGAATTATCTCATCCTTTAGCTCTTAAATTGTTGCTGGCTTATCGACGTACACCTTTTCTTTCAAATAACCCCAAATAAAGAAATCCAACGGTGTCAAATCACATGATCTTGGCGGCCACCACGTGAAATAACACGGCCATTGAATTTGTCACGCAAAGAGCCATTGCAACGTTAGCTGTGTGGCAAGTGGCACCGTTCTGTTGAAACCACATATCGTGCACATTCATATCCTCAATTTCTGGCTTCATGAATTCCGTTATGATCTCGCGATAGTGGACACCGACGGCGAGTCGACGTTGACAGCTATTCTGCCAAACTATCGCGAACAACAGCAATGTTTTTCGCAGAACGAATTTGGCGAACATGCAGAGGTATTTTTACAGAACCGGTTTGCTGAAATTTGCCCACAATTCTCGCGATTGTGGACACATTTGGTCGATTTTGCTGACCAAAAAAAATCACGAAGTGCACGAAATGCATTTTGATCATGCTGTATGCTGTATAGAATTGATGCCCGCTTTTGCCCTGTAAAAAGTACTTTTCGATAAAACGGGTAAAAGTACTTCAAGTCACTAGTTTCGTACTTTAGCCTGCATTCAGGCATTTTAAAATTGACGGTAGGCTTGCGATATTTTAACGATCTATTTTATTTAATTATGTATTTATTGTTGTTTGACTACATATTTATATTTTAATAAAAGCAATAAATAACATCGTTTTGTACGAAATCAAAGCTCATAAAAAACGGTGAAGTCTACTAAAACGGCATGAAAACGGATTCATTAACGGTCCGTTAATGTTCCGTCTACATACAAACTTTGACGGATACTTGTTTTACGGTCCGTAAACGTGCCGTTATGATTCAGCATATGTCGGAGAGTGCGTAAAAATGTTTTTTGGGATTTTTAATATTTCCAAAAGTTTGAGCTATGTTTTGACCAAAAATTAGAACAGAAGTTTTTGCCAATTTGACGAAATTCAAGCGCTGATAGCCAGCTTTATGTACCATTGAAAAAAGTTTCATTACTTTTCCCATAAGCACGCCAACACGCGTCGTTTGCGTGCTGTTTTGTAGCGAAATTCGCAAGTGTTAGGGACACCCTATTAACCATGATGATGTTAGTTTTTTCTTTTTAAATGCTGAACTTGTAAACAAGGAGATGATTAGCTTTAAAAATAATACTGATCCAAAACTGGTGATTAAGGTAATTGCCTTTCTATCGCCATGTTTGCTGGGAACTAAAACTTTTTTTTTGTTTTTTTTTGACAATTTTGATATAAATATATGTATAAAAGAAAATCTTTTCAAGAGAAAATATAAAAAATAAATATATTTTGTAAAAAAAAAACATTTTATTATACAATTAACCATTTAAATTTCTTTTAAACTAAAGGCCACCACCACCATTATCATCAACACCTAAGAAAGGCCAACACAACCACCATAAATCTCAACAAATAAAAAAAATCTAGAATCTTTGTAGCAGGAACGAAAAAAAAAAAACATTATTAAAAATGACGTGGGAACCGCAAGCAGATGGTTTACAACAAATCATTACCATACTAAAGGAGTCACAATCACCCGATACGGCTACTCAAATGGCGGTACATATGGTAAGAGAATGTGATGATATAATAATAGTAGTGTTTGTTTTTGTTAGACTAATGCAATGTTTGTCTGTCTTCTTTTACTACAATAGAAACTGGAGGAATTAAATCAATATCCCGATTTTAATAACTATCTGATTTATGTTTTAACCAAACTTAAATCCGAAGATGAACCAACTCGTTCTTTAAGTGGTCTTATATTAAAGAATAATATACGCAATCATGGCAATAATTTGAGACCAGAAATTGTTGAATATATTAAGCATGAATGTTTACAAGCAATTGGAGATCCATCGCCCTTAATTAGAGCAACTGTTGGTATTTTAATAACCACCATTGCCAGTAATGGAGGCTTACACAATTGGCCCCAACTATTGCCGTCATTGTGTGATATGTTGGATTCGCCAGACTATAATGTTTGTGAGGGTGCCTTTAGTGCTCTGCAGAAAATATGTGAAGATCATTCTGAAGTTTTGGATTCGGCAGCTTTGAATCGCCCCCTCAATATTATGATTCCAAAATTTTTGCAATATTTCAGTCATAACAGTCCTAAGATACGTTCCCATGCAATTGCTTGCATTAATCAATTCATAATGATTCGTTCACAAGCTCTGATGTTACACATCGATACTTTTATCGAGAGTCTGTTCAATTTATCGTCAGATGATGATCATGAAGTACGTAAAAATGTATGCCATGGTTTGGTAATGTTGCTTGAAGTAAGTATGGATCGCTTGTTGCCGCACATGTCGCAAATTATTGAATATATGTTAATGAGGACACAAGATTCTGATGAGGGTGTCGCTTTGGAAGCTTCCGAATTTTGGCTTTCCTTAGCCGAACAAAACATCTGCAAAGACGTTTTAACTCCGTATTTACCCCAATTGACACCAGTGTTGGTGAAGGGAATGCGTTACTCAGAAATTGATATAATACTCCTTAAGGGAAATGTAGAAGAAGACGATATGGTACCAGATCGCGAAGAAGATATAAGACCACGGTTCCATAAATCTCGTACCCACACCATCAAGTCGAATGAAGCTGGTGCTGGTGGGGATGATGACGACGATGATTTTGATGATGGTTTCGATGATGATAGTTCCTTGTCTGAATGGAATTTACGTAAATGTAGTGCTGCTGCTCTAGATGTATTGGCTAATGTTTTTCGCCAAGAATGTTTACCCATACTGTTGCCAATACTTAAGGATACCTTATTCCATCAAGACTGGGTCATTAAGGAGAGTGGGGTTTTGGCTTTGGGAGCCATTGCTGAGGGTTGTATGCAGGGCATGATTCCTCATTTACCTGAACTAATTCCCTATTTGATTAGTTGTTTATCGGATAAAAAAGCTTTGGTTCGTTCTATTACTTGCTGGACGTTGTCTCGTTATGCCAATTGGGTGGTTAGTCAGCCACACGATCAATATTTGAAACCTTTAATGGAGGAATTGCTTAAACGTATATTGGACTCGAACAAACGTGTTCAAGAGGCAGCTTGTTCTGCATTTGCCACACTCGAAGAAGAAGCATGCACTGAACTTGTACCATATTTGGAATATATTTTGCAGACTCTCGTGTTTGCCTTCTCCAAGTATCAACATAAAAATTTATTAATTCTCTATGATGCTGTTGGTACTTTAGCTGATTCTGTGGGACATCATTTGAATAAACCGCAATACATTGAAATTTTAATGCCTCCTTTAATTGACAAATGGAATCTTTTAAAAGATGATGACAAAGATCTATTTCCTCTACTGGAATGTTTATCAAGTATTGCAACAGCTTTGCAATCTGGTTTCTTACCATATTGCGATCCGGTATACAGAAGATGTATATCATTGATTGAACAAACTATTAACCAGGAGATGGTAAACAAGAGAAAATTGTCAATGTAGTCAAATTATTTTAAAAAAAATTAATTCTTTGATTTTTATAGGCTTGTAAACAAAATCCTGGTATTGATCATCCTGACAAAGAACGTATGATTGTAGCTTTGGATTTACTTTCGGGCTTAGCTGAAGGTCTGGATGGTCATATTGAATCTTTAGTAGCTAACAGCACTATTATGCAATTGTTATATCAATGTATGCAAGATATATTACCAGAGGTAAGGCTTTATGAAGAACCACTAAGAAGAAAGAAATTAAATATTCAGTTCCATTTTAAAATCAAATAAAATAATAATCAAACAATTTTTTTTTCTTTTCTTATTAAAAGGTCCGCCAATCATCATTTGCATTGCTGGGTGATTTGACCAAGGCCTGTTTTCAACATGTTCATCCTTTTATGGCAGAGATCTTTCCCATTTTAGGACAAAATTTGAATCCTGATTATATTTCTGTTTGCAACAATGCTACTTGGGCAATTGGTGAAATATGTATGAAATTAGGTAAATTAATTAATTATTCATATTGACTTGATTTGATTGAGTAATATTTTCTATTTTTAGGCGAAGAGACTCGACAGTATATACATCTTGTACTTAAAGAATTGATTATTATAATAAATCGACCAAATACACCAAAAACTCTTTTGGAAAACACAGGTATGTTAAGCTTATCAGATATAACAATTCCTTAATAAGATTATACAAAATGTAAATGTAAAAAGAAAGTTTATATTATTGCAAGGATAAAAAATATGTTTCCAGCACTACTTTTATTTGAAGTACTCAAATTATTTTGTTTTATGATTCCGTAAACACTTGTTTTAAAACTAAATTTAAGGTTAACACTAATCAGATACAAATTTGATATTCTTTATCTAATTAATTACTAACATCAGTTTATTTCGAGAAATGGTGCTGTACTTTAGTCTCAACGCTTTTTGTTTTGTTTTTCAATGATCTTGCACCTGGAATAGAAAATATACATTTTTATCACAAAAAAATTTATTTTTATACATTATGGCACATATCATACAGTATGGCTCATATCATGCACTCAAAATTTCAAAACTAGTTTACAAGGCACCCCCTAATTTTTTTGCTCAAAGATATGTAGCATTAATTATTGTATAAATTTAAAAAATAGGGAATTTAGGATTTTTTTTATTAAGTGCAACTGGTTGAGAAGTAAATTGGGTTATGTATATTATACTTTTAAATTGATGAATAATGCGGTACTGAAATTATTATTTAAAAAGTAAGAGAATACCAAAATTTTTAAAACTTTGAACACGTTGAGCACTGCCTTCTACTCCACTTAGGGCCTTGAAATTTTGGCACTGTACTACCACAGACTACACAGACAGTTTACCAATGACATATGTCAAACAAGAATTCTCGAACCGTATGGTTATTTTGACATTGTAGAGATTTGCAGAATGAGTTTGAAAAAATAGTCTCCATATAAATTTGTATGGTACATATATGTATATCTGTCCCTTTCTCTGTGTATCACTGCAATTTTGACATTTAATTTTCTAGTTGCAATTTTGATTCAATCGGCTGTTTCCTGTCTGTGTGTACTATGAAATGAATTAAAGAAATTAGTTGGTGCTCTGGGGTGTAGGATTAATTTAATTAATTAAAATTTTTGTGCCACCCTATTATGCAGTGATGCTAACTTGGCGCTTTTCGATGAACCACAAAGCCAAAATTTTACATTTGTTACCAAAACATAAAAAAGCACTAACAAAGTACTTCAACCTAATCATTACAATTTTAATGAAACTTCGATATGTTGTTGAAATAAAAATTCACATCTTGGGGTAACAAATCGATCCTTTTTTAATTTTTTCTTTTTATAGGATTTCATCAAAAGAAATTATATACAAATGGTATTGCTGAAAAAGGATTTTAATTTTGAGTTTTTTTTTTTCATTGTAAAAAAAATATATAGATTTTTTTAATTTATATAGAGAATTATACTGTTATAAATTTCGAATTCTCATATTTTATCCCTATTTAACTTAAGAGGACACGTATTTTTTCCTTTTTGTTTTAATATTTGCGATGTTGCGACGCTGCCTAAAGTTTCGGTTCACACACAGCTTAAGGCTTTGAATATTGTACTCTAATAGTTTCATTTGACTTGTACTGCAAGTGAGTGCCACTATATTGTTTCTGTCTTTATCTATTAGTGCTCTGTCCCAATTCCACTTAAAATTCCAATTCCACTTAAAATTCTTTTATCAGTTTGTGGTATTATATCATTTGTTCATGAGTTTATAAATCAACTGATCGATGATTTCATCTTCGTAACCATAGCATAAGAATGTATTTTATGAATATGTCTTGCAGCTTTATTTGTATTATTAATAAACTTGTCTGGACGTGATCGCAATTGCGGAAACCGATTTTCCATTCCCTTTATTCCTATAATTTCAAATCTGTTATCACCTATAAAACCCGCATATTTCACTCTAGCTTCCTTTAAGCTGAGGTTTTCCAATACCATTAATATTTTTAAATTCGTGGCAGTTGGTGCAAGTGATCGCAGTTGTGGTAAATATCATATTAGCAGCATGTTTGGTAAAACAGGTTTTACAGTTCTTCTCCATCTGTTTGCAATTATCAGTCATATGGTTAAACGATAACAATTGTAACATTGCCCGAAGGCTTTGTTGTAAGTTTCGTATATGCAAAATCAATTTCCCTGGGAATTTGCAAACCTTTAATTATTACTTTTACCTATGTTGTTCTTATCATATCTTCTTTGTTATTTGGATCCTTTTTCGTCATTCTTACTAATTTCACCACCGGTACTGGGGCCGAAATGTAATCAAAAAGCTCTTTCATTGACATTTCCATTGGGATACTGAATATGTATTTTCGCGACATAACCTCCATTCTGTAATGGTTGTTGTTTTATAAAATTGTTTGCAGCACTGCATGTCTTAAATATAACCTTACAACGACACACTTTCTGGATTAGCCAGACGTAAACGTATCTCTGTATAGCAAATTCAATAAGTTAAATAAGAATAGACGATATTTTTTGTGTCATTCTTATGCATTGGACATAAACAGTACATACACAAAACGTAAATACACAACAAAAATCTAATCAAAACAGATTTTCGTTGACACAAAAAAATACAACACAACATCTTCCATTATTTTTTATTAGCTCATTTTAACTTATTCATTTGGATTGAATTAGCTGATTCGTCGCGTTATGTTACGTATAGCTTATTCTTTACTTTACGTTTTATATAAATTTTTTTGGGATATTTGTAAGTCTGCTGAAACTTTGTTCTACGTTAAACCTAAAGTATCAGTGCTGCTCTTTGCCAAATTTAGTATAAACAAGTTGCAATCACCACAGCTTAAGTTTCGGTCACCATACCATAATAAACATAATTGTTC
Source organism: Eustalomyia histrio (assembly GCA_949748255.1). NCBI lineage: Eukaryota > Metazoa > Arthropoda > Insecta > Diptera > Anthomyiidae > Eustalomyia > Eustalomyia histrio. The sequence continues at coordinate 69,212,364 of OX456524.1, read as the reverse complement.
GTGTTGAAAAGATCTAAAAGTTTCCCATTAAAGGAAATTTCACTATATACGATGAAAACTCTTTATTTGTATTATCTTACTGGTCTATGTGGTACAACGTACTCATCTTGATTTTTTTATTATTCGTGTAATGACTTTAGTTTGAATTAAAATTGAATTAAACTGTTATTGGACTCTATTTTACCTTTTTTTTATCAAATGACTAATTTAGAATCATAATTCACTTATATTTTTAATGAACCTAGAAAAAATTAATAATGAAGTTTTCACTTTCACCTTAAAGTGAAATAAAGAACACGCTCAATTATTTTAACTACGCTAAAGCAATACAAATTATTCTTAAATAATTTACGTGGAACTGGTACCTATGACCTGTCGTTTATGTTTAACGTCTTTTTATTGATCTATGATACACAAGTACCATTTTTCAATTCAGTGTTTTTATTAAGAACTAACATCTAAAGTTTAAAGTGAAATAAATCAGAGTAGGACAATGCAAAAGAAAGTGGAATGTTAAATCGTGTCGCAAAAAGTACTCCCTATTTTTTTTTTGATGATTTGATTTGTATTATATATATTATTTTTTATATACAATTTTATGATTTTTTTAAAATAATATTTGATATTTTTAATTATAAATGGTATTTTTTGAATAACAAGCAATTAAAAATGATTCAGCGCTTTTTAGGGGCTGACTGCGCGTTTTGCTTCATAAAAGTTTGCATCACTGAACACGCTTCATTTTCTAAAGAAGATAGAGAAACACAAATTAAAGAGTACAACAACAAAAGAATTCGAAATAGTAGGTATAGCAATGTCGGCAGCGGCCGAAAACAGCAGAATTTCCCTGATTTCTGCACAAATTTGAGTAAATTTGCCTGAATTTGAAACCTTTGGAAATCCTATAAAAATTAATTGGACTTCAATTGGAATCGCAAAGAAATTGCAAAAAAAAATACGTAATTTTTTCTAATTAATTCGCGATAAAAATAATTCTTTTGTAAATCAGGAGTTGATTTAATATTTTATAAATCAATTTATTAAATCAGGTTTAAATTCATAATTGATTAATCAATTTCATTTGATTCTTTTTTGAATCAAATGATTTCAAACATAATACTTTTTTAATTCGCGAAATAAAAAAGATTTATTTGATTTGCGAATTAAAACAAAATAACATAAAAAAAATTCAAATTGCAAATCTCGCTAAGTTTTCTAGATATTCGCCATTTTGTAAAATGGTAATTTTTTAAAGTAAGCAAAATAGAAAAAACTGAAAAAATTGCACTGGTAGAGTATTAATATAGGTTAGGTCGAAAGGAGGATGAAGCATTGAAATGCAACCTCATATCGCTACGACATACAGCTATGCCACTGCTAGGCCTGTTGTGAGATTGTTAGCTGGAACTAGCCCTACTTCTGTGATAAACATCTTGGCAAATAAATATCACTCGATTGTACAATTTTCAAGAGTATTAATATACTGCCATAATAAAAATAGGTCAGGTCCGGAGGAAATCCCGAGGTGGCTATTTTTATGAAACAGCCACAGGGTGACTCATTTTTATACGAACGAAATGGAACGGGAAACGAAATTTGTTGTATCGGAGTTTGTTAATTTATATTATCATATAAATTGATAAAAAATAATAGTCACCCTATGGCTGTTTTATAAAAATTCTATGAAACTTCGGTAACTTACCGAATATATCGAAGGGTAACCTTTGTTGAGCCTTGCGAAAATTTTGTCTCGCTTAGTTTTCGATATTCGCCATTTTAAAAAATGGTAATTTTATAAAGTGGCGAATATCTCGAAAACTAAGCGAGATAGCGCAAAACGGACAATATCTTTGCTGCAGAAGAGCATTAATATACTGCGATAATAAAAATGGGCTAGGTCCTGGAGACATCCCGAGTAGGCTGTTTAATAAAAATTCCATGAAACCTTTCGGGTTTAAAATAAAATTAATCGTGAATTATTTTAATTCGTGAATGAAGTCATATTCGAGAATCAAAATAATTATTTTTTTGATTAGCAACCAAATCAAAATTGATTTGATTCTTTGATTTAAAATTAAATTATTTCCTTTGATTTATAAAAAGAATTATTTACCTCAACTTTATTCTTCTAATAGGATAAAGATTGAATTATGGTTGTAAATACTTCAATCAGAAAAATTAATTCATCAAAATTTTAATCAGATTTAAAAATTGATATCAGAAATTATGTTTTTAAAAGTCTGACCTATGTAATCAGTACATCGTCATGGTGTGCTAGTTTAAACTAGATTTCGAAATCTAGTTCGTGTATAATAGTATACAGTACCATATGATCGAAATCCAGTTTAGCTTTTAACATAAATTGTTTTTACTACTTTTTTATTTATCTAATTGTATCTTAAGGTCTCTATACATTATTAATATTAAGTTCAATATAATAGCTTAGTATTTTTTTTTTATCGTTTTGCCACTTAAACTAAGTTTACATTACGCTTTTAATCTAGTTTTAACTGTATACTATTATACACGAACTAGATTTCGAGTGTATGTAAATGCAGCTATAGCAACATATTTGTTACAAAATTTACCCCACAATATTTTATGCAATATTTAAATGTCAACATAACCTAAAAATGTAAACAAATATAGCACAGTAGTGATGGCTTTCATATGAGTACCCACACTTGTATATACTCGTAGTTATGCCTAACGGATATTTAGACCCGCCATTATTATTATTTTTTTTTGTATTCCACTATGTTAATATGTACAAATAAAATCAAAATGGTTTTGATTCACTACTTAATATTGCTCAACCTTCAATATATTTGCACAACTTGGAAAGTTGTGCCATAATATTGATAATGCATGGGCCGTTTTAGTATAATATAAAAATGAAAAATTTACATTAAATACAACAACCAAAATAAATTAATTTTTGCTTGATAAGGACCGTTATTTTTCTCTACATTTGTATTTTATTATTATGTATTTGTATGAAATCATAATTTATGATTTTTTAATTTATTTATATTTTTTTTTTATTTTTCGTTCCTTTATAGCAATAACTATTGGTCGTCTAGGTTATGTGTGCCCAGTTGAAGTGGCTCCTTTTTTGCCAGAGTTTGTACGACAGTGGTGTGTAACACATTTAATTTTGTTTATTATTATATATTTTTTATATTACTTATGTTGGAAATCTAGCTTTTTATTGATCATTTTTTATGTAATAATTGTTAAATGTTTTAATTTTGTTACAAAAATTTGTTTAAACAGCAAGAAACATTGTAATAAATTGAAATATGTAAATATTTTAAAACTGGAATAAAAATCATTAATTGTTATGTTTCTCTTCTTAAATAATAGGTGTACATCTTTGCGTCACATAAGAGATAACGATGAAAAAGATTCCGCATTCCGCGGCATGTGTCACATGATTACAGTAAATCCAGCTGGTGTTGTACCTGATTTTATATTCTTTTGTGATGCTATAGCGTCATGGGTTAATCCACCACAAGATTTGCATCAAATGATACAAAAGGTAATACGTTTTTCTATTTTAGATTATAGCAATAATATATTTTCTAATTTTGTTTTTTTTTTGTTATAGATATTACTTGGGTTTAAAACACAGGTGGGTGATGAAAATTGGCGCCGTTTTGTTGATCAATTTCCTCCTATATTATCTGAACGTTTGGTGGCCATGTATAATATATAAACGCATTTGCCAGAGTTATCGCAAATAATGGAAATTTTTGTGGTTAAGTAAAATATTACAGACAGTATACGCAGAAATATTTGTGAAGCAAATGTAGGGCATGTGTTTTACATTTTTTTTAATAATATTATAATTTGCTAGGGAACCAATTACAAAAAAAAAAAAAAAAAAAAAAACAGTGAAACTTGCAGGTCATAATAGTAGGGAAACAAAAGAAATACCTAAAATGCAGACAGTCTAGATTTTTTTATTTTTTTTTTTCAAAAAGATTACAATTGGCACAGCAAAGGTTTTAAAGCCTTTAATAAAAAAACCTTTTAAAACAAAATATCTTTAATAACTATAACTGAATGTAAATTAGGGTATCATATATAAAATTGTAGATGAGATACAGAAGGTCTAACCTTAAAGACATTAATATTTCATAAATATATAAAAATTATTAAAGTTATATATCAAACAATATAATTATAAAAAAATATCTTAACTAAATAGAAAATCATTTAATTTAATTTAATAAAAAAACAAATCATTTTCAAATTACTAAATGCAAACAAAAAAAAATCAACACTAATATCATACATCTAATATTAATGTAACACATATGAAACAAAATTGAAGCTTAAACCAATTTAAAAATAAATGCTCTAGTTGGTAAGCTAAGTGCATAATATATTTTAAATTTAAAATATCTTATTATAATACTACTACTCTAAATTTTCGCATTACATGGTCAGTAAAAATATTAACATTTAACATATTTTAATGTTTATATTTGTGTGTATGCAGTAATCTTTATACTAATTTAATTTTATATTTACTTACACAAAAGATATTAAACAACAAAATTCACTATATAACATATATAAAAAAAAATGATTTCGAAATCATTTGTACTTAACATCTTCATTCTTAACTCCTAAAAACACAAAACTTATATTTTATTATTTTCAAATGAATTTATTTTTATTTTATTATTTTTTTTTTTTTTTTTGTATCAAATAACTAACATATTTATTTTATTGATTTTTTATTTAGTATAAAACAAGTGTATTAATATAAATAATTAAACTTCGTCGCGTCGGGTGGGTCGCATCGCCGCGTATAACTATCGTTAAATTTATTTGAATATGAAATATTTAATAATTATTATAAAATAAAGAAATGTGTTTTAAATATTTCTTTTATCATTTAGAAAATAGTTAAATTATTTATAATTAAAAAAATGAAGAAATTCACAGTGATAATAACGATATAACATAGTAAAATAGCAATTGTTGTCAAATGTACACCAAATGTTAACTTACAAGGAAGATCATCAAGCGGGGGGTTTTGAGATATTCATGGATATAAGATAGAGCGGACAAAAGTAATAAATATTCGGAAAAAAAACATATGTACCTGCCCAATATAATTTTGATCGCTTGATACCCAACTTTTATAATTTCTTTGGAACCAGCATTATGAGATTCGACAGCTTGCCAAAAAAATGGTCTTAATATCATTTTTTTTTATCAAAAAATATCATGTGATGTAACTTTTTAGCAGCCCAATCTCACGTTAAGGAAATCAAAATTGCCTCGATTTTTGTTGTTTTATATTTCATAGAAATATATACAAATTGGGTATCAAATGAAAAGTATATTAAAGATCTATCCAATGAAGTATTACTCAAAATATTTAAAGAACAAGTCATTTTACCTCTGAAATATCAACATTTTTGATCGCAGTATCCTTCGAATTAAAGGTTTTTGTTTTTTTTAACCAATCGAAATATTTTTAAATTTCCCGTAATTTTAAAAGTTATATTTTAAAATTTATAACCTTTTTCTTTTCCACAAAAAAAAAAAAAAAATGTAAAAAATGTGGAAAATCGATACATTTCGAAAATTCTCCAGATTAGTTTTTGACATAAAATTTTTGTGAAAAAAGGGTAATAGGAGACGCAAATTTGTTAATTTTTTGAATGCTCGACTCCCAATATTCTCAGAGTTGCATTTTGGACATTTTAAAAATACTACTGCTTAGTCTAAAAATTCAAGACTGCGTTAATATACGAAATATTAAAATTTTGCTGTCTTTTATAATTTATTAAAAATGAAAGATATAAGATTTTAATATTCGGCCATTAACATTTTGTATGCTAAAAATAGATTTAGACAAATTTAAAAAAAAAAAATTAATGGTAAAGCTGCGGAAAAACTGATAAAAAAAAATCCGGAATGCCAAAAAATCTCGAAATTCGTAGAAATTTCAGAATCTACATATGAAAAATATAATCGTTTTTGTCATATCTTTTGTGAACCAAAAAACAAAAATTATTTCGGGTGCACCTGAGGTCTATATAAACTAAAAATAACCGGCCTCATTACGGTATTCGTGACGAATTCGAATTGCTAAAAAGTCGTTAAAAACATAACATTTAAACTCCTTTAAACTTCATTAAAACAAATCAAATATTTAATTTTTTAAACTGCCTTCATTTTTAAGCTTCTTTGCAAATGATTCAACTACTATATTTATTGGAACAGCAGTAATCGCGGTATTATGTGTCAGTGACTAATTGAATTACATATCTGGGGCTCTTTTTTTAAATATTTATTTTAAAATTATGAATATAAATTAAAGTTAAAAATTAATATATACGATGCAGATTGTGTTATTTTCATTTCTCGATAACAAAATCGTCTGGATTACCAATATTATTTCAATATAGACTAGATTTTTGCAATTTTATTATTGTTATTCCAGTAAATTTCGATAGCGAAAAGGAAGGCTATTATATTTACATGGAAACATTTTGGAACAGAAAATCTATCGTTTTTGAATCACAATATAATGAATATCGCCTAGATGATATCGTAACGATATCATTTGGTTTATTGGTTACAAGAAGCATTTCTAAGTACTTTATCGACCCCACAGAGGGTATGGTAAAATATACAGTAGTTTTCATTAATTGCTGGCAATTTTTGTTTTGGAATTTAAATTATAAATAATTTAACTATTTTCTATTTATTTATATAAAAAACTATCGTCGCGTTTCGGGTTTTGTCGGTTTCGGGTTCGCGTATATATAATTTCGTCGTTCGTTCGTTCGCTCGCTCGTAAGTTCGTTTAATTTAAATACCGCTCGGTCGTCGTTCGTTTCGGTATAATAATTTTAGTATTAGGGTTCGCGTTCTTTTAACATACATTAGAAACAAAAATTGTTTATAAGCAATATAAAACAATAAACAAACCAACTAGCAAACAAAACAATAGTATTAAAACAAAATTGATATTAACTTTTAATTTTAATTAAAATAATTTTGTTTTTTTTTTTTTAATAAATCCTATAGAATAATTTAACAACAGTGTTGCCGGAAAGTTTCTTTCGAAATATATGCCAAAATCTGCTACATCGTGGGAATAGAAAATTGTGCTAAATGTGCTAAAAACCTGCTGTGTAAAAAATATTAAATTTTTTACCGTTGTTTTTTTAAATAAGCTTTTTTAATATGGATTTTGTTAGGTTTTCAACGCGTTTAATTATTCGAAAACGTAGAAAAATTATTCCTAAAAAATACTATAAAAATTTATTCCTGTATTCATGGTGAAACAGTGTATGCTAACAAGCTGCTAAGTTTTTACACACAAATTCCAATAAGGGAAACCTAGTAGATATTTAGCATACAAGTTGTCATAGGAAATACTTCAATAACTGGTTTTTTGATAAGTACCAACTTTAACTTTTATTTCCAATCTAGGATGGAACTACAACATATCTAATGGAAAAAGAAATTCCGTTTAAATGTTTTATTTTCAGAATTAAAATACTAATTTCGATCGAAAAGTGATCGTATCACAGATGCCATAATTCAACCACTGCTTTTAGCAAATGAAATATGAATAAAAGGTTTTTAGCAATTTCCAAGTCCAAACTGCTAAATCTAGCGGGAATATATGCTAACATGGCAACACTGTTTAACATTTTTTTTTTCATGACAACTAATTTGAAACAGCAACAAAAAAAAAACTACAATTAAGAACAATTTATGTGATGTTTCCCTTTAAAAAAATAAATACAATAATCCTGTAAGGATATAAAAATTTCGATATGATTTTAAAACAAAAAGAAAACAAAAGACTTATTTTTTTTTTAATTAAAATTATGTAAACATAAAATAGCAATTGTAAATTAATATTAAACAACTATAAACAAATTTTTGTGTTTTAACAAATAACTACCATAAGGGGGATTAGTTTAACAAAAAGAAAATACTACGTGTGATATTAAAATTAATATTTCGGTTTCGCGTCGCGTGTCAAAAAATAACAAATAAACGAATCTCCGCCCCCAGATTCCAAACTATAGAATTATAACAAAAATCGTCGCACATTTGTAAATAATAATGTAAAATTAAGATAATAAATAAATAAATAAAAATTAATCGTGATTTCGTAAGTACCTAAACCAGATTCATCGCGGAATCTGGCCGCGTTCGCGTTTATTTCTCGGGTGATTATTTAAACTTAAGATAATAGTAATAAACTTAACAAATAACTCAAACAAAACTATTTTCGTAAACAATTTATAAAAAAAAAAACTAACTCAAATAATAATAATAATATTAATTATAAAATACACATTTAGGGAATTTTTATTATTTTTTTAATTTCTCTTTTAATTACAATAAATTTCTTTTTTTTTAAGGTACAAAAATATTTCTAAAATCTGTTTGAAAAAAAAATCATTTTAATTTTGTTTAATATATAAAAAAATTGTTTTATTTTAAAAATGAAGTTACTGCAAAGTTTTTTTTTTAATCTGCATACACCTTTGTTTTCCATGATCAATTTACAAATCAATATTTAAAAAAAAAAAAAAGAAATTAAATCACTTATTATTACATGCATGAAAAACTAATAACGTACGATATATTTTGATATGTAATATCAACATTATCTATCTTATCTATGGTGTAATATATTAACTTAGGAAAGAATACATTTTTTTTTCTTTTTCTTAATTAAACAATATCTTATCATTATATTCATCAATATACTGTGTATAACAAACATTATACTCTTTGCAAAGTAATATATTATATTCCCTTTAATATATACCAAATGGGTCAAAAAGTATCACCCAATTAAAAATTGTTGACATTTTTGCAACCGCTAACGCGCGATAATTGTGACAATGTTTGCGCCCAATAACTCGTCAGTGAGGTTAACGCTACGTGAATTTCGTTGAAAACATCCCAATCGTGCAGCACGCAAAGCGCAAACAATTCAATGTCTGTCGATCCGATTTGAAGTAAGTGAGTGGCATAACATGGGACAGCCGAAGCCCTGGAAAGCTCCGTTGTGCGCAAACTATGTCATAATTATTTCTATAAATTTCGCACGTGTCTACTTTACGTATGTCAAAACCAAAAGGACATGCGATGCCATTTGCAAAAATGACAGCTCTTTCCAACAGGGTGATACTTATTGTCCCACCTTGTATGTGTAAGAAATATCATTTATTTCTCCATGTGTATGCATAAGAAATTAAATAAAATGTTTAAAATTATAATTAGTAAAAACTACTCGTACTATAAATTTTCTTTGGTATTTTTTTAATTTAGTAAGTATATTTTGTATTCTATACTAATTCCAATTAAATTTAAAAATAAATTCCATTAAAAAATCTAAGTACACAGAAAAAGTATTCAATACTTTACTTTTACAATACTTACTTCCATAGGTGGAAGGGTATATATAAGTTTGTCATTCCGTTTGTAATTTCTACAATATTGATCTTAGACCCTATAAAGTATATATATTCTGGGTCCTTATGAAGAGCGAAGTTGATTTAACGATGTCCGTCTGTCCGTCTGTGTGTTGAAATGGGTTTTCCGAAGAACCCAGACGTGATGAGGACTTGATTCTTTTTTATTTCTGTTACATGTGATCCATTTCTGTTTGCTATTAAAAATCAGACAGATCGGTTAATAAATGGCTGAGATATTAGCAAAAAACCAGGACTACCTCTAATTTTTCCAGTAAAATCCCTTTGTTTAATATGTATGTAGAATTTTGAGCATAACAACACACCCATGTGTTAGAATTCTTTTCTTTCATCTCCACCTTTTATACACAAACAACACACATACAAAGATTTGTCATTTAAATAAAAACCAAACAAATCTCTAATTAACGAAGACTTTTATATATGTTATTCTATTGACGATGATTTTGTGTGAGCTTCAATAGCTCAGTTGTCTAGACGCTGTGTCACAAATACTTTTTTTTTCTCTAAGGCCGTGGGGTTCGAGGTTCAAGTCTCGGTGAGGTCAATTCACTTTTTTTTTGTACATTTTTTTTTTATTATTTTCTTAAGACTTTTTTTTGCTTATTTTTGTTTTTTTTTTTTAACATTTAATAATTAATTTATATAAAATTTTATATTAATAATTAAAATTCTTTTCTTTCATCTCCACCTTTTATACACAAACAACACACATATAAAGATTTGTCATTTAAATAAAAACTAAACAAATCTCTAATGAACGAAGACTTTTATATATGTACCTCTATTAACGATGATTTTGTGTGAGCTTCAATAGCTCAGTTGTCTAGACGCTGTGTCACAAATACTTTTTTTTTCTCTAAGGCCGTGGGGTTCGAGGTTCAAATCTCGGTGAGGTCAATTCACTTTTTTTTTGTACATTTTTTTTTTATTATTTTCTTAAGACTTTTTTTTTGCTTATTTTTGTTTTTTTTTTTAACATTTAATAATTAATTTATATAAAATTTTATATTAATAATTAAAATTCTTTTCTTTCATCTCCACCTTTTATACACAAACAACACACATATAAAGATTTGTCATTTAAATAAAAACTAAACAAATCTCTAATGAACGAAGACTTATATATGTACCTCTATTGACGATGATTTTGTGTGAGCTTCAATAGCTCAGTTGTCTAGAAGCTGTGTCACAAATACTTTTTTTTTCTCTAAGGCCGCGGGGTTCGAGGTTCAAATCTCGGTCAGGTCAATTCACTTTTTTTTTGTACATTTTTTTTTTATTATTTTCTTAAGACTTTTTTTTTTTTGCTTATTTTTGGTTTTTTTTAACATTTAATAATTAATTTATATAAAATTTTATATTAATAATTAAATAATCCATAAATAGGCTAAAAACATCAACATTTTTATAAAAACCCTCTGATACAAACAAAATACAAACGTTTTTATACCTTTCACCACAGGTGGAAGGGTCGCGGGTTCGTTAAGATTTTTTTTGTTTATTTTTTGTTTTTTTTTACATTTAATAATTAATTTAAATAAAATTTTATATTAATAATTAAATAATCCATAAATAGGCTAAAAACATCAAAATTTGTATAAAAAATATAAATATAAATACAAACAAAATACAAACGGTTTTATTTCTATTATTTGCTCCGATTTAAAAGAATTTATAAAAAGATTTTTAAACCATTTTATTTCTCACATATTAAGAAAATTTTATACATAATTTACCTTTGAGTGCAACTATTTTAGGTCATAACTTATAATAATTTATAAAAAAAATTATTAACTATTTTCCTTCAAATTTTTAAAATTAAGCTAAAGAAATTACAAATATTTCTAATAAAAAAGCGAAATAAAATCCTAAATGCAAATTTGCCAGCTAAATCAAACTATTTTGTAGAAATAAAACACATGCAGTTCTAGTGATTTCTTTTAACGATTTGTTGAAATTCTTTTCTTTCACCTCTTAACCTTTTATACACAAACAACAAACACTATTCTAGAGCTGTATTATGACCTATGGATACGTCTTATATAGCAAAAGATCGAAAATCTTTAGTATAACATATTTGCTGAAAAACTCGGAAATATCGGTTCAGATACAAAAAAGTTATGCCCAAAACATACATTTTTTTAAAATACATATTTTCGGGAACCATAAATCTTCCCGAGTCCAAGTTTTATCTCCAAACTAAATGGTTAATTTCCTCTTAATGGCGTCCGTATATAAATCTGTCCATTTCATATATGTCCATATATAAACTTCAGTTTTTTCCCAACCATGGTGAAGGGTATATAAGATTCGGCATAGCCGAATTTAGCCGCTCTTACTTGTTTTTTGTTAGTATTTTCAAAAAACGTCTGTGAAAGATGTTTAATAATACAAATGGAATTTTGTATTTTTTTGTGTACGAGAAACTCTTAATCATTAACAATAATTAATATTTACAGATTTGTTTACGAGCCCATTAATTTCAAGAAGCGTTTAAGTATAAGTTACATTTTTGTTGTATGACGTTGCACTACTTCACATACATAATTATGCGGTTTTTAGCAATAACCACGTATGTGACAATATCAAATTGTTTAGGACAGCCACAACAGCATTATTTTTGAAATTAAGGGCACAGAACACATTTTTGTTTAAATAGAAGGATGAAAAAAAAACATTGTTACGGAAACCTGGTGTGTTCGCACTATAACAACAAAGAGCACATAAGTAATACATTTAGAGTATCAGACCCGCTCTTCAATAAATTCAACATAAGCAAGTTTTAGCTTAACCTTACCAGAATTCATATAAAAAACCATAATTTTCCGTGAGAGGGAACTTCACTCGTATGTTTTGGAAATTTTTATTACAACTCAAGTCGTGATCCGTTAAAATGTGTTCAGATATAACAACGTATGTGCTGATCGATTTTTCTTACCGGTGATTTAATCACTGGTAACTGCAGTAATCGTATATTTTCGGTAAAAAATCGATTTTAAATCAGGAAACAGAAAAAATACAATTTTAAATCAGTAAAAGGTAAAAAATTGTAATCAGAACGGAAAAAAGGGTTGATAAATTGGACGAATTCTTTTTTTCTGTTCGATTTATAAATGAGTAAATTCCTATTGATTTAAGTTATTTGATTTGAAAAACGAACTGTAATAATTGATTTAAATATTAAAACAATATTGGATTTGAACGCGTTCAATTGAATGAATTCATTTGATTTAACCAAAAAAAAAAAAGAATTTTAATTTAGATGAAAATCGAATGCGGTTTACGGCGAATTCATTTAAAAAAGAATTAATTCTTGGTCTTACAGAACTTATATTCTAATTTAAAATCCGTAATCACGGTCAATGTTTTAAAGAACAGTGATTTGCAAATCACGTTTACTGAGAATCGCGTTACTAATAAATCAACAGATCGACGTCACTTCATCTCCACACTTCCATCAAACGTCGTTATTAGTGAAAGATATTTTAGTATAAACTGAAAAAACTTTTTTACAAAAAAAAAAAGTCAGAAATGATACACATTCAGGCATGTGATGCAAATCGAAACGATCTGATTTTTAATGCTCAATATTTTACAATCTATATTTTAAAACTTATTATTTTATTGACTAAATTCAAATTTCTTAGTAGTAGTAGTACAAATCAACCATTATGGTTTAAAGTCAATTTTATTTTTACGAAACTAAATATTCTAGATTAAAAAGATAAGATGTTCGATTTCGATTGTCATCACCCTACAAGAATACGACTGGTTATATGACCGGTCATTTGACTGGTAGTGTTGACGGAAATGCCCGTCAATGCGTAGAACAAAGTTTCTATCAAGTTCTTAAAGACAATATGAAAAACTTGACCGAAACTTTATTTTTTTAACAACAAAAAATGCAATTTATATTAGTTGTTTCACTCTTGCATATATGCAAGAGTGAAATGACAGATATTTTATTTTGTTTATGTGTTAGTTTCAGTCATCAATTTTTTGTAGGGCACATACCCCATTTTTAAAATTTTGTTTGTGCCAATGCTTAGAGCAATACAAGGTAATCAATTTGCCAAGAAACAACTCAAAGTCGAAAAATTGTACATACGCGGTTATTGCTGAAAACCACAAAATTGTGTATGAACTATTTTAAGTGTGCAATATGATAGCAACAAATTTTCGTTTTCCGCAATTTGAGTTCATTTAACGTTCTCTTAAAACTGTAACTAATTTTCTAATTTATAAAAGGTAATAAGAAATCGTTACCGGAATCGCAATTATGGAGTACTCCATCCTACAGAACTTAATTTAGCTTTACTATTGCAATTCGCCTAAGATTATAGAATTTGTGAGTTATTTCAGATTTAGCATATTTTCGTTAACGATAAAAATGCTATTTAAGATTTTATTTCATAAGACATGTGAACCGCTTGTTTTAAAAGAGGCGTTTGTCTAAATGTTTGTTAGGTTCAAAAATAATTTATTTAATATGATTTTTAAATCAGCAAATCAAAAAAGTAACATAATAACATTTACGAATTATTGTACATTTTTTAATGCCTTGAAAGCTCGCAAATTTAATTCAAAATTTTGATTAATTGGAAGTAAATTTAATTTTGTTGTTGTAAATTTTATTAAATTAATGATTTAAATGAAATTTTATTTCTTTTACAATTATATTAAAGATAAAAATTAATTCGCAAATTCTACAACAAAATATTAAAACCATTTTTAATGAATGCTTTATAGAATTTGAATTATTACTGATATTTGAATTTATTTTTTAAAGGTCTGGCTTTTGCCACTCCTATTTTTAGTTCGAAATATATTTCTGTAAAATTGCAAAACTATCAAATTGGTTTTGTTATTTTATTCCAATTTACTTTAAAATGAGCGGAACGAAAAACAGTAAATTTCAATCCTTTAGTTCAACAGCTTGGTAAGTAACATCTTTAAAACGATAGAATTTTAACTTGGAAAGAGGACGATAATCGTTGCTCGTCTTATAGAATCAGGCACTGATGTCGTTTTCGTATTCAGCGAAACCTATATAAATTTAACATTAGTTCACGCTAAGAGTTAGAATAGATAGAATTTTAACTTGGAAAGAGGACGATAATCGTTGCTCGTCTTATAGAATCAGGCACTGATGTCGTTTTCGTATTCAGCGAAACCTATATAAATTTAACATTAGTTCACGCTAAGAGTTAACGTGTATAATTATTAACGTTATTCTCAACCACTTTACTTGAGTGTTATCAGTTTATAGTGAATGTTCCTTTTAACATCTTGCCACACAATCACAGATGTTTGCAAATAAAATCAATATTGACCAAGAGTCATCAAATAAAATAGAAAAAAGCTAGTGGCGGTTATTTGACCGGTCATTTATAACTGCTAGTGTTGACCGAAACTTTCTTTTTTTTTATCAACAAAAAATGCAACATATACTAGTGATTTCTAGTGACATATATTTTATTTGTGGATTACAGCCATTTTAAAAGGTGACTTTGTTGCATGCAATAATTGCGTGCAATTTTTGTTTGTTGGCCAATGGGGTAGAAAAGCAAGCGAGGTAAAAAAAGGAACGGTTTTCGTTTTCCGTGCATGTTTCTGTTATCTCTCTTTTTGACTTTCGTGCAATTAAAGTCAGCGTATAGACATAACTTTAAAAAGGGAATTAAGAAAATTGCATCGTATAAATTGGCTCTTAGTTTTAGTTATCAATTTCTTGTAGGCTACTGTATGATACATGAGCACTCAAAATCGCAACCGTTTTCGACAACGTTAACGATTTTATTCTAAATATTTACGCTCAATTCTAAAGAGTGATTCTCTAACATCATGGGGGTAAATTACTTACAAGGGTCCCTAAAAACAATTTAAAGACGCGAGCACACATCACAATAACAAAACCACTTCAACTTGTATAACAAGAATTAAATAGTAGTATTAGAGTAGTATTGTGCTTATTTAATTGACCTGCTATCAGTTGTGTGATTATAAATGTTATGGCATAAATAAAAAATATAATTTTATTTTTATTACAAATTTATAGTTAGTTTAAAGTGGTATTACAAAATAGTAGCTCCTGATTCTTTTTTCATGCATTATTATTTAAAAATTGAGTGTTTAATTCAGTGAGAAATGCATTATATTGCCGCATTAGATGTGGGAACAACAACAGTACGTTGTTTTGTACTCAATGAAAAATGTGAAATTAAGGGTTCGGCTGTGGAAGAGGTAAGAGTATGCATTTCATTAACTCTTCTATGCATTTCATTAACTCTTTTTTTTTTATGTGAATGTAGGTGGAACTATTAAATCCAAAACCAGGTTATTTTGAAATTGAACCGGAAGCATTATGGCGCAAAATTGTTCGAGTTATGCAAGATGCAGTTAAAAGTATGTATAGAAAAAGTTATATTGTTTTTAATTGTTTAGTTCAAGGTTAATATGGAAAACTATTGTATGTGATTATCGGTAACGATAGTTTAAGGGTAAAGTTCGATTTTATTGTTGCCTTTCTATGGGAAATTTTATTTAAAGCTATTCCTAAAGGCTAATTAAATGGTAGCGGTAATTTTAGATATTTTCGTAAGGCTCGTTTACATTACATCGAAATCTCAAGATTTTGGTTTTCAATACTGTGAAAAATAATGAAAAAAAGGTTATACATATTAAATTTTGAGATAAACATATTTAGTAAAACTAAACTAAGGGTGTATGGGAAATGACAGTTTTGAGGTGAATAAAATTTCACTAGCCCATAGGGCTAGTAGAATATTTAACATAAGAATGGAAATTTTTAAAGTTTTAAAATTTAAAAGCTTCTGAAAGCTAAATGAAAACAAATAAATAAATTTGATTCTTTTTCACACATAAAAATTTAAAACTTTTTTACCATAGAAAAAATATTTTTTACCATGCTACTTTGTTACCGTTTCATACACACCCTAAGTGTTTTATTCAATATTGATTGTTTTTCATAGTGGTGAATATCAAAATCTTGGTATTTCGATGCACAATGTAAACGGGAGATAACGGTAACTTAGGTCAAGTGGAAGTGTGTTACCAACGCAAGCGTTAATATTTAAACCGTACGTGAAGTTAAGAATACAATTTGTAATTAACAGAAAAATAACAGTTATATAAGAAGTTATTAAATTTTTTGCTAGCAAGGTCTAGAGTCTGTATTGATTATTTTAAAATTTTACTAATTTATTATTTTTTTTTTTAATTTAGATTCTCAACTTTTACCATCTCAAATATCTTGCCTTGGTATAAGCTCCCAGCGTTGTACTTTTCTTACTTGGAATCATTTAACCAAAGAATATTATCATAATTTTATAACATGGAAAGATTTACGTTCGGATGCTTTAGTAGATGAATGGAATAATAGCTTAACTTTAAGAACTATTAAGGTTTTTTCCTATGCCTTATATTTATTAACACGTAGTAATCGTTTTTTGGTCGGCAGTGTACTGAAAATGATGAATGGTCAAGTAACTCTACGATTGCTGTATGAAATTCAAAATAATTTAAAATTAAAAGAGGCTTTGAAAAGAAAATCAGCTAGAATTGAATTGTTAGATTCATGGATATTATATAAATTAAGATCGGGAAATGGTCAGGATCCAAATGTCGAACATATCACGGATATAACATCGTGTACAGCTACAGGTTTATTTGATCCATTTATATTGGATTGGTCACCAATGATAAAAACGATATTTGGAATTGATGTAAGTTTTTATAAAGTTTTTACTAATCTGATTACATAGAATAAAAACTATCTAGTTTTTTTCAACGAAATATATATAATGGGGGCAGTCCTAAAAGATATCTAATATGGTAAAGTTGGTAGCTTTACGAGCATTCAATGGCATTTGCCACCAAGATAAACTAAAGTCATTAAAGTGAGGGGTGTTGCCAACTAAAAGTGCCAAAAAACTACTGTTTTTACAGATGAAAGCCTTTTGATCAAATTTTGAAAAAATATTTAAACATTTTCGAATTTCGTGAAATCCGCTACTCAGATTTTAATTTAGATTTCATTTCGCAATCTTCACGCAAAACTGGTGATCTAAATATTTTTTTGTTTTTTTTGTTGATATTTTTACGTTTTAAATGGTTCATTTTATGTTTTCTTAGTTGTATTTAACAACAAGTACATTACAACATTTTTAATTTAATATTGCAAATTATAAAATTTAAAAAATAATAAATTTAGGATCAATATCATTCTATCATTTTTGTTTTTATATTATTAATTTAAAATTTTTAATTCAAAATTAAAAAAAAAATAATTTAAATTTTTCTAATCGATAAAAATCTATTTAATTTTTGTTTTTCTTAATACTTTAGAGTTCTTTATTGCCAAAAATTGTTAATAATTCCTACAAAAATTTCGGTTATATCAAAGCAGCTGATTTTGGTTCAGAGTGGCAGAATTGTAATATACCCATAACTTCGTCGATAAGCGATCAGTCGGCATCTTTATTTGGTTCACAGTGTTTTTCAAAAGGTGATGTTAAAATTACCATTGGTACCGGTGCATTTTTGGACGTAATAACTGGTCAAAAGTGTCATGCCTCAATAAAGGGCATGTATCCTTTGGTTGCTTGGCAATATGATAAGAAAACTACTTTTTGTGTAGAGGGTGCTGCACACGATATGGGTACTGTTATAGCTTGGGGTCAAAATATTGGCTTATTTGTTGACCCCGCAGATACTTCAAGTATTGCAGAATCAGTTCAAGATACAAATGGGGTATATTTTGTACCAGCATTTAGTGGTTTAGGTGTAAGTAAAATTAATTTTTTATTAAGGTTTTATTTGTTTTATTTTTATTATGAATTTTGTTTAAGGCTCCCATAAATGATCATAAGGCGTCCTCCGGTTTTATAGGCATTACACCCTCCACAAGGAGAGCCCACTTAATTAGAGCACTGTTGGAAAGTATAGTCTTTCGGTTGGTACAATTGAGCGAAACTGCAGAAGACGAAACTAATCAAAAGTTGAAGTTATTAAGGTTAACATTTTATAAAATTATTTACATGATTAATATGTAGAAGGGTTTACTAATTACGTTAAAAACCAATATTGATTTGGATATAAATGAGGGTATTCACGATGGTCATTTGCGGACGATGCAAAAAACTTAGCCTGTTATTTGAATTTTCTCAGCCTAGTGCAGTTATGACGATGCAAATGACCATCGTGAATACCCTGAGGGTACTTGCGATGGTGTTTTGCACACGTTGCAAAAAGTTCACCCTGACGATGTAAACTGTTTTTTTTTTGCATTGTTTGTAAAGCAGAGTATATTTTATTTTTTACAAAAATAATTGTCACAGCACTTTCAACATGTAGTAGATTTGACTAATCCTCTACATTTTAAACATATTCCTTACTTTTTAATCTCCATTTTTGTGTTCGAAAAGTATCTCCTGGAATTTCAAAAAAATCAATCTGTGATACTTTTTGAATGCAATATGTAAATAGTGTGGTTAGTTCTTTAATTTCAAATTCTTTAACATTTTTTAATAATAGCTAGTTTTATAATCTTTTCCATTACAGAGTTGATGGTGGCGTTTCACGTAATAATTTCATTTGTCAGCTTTTGGCTGATGCTACTGGGATTCATGTGGAACGAGCCCGCAATACGGAAAGCAGTATAATGGGTGCCACATACGCAGCCGGCTTATGTTTTGGTTTATGGCAAAATCTTAATCAAGTAAGCAGATTTCGTGATATTGATCATGTTTTTGAACCACAGACAGAAAATTTTCAATGTATCCGCGATCGTATGAAAATTTGGCTAAAAGCTGTTGATCGTTTTGGTCATTGGTATTGATAGTACTACATAGAGGGATTACTTTGGATATAAAGTTAGCAAAAATATTTGCTAAAAATTGTAGTATAATTTATTTAAACATTGTGAATTAAAACATAATTAAATTTAAAAAAAAACTTATAAAAGACATAAATCTTTTAACTGGTATATATTAATTATTTTGAACCGCCCTGTGGAGAAACAACACTGTTTAAAACATATGTAAAATTTCCCATTGCGGGAAATTCATTTTTGCTTGCAACTGTTGGTAACTTTTTAAAACAAAACCGAAAAAAACGCCAAATTTTGCTCGAAACCGCTTAAATTTTTTTGCAAACACATTTATAAAATATACTACTATATTTTATAAAATAAAGCTAAATATCTTATAGTATTAGTTTTTAACTTCTTTTCAAAAGTTTTTATTTCAATTTTTGTATAATTTTATTATACTGAGTTAACTGTTTTAACTTTTTTTTTTTCAAAAGTGCAAACTTAATAATTTAGTCTTTTTTTTTTAAATTTTAAGTAAAGCCTAGACGTTTTATTAAATTGATTTTCATTCTATTGATCTTTGCAATTACATTTTTGATGTTATTAAATTATAATTCAAATTTATTAATATTTTCTATTCTATAATAAAATATAGCAATATGGAGCAGAAAATTTAAAATTTTTAATATAAGGCAAAAAAAAAAAAAATATACGATAGTGATATGCATACGTGAAGCAAACCAAATCGAAAATCTTACAATGGTATAATTTTGAAAACAGCTATTACAGAACAAAACGCTAATTCAAAAAAATAAAACCTCTCAATGGGACACATTTATCATAAATATCCCAAAACAAAACGTGATAAATCTTTTACATATTTTATTTAAAGCACGGTTTTTAGAAAGAAAATACTTTGTTAAATCAAAAAGGCTGGTTGCGTATGGACTACGTTCGACAAGCATAAAGCATTATTGTTTTTAATAAGGACACGACACGCGGTTTTAATTTATCGGGTGATGCTTTCTGGAACTTTTAAGCCACACAGAGAATTATCATACACCATTTAGCTGGTTCCCTTTATTAAAGATCATAACTACCGAACGAATCCTAATTTTGATTATAATGGGTAAAATTAATAAAAATATTAAAGCAAAAGATAAATTAATCGACAATAAATCACCAAAACAAAAACTTGGTGCGCCAAAAATAATAATTACAAGCGATGAATCAGTTGTGAAGGATAAAAGTAAACTTTTGTTGAACAAAACAATTGCACCTAAAAAGACTACAAGTAAAAAGGATAAGTTTCGTCAAAAACATAAAAATCTTATGAATAAGTTTACGCTAATTAAAAAGCAACAAAAAGAAGAACGTGCCCGTAAGAATCGAGAGACGACAGCTGTTATTGGAGATTTGAAACCCCTCAAGGATGCCTTACCCTCATTGAATGAAATATTTAAATTGTCTAAGGAAAAAGATCAATTAAAAACTGGAGTTAAGGAATTTGATGACTCTGCTGATAAAGAGGAAGATAAAAAATTAAACCTTAAACAAAAGCTTCGGAAGAAAAAGGAAAAATTCATACGACAGGTAACGTCGTATCAGGCCCTGTTAAAAGATCCAGATTTTAAAAAGAATCCACGAGAGGCAATACGTTATCATATTCAATATACACATGGTTTACTTAAAGAGGAATAATAAACGTTTGTAACAAATCGAATTGCATGTTTTTTTTTTTTGGTAATAAAACAGTTATATTTTTTTATTCTCAATAAAATAAGTTTGGCAATGTTCTGCATTTATACTCATACCAGTTTAACAATTTAAATGTAAATTAAATTTGAATTCCTGCAACACTTATTACAAGTCTATGTTTCAATTATGTATTTTGGTAATATTTGATTTGCCAAGATAACTTTATTTAATTTTGATATTAAAAAATTGAAAATGTATGGAGGCGGTAAGTAAACTCAAATTTAAAAAAACTTTGACTTTAAAATAATACTAAACAATAACCAAAATAGCATTGAAAAAACTTCGGATTCAAAGATTCTTAAAAATTTTCAGATTGTTCAAAAACATTTTCAATTGAAAACTCAGATTTAGCTAAATTTTCCTGCTAAACATTTACAGAATCATATCAGTTTTGATGGAGAGAAAATTAGTTTTTATATCTCAGTTTTTTTTTTTACTTCATTAGTCTATAATTAAATAGCACCAAGTAACCAGCAAGCCTTTGGTCTTACCATATTTGAGTAATTACATTAAAACACTTGATTTATTTTGTTTGTATTATCAAGTTTACTATATATTTTATTTTAGAAATAACTTAAAATATTTTTTAATAAATGTACTTTTGAACGCAAAATATTTAATGAAATTATATTTTATATATGCATAAGTATATTACTAATAGAGAACTTTAATGGTATATATATTTAAATAATCATTTACAATAATATTCATGTATCAAGTGTATATTATGTCAATGAAATATCAGTTAACATTATATAGCTTTCATTTTTTTTTAGTTTTGTTACATTTTAAGCACATTTGAAAGTTTGGTAATTACATATATTTAAGTTTAGTACTTTTTTGTTTATTTGTTAAAGTTATGATAGTTTTAGTTTTATTATTTTGTTTTATTTTTAAATTGAACTATATATATGTATGGTTAGATTAGACATTATTTAAATATTATGGCTTAAATTATAAAGATTGGTGTTGTGTCTTACAGTGTTTTTCTTACAAAAGGCATATTGAAATGCCTGTTTGTTTGGTTGTTTTTAAAATAAATTTATTTTGGTGTTGAAATTTTTTTCTTACAGTGAAATAGATTATTTTTTTTTGTTGTGATGCTGGCTTTTTTCGAACTTTTTCTTTACATTTTTTAAGGGGGAAAATTTGGAAAATTCACATAAAAGTTAGAAAATAGTCAGCCTCGTAACAGCTTTAGTTTAATTAAAATTAGCAATATTTGGTAAAGAGCTTATGTTATTTTATGAATTTGAGATCTATACTTGTTCAAATTTATTATTACAATAATAATTTTTAATTGAGTACAAATTAAAATTTCAAGTAAATCTCAAAAGGTTTATTAAATGAGTTTTTTATTTCTTCTTAAACAAACATTTCAAAAGGTTCTCCATCAGCAATATATTTATAAAATAAATTAGTTGTGTCTTTGTAAGTGTTAGATTTTAAACTATTAGTAAAAATTTTAATTAAAAAAAAAAAAAAAATTATTGCAACAAATTAACATAAAATAAAGTCATAATAATAGTGTATATATTTAAAAATATATAAAATTATACATAGTATATGTTTTTGTAATATATTTTAACTTTTATTACAAACACTTATTAATTAGTAATTAATTTAGATTACACAGTGTAGTGTACTTAAAAAAGATGTAAATTATGACTAAATACACAAATATATATTTTTTATATAGAAATATATATTATATTTCAAATAAAAACGAAAAAAGAAATAAACATTAAACGAAGTGAAATTTTATTATTTTCATTATTCATACAAAAAATATGAGTAAACAAAAATAAATAAATGAAATTTAATATCTTAAACTGTAATATATATATTTTTTAATATTATCCATTAATTCAAAATATCTGACCAAATAAGGACGATAACATTCTGAGACAAAATAATATACGAAAACAGAAAAATCATATCTTAAATATATAAAAATCAAACTAATTAAATATTATGTTTACGATTTATTTATTCAGCAAGAACATCAAGAGCCTGCAAAGGAAAAAAATATTGTTAATAATAATATTTAAAAAATCAATTTAACTTGTAAAAAAACTAAATATTAGCTGTACTTTCCGCTTTACCTATCAGCGTTAAGTAATTAAAATAAAGCTGTGGTAATATAAAAGAAGCTTTTTAGAAACATATTCAATTTAAAATTACTACACCCTCCACTATATATATGTGTGACGGTATATATCAGTTTGTCATTCCGTTTGTACGATGTGGAAATATAGGTTTAAGATCCCATAAAGTATATATATTCGTGAGCCTTATGCAGTTTTAAGTCGGTTTAGCTATGTCCGTCTGTCTATTGAAGTGGCGATCACGATGACAAGACGAAAGCGGGGGTATGAATTTTAGATTTATTTAGATTAATAACCATCCTCCCGACCAGTTTGCTATTGAAAATTACCAAAATCGGTGAAGTGGTTATAAGCGAAAATGTAAAGGTACCTTTAAATTTTCCATAAAAATTGGTGTAATTTAGTAGAATTTTATAGTAGCGACTGGTACATAATATAGTCGCTTAGAAGTAAACAAACAATATTTTGTATTCACCTCAAATGTTTTTTAACTTTTTTCACCACCAAATTTGTTCTCATATCCAAAAGTTTTTCACCTCAAAAAATTTTTTCACCACCATAATTTTACTTCAAAACTTTTTTACATTAATTGTATCAAAAACAGTAGAGAACATTTTTTTATGATATTGGAGGGTGTTCAAAGATTCGGCACAGCCGAATTTAAGCCTTTTTTTACTACTTGTTTTTATTTTGTTTGTAAAATGTCAAATCGAAATTTAGTTTAGTTGTCATATTTCAAAATGTAATCGATGAATTTAACCCGGTTTTAAGCAAGATTTCGAATAAGTGTTAACTCAGTATATTAGTGCAATTACATGATGCTTATAAAAAATTAGGATGCATTTACATTACGTTCGAAGTCTAGTTTAAACTAGATTTCGAAATTAACATATATTTTGAGCTTATGTAAACCCAACCTTAGACACAAGTGTAAGTTTGCATTTCGATTTGTTTTAATGTTCTATTCTGGGATTGTTTTAATCTTTATTTGGACTCTTTAGTTTAAAGGTGCACTATTAGGTCCTAGTATTTACTTATTTTATTTATATGTATAAGACTTTAGGATTAGGATTATGCATGTTCTTCATCTAAAAGATTCCCTAACACTGATTTCTTTGTAACCCAACTTAAATATTTAAAGAAACACTGAAATTAAAACTTACCGAAAATTAATGCCTTTATTAGACAATAAACGATTGCATTCATTGCTATCGGGCAAAGGTAAAGTATAATAATCACTTTCGGTACTCTGCAAAATAAATAAAAATCATATAAAGATCATGCTGTTTGAAATAGTTTTAAATTTACACACATACCTGTTCTGTAAAATCATGTTTATAGATTTGTGTACCAACTTTCATGTCAGAGAAAGGTCCTTTCAAACCAAAGAAATGTATGCTCATAGGGGTACTAGTTTTAGTTTTTAATATAAGCTAAAAATGAAATTTATTTATCAAAAAATATTATTAATGAAATTAATGATTAAGATTTTATTTTTGTATCCTGGTTATACCTGATAAGTAATAGTCCTCTCATTTGATTGATGAGGATCACGTTGACTATTATTAATTCTAGCTTTAACAACCCATTGATGGTTAAATGCTGAAAATCTAGCCGTTTCATAAAATAGTTTATGAACATACTCATCGGTACGATAAGGTTTCATTTGCAAATCTTAAAAAAAAGTAACAAATAAATATTGACATAAATTTTAGAACAATTATAAATACAAAACTAACCATTAAATATAATCTTTTCATAACTCAAAAGATCAATTAAGGTATTAAACATTTTCTTTTCTTCCTTGATCCTTGCATCATGAATCTCTAAAGCAGCCATTACTTCATAACCAGATTTGGTAGGATGCAAACAACTGCGTTCATGTTCAGAAGCTAAAAAGAATTAAAATGAATAAAAAAAAAATGTTAACATTTAAAAAAAAAATCAAGAGTAAAATTCAATTTTTTTATAAGCACCATTCACAATATTGTTTTCGAAACAAAAAAAATAATTTTTGTAGTAAGCCTATGATTTTAAACAAAAAATTCAATGTTTTACGGTCAAAAAAATTATAAATTAACGAATGATGAAGTGAAAAACTTTTTTTAGGAGCATAAAACTAGTATTCTCATCAAAATCAAGCACTTCAAAATGAGCACATGAATTAATACAAAAATTTTAGGTTATGTTACACAAAGATGTGATAACCAGGGCAGGGTCTTTCATGCACTAAAAAATAGCTTGAATTATGCAAAATATATGCACAAAAAATAAAATAATACTTAAAATTTGACGATATTTATACCCTCCACCATATATGGTGAGGGTATACACATACATATCTGTTTGTCATTCCGTTTGTAACATGTCGAAATATAGGTCCGTCTGTTGAAATGGCGATCGCAACGCGAAGATGCTCTTTTTATAAAAAGTATACTTAGATTAATGGACATCCTCCTGAACAGTTTGGTAATACAAATGAATGAATGAAATTGTGAAGGTACCTCTAAATGTTCCATACAAATTGGTGTATTTCAGTACAATTTCATAGTAGCGACTGGAACATAATAGGTCTGTACGACGTAATTTTGGGTAAAGTCTGGTAAAATGAGAGTAAGCAAAAAATTCTCTCGCAAAACCATAAAAATGCCCAAAATACTGCGAACGCACAAAACCACAGTTCATACCCAAAAATAAACGTCAAATTAATGCATATTAAAAAACAGATTAATTAATAAATATATTCGAAATGGCAAATATCTATTTACATTTTCAAATGTATTTTTCATTATTAAGAAGAAAAAGTTGTTTATAGTAAACTTTTATTTAACTTTATTTTTTTTTTCAAAAATGCAAAACGGTTAATTTATTAGCAGCAGCTGATGATTTGACAATTTTACCATTTTACCCAAACAAAAAGTACGGGTAAGTTCTGGTAAAAAGAGAAACACAATTACTCTCTAATTAACGCTCTCATTTACCCAATTTTTGTTATAAGAAACGCTTTCTGGTAAGATTGGGTTCCCGCAGGCACCCGCGGTAACGTACGTCGAAAACACCTAATATATTTTCTCATATTTTTTCGCCAGTCGCTTTGAAGTGAACAAACAATATTTTGTATTCACCTCAAATGTTTTCCACCTTGAAATTTTTTCCACCACAAAATTTGTTTTCACATCCAAAAAAAGTTTTTCACCTCAAAATTTTTTTTTTCAGCTCCATAATTTTACTTCAAAAGTTTTTGTATTATTTGTATCAAACACAGAGAAGAAATTTTTTTTAAGGATATTGGTGGAGGGTTTTTCAAAGACACTGCTTATACGAATTTAAGCCTTTTTTTAATTATTTGAAATTAATTAACTATAACTGTTCAAGCATATGACATCAGGATGCTTTTTCTTTTAGTTTATGCTATTTCTAGGTTAACAATTTCTTGCTTGTTTATTTTAAATTAAAACATAATTTTAGTTTGAAGCAAATATGGAATAGAATGAGAAATATGCATTAAAAATAATTAAATATGCACTTAAAGCCAAATATGCAAAAATCGAAGTATTTGGTCAAAATAGTTTTTGGCCTTTCGTCTAAAAACATGCATTTGTATAAAAAAGCTTTCCAGGTGATAACTTTATAAATTTTTTCAACAATTTCACTAGGTCCATTCGACCGACTTAACTTATTTAAAAAAAAAAATCGGAACCTGAATGACTCAGAATCCACCGAATTTCGAAAAGGGTCTGTCATCCCCGCAAAAGCAGGAAGCAAAACATTTCAGACTTCGCTTCTATAGCAACAACCTACTAGGGAAACTATCGTGATTTTAACTGACACACAAACTTCATTTTAATCAGAGCTTTCTCAATCTAATTGCAGTGTTGACAAAACGATGACTAAACTTACAGTGGTATAAAAATATATTTTCTTTAATAAATTTAAAAAAAAGTTAATTTGTGATTTTTTTAAACTATCAAATTTTCAACCGAGAGCTCTACCAACTAAGCTATCGAGACAACAATATTATACTTGAAAGCTTAAAACGTAAACGAATGGTAACTGCTGGATAAGCTATCCAGACAACAATATTATACTTGAAGGCTTAAAGCGTAAATGAATGGTAACCGTTGGTTGCGCTAATATCACGGCTCTGGCAAAAAACTTATTGAAAACATCTTGACAACGTTGGGAAAACAAAAAAAGTTGTTTTTAGAAAAGCTTTTTATAACAAAATTATTAAATAATTAAAAAAAAAAAACAATAACAACTATTAATGATTGTAATCGTTCTCGAACTCGAAACTTTCCGACTAATATTTTTTTTTATAAACTAAAGAAATTTTTCTAAAACAAATACTAGCGTTTTACAAATGCTGGTAAAGCATCCCAAGTAAGTGTACTCCCAGTAACTAATTTTAAATTCAACAGGTACCCGGAGGTTTGATAGCACTTGATTGTTTGTACCACTGGCAATTTCTGAGTTGATACTTTTCTTTTTTAACTAAATTAATATATATTAATTTATAATTTTTTCTTACTTTCATGATTTGGTCCACGCCATTGACAGCCAATACGTGAATATTTGCAATTTGTTGGACGTTCCTGGCAATCATATTGTTCATGGCGATCTAAAGATTTATAAGGGTATTCTTTGTTGCAAAACTAGATCCGAGAATAAATTTGGAATTAAAATTATTTTTAAAATTACGAATAAATCACATAGTAATATGACAAACCTGACATTCACTGGGCAATTCAGAAGCTGCCTTTTCAACAGCTAAATTACGTGAAGCTGTACTTTTTGAAATTTCCACACGACAATTGGGACAA
Source organism: Eustalomyia histrio (assembly GCA_949748255.1). Lineage (NCBI taxonomy): Eukaryota > Metazoa > Arthropoda > Insecta > Diptera > Anthomyiidae > Eustalomyia > Eustalomyia histrio. Next base: position 69,184,343 of record OX456524.1, on the reverse strand, counting down.
GTAGCAATTTGATCACGCAAACTATAATTAATAAATCAGTATGAAAAATATAAAATATATATTAAAAATGTGTTTGTAACAATTTACCGCCCATCAGCTAATAAATGTGTAAAACAAGCAGCACACATTAAATGGCCCATTTGACACTGGAAAAAATTAGAGAAAATAAAAACTATCATTAATAATTGATATAAATATAAATAATATATTTAAGTATTTTTATTTTATTCAAATCCCTGTAAATGAAAGAGAAGAAAAAATAAAAAACAAAATTAGTCTTTATGATTAAACAATTTTTTTTTTTGTAACAACAAGCAATGACTACGAAGGACATTATTTTGAAGGATTTATCAATGATAGGACATTTGTGATTAGGTGAATTGATTATATGAAGTGATAGGATGTGTTTGAATGATGATTTTTTTTTTTTTGAATTGAAAATGTTTTTAACCAATTTGAAGGCTTAAAATAAAAAACAAACGCAGATTTTATGTTTTTTTTTTAATATTTATAAAAAAATTTGAAATCTTTATTGAAAATTTGTTTTAGTCGTTAAAAAAATTACGATATATAAAACTACAATAAATACATTTTAAAAATAATATAATTTTATTTAATAATAACTAAATATTTAATATTTCTTAAGACTATAAACAACAATTAATTTAAATACTGGTTTTAATCGATATTATATGATGATTTTTTTAAAATATAAATATAGTTATAATATTAAATGAAATTTTTTAACTTTTAATAAATCTTTTGGTATAGATATATGTATTCGAATACTCTTTTTTTTAGAAATTAATTAGGTATTTTGTAATTACGTTTATTTAAAATTGTCAAATATAAGTTCACTAAAGCAAACTTTTAATTATTTTTTTGTTTAATTTCCGTTCGTAATATTTAAATTTATCATGCATAGATAAAATGTGATTATTTATTGTAAAAAAATATTTATAAATTATCGATTAGAATATAGAATGTAGTTTTTATATTAAAAAACTCATCTTTTGAAATCTTAGTTTACGCAATAAATGTTATACTATATTTTAATTGGAACATAAACTATGTGGTTTTCATACAAAACCAATTTTTGGTTGCATTAAAATTAGCCAAATGTAACATCCATATGGTTGTCTCGTTTTAACTCATTCATTTAGATTGAATCAGCTGATCCGTCACGTTACAAAACGTATGGCTAATTCTAGCTAAAGTCTTAATTAAAAACTTTTACTTTGTTTGCAGTTAAAACTTTTTCTAAAATTTACTAATGTCGGCAATCTTGTCGTATTATAATTACTTTATACTAAAACAAAATTTTCTTTAAATCCATTAACAATTAGAGAAAACAAATGAAAGCAATCTTAAGTCTAGACAATAAAAGATGTATGTATATTCCTAGCGAGTTTTTATAACATATACCTAAATTTGTACGTGTTTAGTTAGGTAAACTAAGTGTTGTTAGTAAATTAGCAACTTAAGTGTGACTAATATGTAATTTAAAATAAATATACTAAACAACGGAAATTTTATTTCAAATAATATAACAAACATGGTTTTAGAGAAAAAAAAAAAATCACGTATAAAAAAAAGAAAACAAATTATTGTCTAAACGTTGCATAAATGTTTTTGAATTAAATACAAAACGTGCCTATAAAAATAGAATAAAACGAACAATAAATAATTTTCATTATAATAGAAATATATTTCAAAGAATTATAAATAATTATTAGGTTTACCCATCTAATGCGGCAATTTTGTTGTTGTTGTTGTCTGTATGTACACCACATGCCAGAGCAGATTTTAATCCTTTCTTATACAGTTCACAAATTTAAAAATTATTTAGTTTAACTTTTTCAAATCTGTAATGTCGGCGAAAGGAAATCAGGAGAATTACTGAACCGCTTATACTGATAAAATTTGCTAGCACTTAAGCGTGGCAGTATTTTTTTTAATGTGATTTATACTGTTTGAAAAAATTAAATTTTTGTTTTCGTAAAAATTAAAATTTTAATTTTTAAAAGCTAGCACTTGAAATAATGTCACCATTTCTTCACTTAGAACAAAATAAGCTTTTCAAAAAAAAAACTTTTCAAAGCTTTTCAAAATGAGCTTTTCAATCTAAAATATTTAGTTTCTTAAGAATATTTTTGACTTTAAATTATTGTATATATTTTTTTTGTATTACTCAGCAGTTAAATAAAAACAAGTAAAATAAGGCTTAAATGCGGCTAAACCGAATCTTTGAATGCCCTCCACCAATGCACTAAAAAATAATTTTCAATGTTTCTGATACAGATATGGTTGAAAAAAAAATTTTGAAGTAAACAAATTTTTGAGGTGAACAAATTTTTTGTGGTGAAACAAATTGTTTAAGATGAATATAAAATATTATTGAATTCTAAGAGACTGGTGAAAAAACAAGATAAAATATTTTACTTGCGGTCGCTACTGTGAAATTGTACTAAAATATACAAATTTTATGGAAAATTTAGAGGTACCTTCATATTTTCACTCATAACTATTTAACTGCTGGACCGATTTTTGCTCATTTTTAATGCCAAACTGCTCGGGAGGATGTCCACTAATCTAGGTAAAAATGAGCAACTCCGTGTGCGTCTTCGCGCCGTGATCGAAGGATCACGAATATATACACATAATGGGGTCTTAAACCTATATTTCGACATGTTACAAACGGAATGACAAACTGAGCAAATTCGGTTAAAAAGTTATGAGTGAAAATGTGAAGATACTTGTACCTCAAAATTTTCCATAGAAATTGTTGTATTTCATAGTAGCAACTGGTACATAATATATTTTCTCATATTTTTTCAACAGTCGCTTAGAAGGGAATAATATTTTTTATTCACCTCAAAAAATTTTTTTCACCACTAACATTTTGTTTCAAAACAAAAAATTTTCTACACCTCAAAAGTTTTCACCTCAAACAATTTTATTCACCTCCATAATTTCCTTCTAAAGTTTTTTAAATTTTTTTATGACATTGTTGGAGCATATTCCAGGATTCGGCACAGCCGAATCTAAGGCTTTGTTTACTTGTTTATTTTTACGATAGTAAATTTTTTTTTTCAACACCGGTAATTTCTGGTTATGTTTGCATGGATAGAATAAATATAATAATTTGTAAATTTGCTTTATTATCATGTTGTATTATATTTATTTCGAGGTGGATTAATGACCGTGACAATCACATGCAATTCTTGATTTTAATTTATTTTCTAAATGTATTTATTTATATTCCCAGCAAAAAAAAAAAAGATGATGAAGTATTTCAAACAAATAACTTAAATTATCAAAATTAATTTACACTCCAGCAAATACTAGTAGCTGTATTCTTAATGAAAATTAAGCAAAGCGTTAACATGATTTTTATTCATAACACTTTTGAAAAAAAAAAATCCATTTTAATATTGGTGCTAAATTCCTTAAAAAAAAGTTATTTGATACGACCTTTATCAACATTCTTCTCCTCCTTTATTAATAATTGTAAATTTGTCCCACGTTGATTTATTGAGTTAAGATGAGGAATACATACTTACGAACTGAATGTGTTTTCCTGATCCCCACCAATAGCTTATGTCAAATCAGCTATCAGCTGATTTTGAAAGACTTGTGTTTGTTTTTGTCTGCATCAATTGATGCAATTTTATTTTTCAAACAAATTTGTTTTACATTTTTAAGAAACTTTATTCTTTTTAATTAGAATTATTTTTTTTGTTTTGCTGGGTTCTCTACTGTTGTTAATATTGAAGTGCAATGTAGAAATTCTAAATATATTTAGTATTTTATATAAATGCACTATGCTTCCCGTTAGAATTGGCTAAAATTAAATCTACAATGTATTCAGAGATACATGATTTTTTTTTTTTTATTTTAAGTAAAAGCATTTCACATTTGATTGTGTTAAACAATTTTGGGGAGGTTTTTAAATGAGCAATGATAAAGGATTTACTTTATGTCATTCATGTTGTTTTTAGTGAAATCTATTAACTAACTTAAATGTTTTAATTTATTTGCATAAAATGTAGCATTGTTTAAAATATTTTTTTTTTAAAGTGAGTTTAATTAAAACCTAAAAAGTTTTCAAATCTCCATTATTTTTGTTTAATAATAAAATGTATATGAATTATTTTAATATTTAAAATCATTTTTTCTTTAGGTACAGTGAAATAACTTCCAAATGTAATAAGTTCCAAATAAAAAATAAATCTCAAACATTTTCCATAAAAAGTGGGCGTTGTTTCATTATGAAATAACACCCAGTACGTTATAACTTATTTCACAAGTTTTTTGTTGGAAATTATTTCGTAATGAAGGTACTCGCAAATAAAGTAACTCCCAACTAAATTTTGTTGGGTTCTTTCATAATTTTTTATAATCATTAGGAACTTATTTTATTTCGGCTGCAATTTTAGCATTGGGTTATTTCATTTCTCTTAAAATTGCATTTGAATAATTCCGGGAGTTCCGAAATAATTTCCAGCAAAACCTTATAAAAAAAAAAGTCCCAACATATGAAACATAGACAATTTTTGGGAGTTATTTCATTTAGAAGTTATTTCACTGTACCTTTCTTAAACCTTAGTTTTTAAATTTGCATTATTTTGAATTAAATATTAAATTCTGTTTATAACTGCTAACTCAAGATCGAAGGTTCACGGAAAGGAAATTAATGTATTTGACATATGTATGTGTACATATTGCATATTTAAATTAAAAAAAAAAATCATAAACAATTAATTATTGAAAGCAAATTTAAAATCTTTCAATTTCAAGTTGAATGAACTTAAAGATAATACAATATAATGTGTATAGAAAAATATTTAGAAAGAATTATTTATAAAAGCAATAGAAATAATACAAGTGTAAAGAAAAAGAAAATAAAATGCATATATACATACATATGTATTTATATATTTGTGTATATATGTATGTACATTACAATTTATGACCTGACAAACAGACAACATACAGAACATTTAAAAACATTACTAAAATCAACCTAACAAAAATTTTGTGTATGGACCCAGCTGATATACAATAGAGATACGAATAATATAAAAAACAAAATGTAAACAAAAAAATATATAAAACAACAAAATTACACCTTGAAAGAACAAGTAAAACAAGTTTTAACAACAACAACAACAAAAGAACCTGTCTCTATTTAGAAAATCTATAACCATAATAAATATCTAGTAAAAACTTAAGGAAAAAAAAAGAAACTTTCATTATTTAGAAGAACAACAATCAGTAGATTAGAAAAACAACAATTTTATATTATTGAAAATTCAATAACAAAGTTAAAAAGCTGTATAAGATAATCAATAACCCACTTTAGGCTAGTGATTAATCCGTTATGAAATTGCTTAAATATTAATGTTTTTTTTTTTAACTCGAAATTAAAACGAAACTATTTTGTATATAATTTTAGTGTTTCTAATTCGATTACTCGATTAATCGCCTCTATTTCGGTAAATGTCGAAACAAATAATTTAAAACTCAAATTATTCGATCCGAAATAAAAAAGATGGATTAGTCGGTAAAATTTTTAATATGAATTTTTCTGTTATTTTACTTAAAACTCCCTAGTTTTCTTAACTTTGACAAGAAAATCGTAGAAAAAACATCAACTAAAATGCAATCAAATTATTTTCAAATCTTTAGGATATATGATAGACAATTTTCATTTTTGTTTCAATTCGTTTAAAAAATAAATTTAATTTAATACAAAATTATATTTTCATGCCCAAAAAATTGATTTAGAGCTTTCAACCTCCCTATACATGTATAGCGAGCTGACAAAACATCTCATTAGAACGCGAAGTTTTTGAAATGCTGGAACCTCTAAGCCGACCTTTAACAAAAAAAAAAAAAAAAAACTATTAAAATATATATTTTTTTTCCTTATGACGTTCCATGAAAATATTTATAAAAACTTCAGTAGAATTAAGTTGTTTAGTAGAAAATGTTTATGAATTCGCTTATTCTAATCGGTGGAGACTAGGAATATGTGTGATTTGTATATCTTTTCTAATAGATAACCTCTTGAACTCTAAAGATTAAATCAGGTAGTGAAAGAGTCAGGGAACAGTGGCTGTTTTATCAAACTTGGTGAATTTCGCCAAAATTTATTCATACCATATTTTTAAGAATTTGTTTTTTTTTTCCAAACGGTAGAGATCGGTAGATGAAATTTTAAGCGAGATAAGTTACAATACAAGAATTGTAAGTTATCTCGCCCAACACAAAAAGCCTTCCCAAGCCTGCGAAAGTCTTCTCAATTTAGCGATTTTGTTACTTTTTAAAAGAAATTTTTTTTTATGTCATTATATGCACTAATCTTGTGTAATAACTCGCTAATTAAATAATATCTTTAAATATTTCCAATGAAACTAACAAAAAAGTATTGGACTTAGCTTGTTAAAGTTCAATGTTAAAACAAATAATTAAATCCATTCACTTAGTAGTGAACGATTTTCACAACAAATTTGTTTATTTTATGTAACCGTAAATAAATTTAATGTTCCGTGATGAAAACTGTTAAAAAAAATTGTACCCAAGTTGACAGTTTAAAAACACTGAAATGCAAAACCTTTTATATTAAAGCTTAAATAAAAAGGGAACTATTACACTTTATTCATATTTCATATTGTTCAATTTTATATGAAAATTAAATTAAAATATAATAAAAAGTTGTCAATAGTAGTTTTTAAAATACTGAAATGCAAAACCGTTTTTATATCAGTTTAAAGAAAAACACACTTATAACATTTTTAAAATAAACCCTTCATATAAAATCTTTACAAAAAATCAATTAATTTTAAATTTTCCAAAAAATCTACATATTGTCTTTGATTTTTAATTTTAATCAGAATAAATTTTCATATATTTGTTAGATTTTTCCACTTTTGCAGTATATTGAAATTAAATTAAAGTAAAACTAATTTACATAGTTAAGTTTTTTATTGTTTATCTGTATAAATTTTATATGAGATGCATTTTCGTTCTGTTCAAGATCATGAAAAATTTTATCAAATGAAAAATTTATACTTTGTTATCAGTGGAATGCATTTTTTGGTGAACTAATACCTTCATCAATATTTTTCGTGCCTTTTAAAGTGTTCATTGTAAATATTTCTTATTTATCTCACAACTTTAAAGGAAAAAGCTGCAAACGCTAGTCCTATGTGGATTTATTGAGTAAGACTCATTAAGCCATACGTAAAGTGGCGTATCTAATTCATTTAGATTCGTCACGTTGCGTTGCGTATAAGTTATTCTAGCTTTAAGATGCAATTTCTTACTGATTCTGTGTTTTTAACATTTTATTAGCTGTAAGCTAATATTAATATTGTTTTTGTTTTGTCTGTTTCCCTTTTGGCCGTTGTATTTTATAGAAACACGAATGCGAGTAGAAATGAAAAATTGAATTGTTCCTCAAATTGATCAACTCTAACAAATCTTGTAGGTAATATTGGGATTGTTCTGATTAGAACATATTAAACATTTTCCCGCCTAACCAAGTGTGATTTTTATAGTGAGGGGGGTTTTAATCGTTGATCTGAGATATATTTTCGTTTGGTTTAAGATCATAACCATTATTATATTTTGTAATTACATAAAAAAACTTCACTATTAAACCCACACTTGGTACGGTGGGGAAATGTTTAATATGAACAACGGAAATACATCTCATATAATATAAATTTATTTATTTTTAATTAATTTACTGAATTCGGTAGACTTTCAATTATTTCAAAACAAACATTTTACAGTTAAAACAGCTCAAAAACAACAGTACTGTTGCTAAAAACTGTTTATATAATTTTTGAACAAGTTTTAAAAGTTTATGTTATAAAATAATAATAGAGAATTATTTTCGTGAAAAATTACATAAAAAATAAGGTATTTAAAAAAACAATTGAAAAAATATATGAATTTTGTAACTTATTTGACTTAAGATGTTTTAACAAAAAAAAAAATTACAGAAATAATTTTAAAAAGTCTTTAATTAAACTTCATTAAATCTAATATTCAATTAACCTATTACATCCAAAAACCACACAATTTTACAAATATTTTTATTTTTCGATTTTTATTTAAGCTCTTTAAAATTTTGTGGTTTTTTATTTTTATTTAAAAAAATAAAAAATCAAGTACTAACTTTTATATTTGGTTTAAAGAAATATTCGGAATTTTTTGAAAGACGTTGGCCTAATTCGCATACCAATACAATATTAATAGCACAAACTCACAAAAAAAACGAAGGAATTTATTACTTACTTTTTAAAATTTTATTTTGTTGCACGGAAAAATATTGCTGAAGTAAAATCTCCTAATATGAATTAAGTTTTTTTTTTTTGTGAAATTAATAAATATATTTTAGGGTCGAGCGCCCCGGTAGGCTAGTTGGTAGCGTGCTAGCTTATCAGTGCGGGGGTCGTGGGTTCGATACCCACCAGAGGCTCTGGTCTGTTTTCGCTACAACGAGCTGAAAGTCTTCGTTTCTAGTGCTCGGTTAGGGTATTAAAATATAATTTGTAATGATATGTTTAATAAAATAAATAAATAAATATTTTAGGGTATAAGTTGTAGAAATAGTTTTATTTTTGAAAAGTTTTCGTAAGTCGACTTATGGGGTTATTCTGTCACATCGAAATATACAACTCTACTGTATTTAGAATAGGGAGAGTAACATAATGTAAAATTTACCTAAATATAATTTTGATATTAGTAACCCAAACCGTGCTAAACATATTAGAGTAGCATATTGGAACGTGACAAATTTTCACGTAGTTACAGAATAACCCGATTAAGTGCTTTTGTCAAAAGTACCAAGATATAAAAAAAAAAATATGTAATAAGATTATAAATTTTTTAAATATGTAATTCCATTTTATAAAATTTTGATAAGCTATCCACGTCGGCTTGTGTTATTCCCATGTATATATGAGAATGACATAAGCCAACGTTGATAGCTTGCCGCATAAACACTGCTACAATCTACTGCTAGAACTTCAATTGGTAACAAAGAAATATTTCAAAATTAGTATCCAATGGATTAAAAAGTCGACCAATTAAATTTTCAAAAGATATATAAATACAATACACAGCTATGTATTAAAAATTCAATTTTAAAACAGCTGACATTTTTGTTGTTGTTACTAAATATATGTAATATAATCCCCCCTACACGCAAATTACAAAGTTTAAATAACATATGTATTCGAGAGCGAGTATGTATAAACCCAACCCAATAACAATACAACAATATAAAAAATGCATTTTAAATACATATAACGACGACAGTGACGATGTTAATGATCAGGGCAAAGACTTTCATGCAAATGCATGTTTGTAGACAATAACTCAAAAACGATTTTGGTCAAATCTATAGAACAGCTGTTCTTACTATCACTTCACGGGCACCTTGAGATATTTTTACTGGATGACGGAACCCCCAAATTTTAAATTTTTTTATATTTAAGTAAAAACAATTAAATTCGAAAATTTTAAGAAAAACTAGTAGTACGACAGATGGAATTGTAGAATTTAAAAGATTTAATAGATACAATTTAAGCAAGAATCTTTCAATTAAATTACTGTAGAAAAACTTAAAAACTCTTCCCGGACCCCTTTGTATGCAGCTACGGACCCCCCATTTGGGAACCGTTGGTATAGAATATATACTAATAAAAAATAAGAAACATCCTGTTGTCATATACCAAGGACAATTATATTGGATATCCAGTAATATGATTTATAAAAAGCAGTAAGATTTAAGTACTCATTTGTTTGACTTTCAGTAGATATTTTTTGATTTACAAAAAGGTTTATAGGTGCATGAAAGTCGCTGCCCTGGTGATGACTGATAGATACTTGTTTTATTCTGACTGTTTCTGTAGAATACGCATGCGTTGATAATACTAAAATATTAAAAACAACAACAACAACGATACGAATGCCTCGATACGAGTAAATACTCGTATATAAAATACATGATATGATGAAAATAAACCCTAAAGCATAAAGTATTTCAAAACAAAACTTTTACGAATATGAGGAGAATAATAAAATTTTAACAAAAACAAAACCTTACGAATCCACGTATTAACTATACTACACTTTACAAAATTCAATTAAAGTCACTAAATTGTTTATATTTAGCATACTTTTTTAAAATTTTGAAAACAGTAAAAATTTATAGTATTTTCCATTAAAATTTGTACACAAATACTCAGTAAGGAGAGAGCAAAAATATAGAGTTTAGTGACAGTTCGATGAAAGAGAACTTTTTTTACTGGATAAATTTTTGCCAGTAAGAATTTGAAACGAAAAAAAAATGCTGATTGAAAAACCAAGAATTTGTCAAAACCATAGAGGAAGAATAGTATAGAGGATGCAACGCCGGCAGCGGCCAAATAAAATTTTATACAGAATACAAAGGTTCCGAAACTGAGAGAAAACAGGGGAAAATTGAGCAAATTTCCCTGATTTCTGCAAAAATTTGAGTAAATTTCCATGCTTTTAAACCCTTTTTTCAAATCCAATTGGGAAACCTGCTAAAAACTAATTTGATTTGCAAAGAAAATCAATTAGAATCGCAAAAAACCCAATTTGAAAAGATGCCGAACCTTTGTAATTTGCCCATACAAAACCAGGAGAATGTTTTTTACTGCGTGAGCGACATCGACATGGTGTGTCCAAACGCATTAAATACTTTTTTTAATAAAAGCAAAAAAAAAAAAAAAAAATGGCAAATGTCAGCTTATTTACGATGGAAGATGGTAGCCCCGAATATTCCTCGAGAACACTTCACATCTAATTACCTTTTTTTATTCATATTTTCCATATTGACCGGTTGAATTTTTTTGCTGTTTGGTATTTACAATCAGCTGTTTTAACTATATTAGTAATTCTTAAAAATTTTCCGTTTGCGTGCTTTTATGGATGTTTTTCTTTTTGGGAGTAAATTTTGTCTTACTCGCTGTAATTTTGTTACTGAGTAACTTTCACCAAACTTTACTGGAAAAGTACACAAACGGACCTCATATTTTTTCAACTGTCTAAAATGTATCTAGTAAAAACCAGTAAGCTTTCTTGCATCGAAATGTCACTATACTCTCTATTTTTGATCTCTTCTTACCGATTATTTGTGTAAACAAACACTCTCCAGTAAAAACTTTTACAAATTTTTAAGTTCGGAAACACTTAAAATTAAGCCCCTGATTTAGAAAAACTGAAAATATTGGAAGGCGAAAATTCTTTTTTGTGCCGTCTCTCTGAATCTGAGGGTTAATTTTTGCTTTAATATTTCCAATTCTTATAAATCTTGAAAACACTGTCAAAATCTAACGTGTTACGTTGTTTAATGGAGGGTTGCTTTAGTTAAATGTCAACAAGTGTATAATGTCCATCTATACATACTGATGATATGATGATGTCTTAAAATGTAGAATGATAAAGAGGAAGAAGAAAATTTCCAATAACAAAAATACAATGTGATAGGATAGGATACAAGACAACATTATACAGAAATCATATGTTTTCTCTGACTGAGAATTTATTTAATTAATATTGATGTTATATTTTTGTTTTTTTATTTTTTTTTATTTAAATGTAGATTTGTTCATGTGTTTTAAAGGTTTTTTTGTTGGTAATATTATAGTTCAGGTTATATTATCAAATACACAAAGAATTCAAATAGGAAAAAAACGTTGTAATAGAAATATAGCAGGTTCTGAAAAATATTACGACGTAATTTGTTTTCTTTCTCTCTTTAATTTGTAAAAAAAAAACTGCGCTGATTTACAAAAAAAAAAACTATATTTTATATTTGTATTTTTCCAAAACAGGGTAGAGAGGAGGTTATATTTCTTTTTTTTTGAAAGGGTATCAAATGTTATAAAAATTAATTTGTTTTCTAGTTTTATTAAGAACATTTTCCAATAGTTTAAACAAACGAGTATTTGTTAAAATACAAAACAAATTTCGAATGCAATTGAAAAATAATATAACACATACTTTTGTATATATTTACTACATTTTTTTCGTATATGCAGTATGTATTTTATATTAAGAGATCTCTCTATATAGTATGTATATAGATAAAGCACACAAAAAATGTCATGGCAAATAATTATAAACAATGAAATAAATATTAAGAAAAAAAAATTATATAATCAAAAATGTATGACACAATATTGCAAATGGGAAAACAAAATAAATTCATAATAAATAGTCTATTACAAATAAAAGATAGTAATTTAATAAAGTTTATTATTATTTTAAAACAAAATAATCTAAATTTTTTGTTTAATATATAAATTAAATAAATCAGGGCCCCTTGGAATGATTTTGAAATGAATTAACCGAAAAAAAAAAAACAATTTTTATTAGCCATTTTTGAAACTTTAGTGTAATATTTAGTGAACTTTTTAAACTATTTTTGAAAATAAATAGTCATTCGTTGGTAATTTTCCAAAAACTTTTAAAGTGTCTACTTAAGTGTCTAGATATTACTTAAGTCATCGCTATAATATTGGCCCTTGGAGTTTAAAAATATTCCAAGGTAAAAAGTAGAACACGAAACATTTTTAAATATTTAAATTTTAATGCTTAGTTAAAATTATAATTAAAATAAATTGCTTATATTAAAAACTCAAAATTTAATTTTTTTTTTAGCAAATGTATAATGGAAGAAACTTAAAAAGTTCTGTCGCATTAATTTTGTGTAAATCTTAAAATTTTTCCCCAAGAAAAACATTTCTAAAAAATCACATCAATTTAAAAAAATACTAAATGCAATTTAAAAAACATTGATTGAAGCAGAGCCGAGAATAACTTTGTAAGCGACAAAATTAAAATTGTTGAGAAATCGAAAAAACAAACGTTTTAGAACTTGTAAATGTATTCCACTGGCTGACTTCTTTAGATTGCATTTTGATAATGAAATCTTTCATAATTTTGACTAATTACATTTAAATAAAAAGAGATTTATTCTAACGGTAATCTGGAAAAAACAGGTTATTCGCGGCTCCGCTTCAATTGTTATTTTAAAATTGTATTTAAGGTGGGTGCGAACTGTCCGAAAAAAATCAAACTAAATTAAAGTTTCCAAATATCTGTGAAATATGTATAAAAATATTTTCAAAGTAATTTTAAACCCTTTTGTCAATTTGTATTTAGTTTAGAATTTATTTAGCCACCAGGGCCTTAATATTTAAATAATACAAATTGTAATTAAAACAAATACCTTTAATACCAATTCAATTTAAAAAAAATTAATAAATAAAACACAAAATTTAATATAAAAAACACCAAATATTATGCAAAAAATAATATATTAAATTAAAAAAAAAAAAAACAAATATATGTTATTAAAAAAAAAAAGAACAAATGTAATTCAAAGAATACAAAACGTAATTCAGAACTTTGTTTTCCTTGTCACGCCCTTCACACACAAAAAATAACAATTGGCTTTTAAAAATAATAGAATTACAGCGATTTTTTTTTTATAGAATATATACGTGTAAATCTTAGAAATTTTTTTTTAGATAGAAAAAGTTTAAGAACATTTCCGGAATCACAAAAAAACAAACCTCAAAATTTGAGAATTTCTTTTAAAAAGAATTTCAGACAATCAGTTATTTATCAAACAAATTGCAAACATTTTCTATTACGTTTTGCATATAGTGTGACGAATAGTTATTAAATGTTTCTAGGAAAATGAAATTATCTATAAATTTGTATTTTTTTTTTTTTTGTTTTACTTACAAATCAAGTGTGTCGTAAAAAAATTGCTTATTTTGTTTATATTTCTTCTTTTCCAATCAGACCTATTAAGGGTAGTAAATTTAAAACAGAAATTGCGTTTCTGCTTTCTTTCAACAATTTTGTGTATATGTAGAACAAAATGAAATTTATAAATATTCAAGTTTTATTGGCATTTCAACACTAACTAGACATTATGGTATAAAAACTATCTAAATACGTATGTAGAATGGGAAAGAAACAGAAAACAACCTACATAATAAAAAATAATTTTACCCCCACATACACACATGTATTTTATATTTTGAATACGTTTTCATAAAATATGTATACAAAACATTTATGATATCCATAAAAAAAATTGTTGAATTTTTACAAAATTAAAGTATAAATAATGATGGTAAAGAACACAATGACGCATTACATAATTATTTAAGGAAATGCACGAAAATCAAGTTAATAAAGCTGGTATTTTTTTTTTAGTTTGTATTGTTTAATAGTTTTTTATATTAAACTCATTTGTAACGAGTTTTATAAATTGAGAGTTTTGTATAGGCAACTAAATTTATTTGAAAATACCATTTAATTGTATTCCCTCGAAATGAGAATTAAATGAGAGACTTAAGAATACTTCTAGATTTTAACAAAATGATTTTAAAAATTTGTTAAATATAAATAGTGGCATAATTATAATAAACTAAAGTTTCAATATATATTTTGAATAATGATAAGATAAGATATATGGCCAGTTTAATAGTTAAGACTTCATTTTTTCTTAAATTAAGCGTACTATATAGATCAATTAGCCCTCTGCGACTGACTGGGTAGTCTAACATCAATTAACACTACTGAAAAAATAAAATTATAATTATACAACCTACATCCTCAAACTATAAAAAATATTCAAAAATTTCAATATTATTACAAAACGAAAATGGTATCCCAATCGCAAGTTATGATTATAGAAATCGTTAGTAATGCTCAAACCCCTTTAAGTGATCACTATAATATGTATGAACTATAATATGTATGAAATGACACTAATTGGATTCTAGTTTAACTTATTACAAAATCATATTTTAGGATAATTAAAAAATTCATTTAATTTGATAAAACGTATTAAATAAGTTTCTTACTTATCACTCTTTATTGAAAGATATCTTTAAAATATTTTATTTCTATTACATCAATACTAAAGATTTTTAATAAAATTTCTGATTTCTTTTTTAATAATTTATATATTCCCATATATTATTTTTTTTCATATTTTTCCTCTAAAAATCTTGTGTTTCTAATAGATAAATTCTCTGATTGTTTTCAGTGCCTGCCTATAGAAGCATTTTTTTTAATTTGGATATCTTGTTTTTATATTGTACATAAAACTTACAGATTCTGAAAATGGTTTTTCATTAAAATTTATATTTTTCATATAAAAAAAATCTGACTAAAATTTCTTATATTATACCCAAAAAGAATCTTGAAGTTTTGTATAACTTTATTTATAACGTACTCAGAGTTTCAAAAAAGATTCTATGGAATTTAAAGCATAAAGAAGTTTAAAAGATTTTCAGTAAAAATCTCAGATATTTTTATAAAGATTGATCCATTTCGAGATACTTTTTTCAATAGCCTTTTTTTGATAGATCACGTGGGAGTCGTGTCATGCTGTCATGTTATTTTTGTTTAGTATTGTTTGGCATTTCATAATGGAAAGACTTACGCCTGAACAACGTTTACAAATCGTTCAACTTTATTACGAAAATTCACGTTCTCTGAGGAATGTGTTTCGTGCACTTCGCTCAACTTATGGGCAACATAATCGGCCTACTGAGCGTATTATTCGCAACACCATCACCCATTTTGAGACGCAGCATATATTATTGGATAATATTCGACTGAATAAACCACCGCCAGCACGCTGTGAAGAAAATATAGCGGCCGTAGCTGAGAGTGTACTCGAAGACCGTGGAGAGTCGATTTGGCGCTATAGTGCCATGATAACCGACTATTTGATGCCTGAAATTGAAGCTCGTGATCTTGGCGGCATTTGGTTTCAACAAGACGGCGACACTTCCCACACATCGCATCAATCAATGGATTTATTGAGAGAACACTTCGGTGAGCACATAATTTCACGTTTTGGGCCAGTCGATTGGCCACCAAGATCGTGTGATATCACACCGTTAGACTTTTTCCTGTGGCGATATGTAAAGTTTAAAGTTTTTGCGGACAAACCAGCTTCGATGGAGGAAAGCACCACGCGTGTCATTCGCAAGTTACCAGTCGAAATGCTCGAACGAGTCATCGAAAATTGGACTCAACGGATGGACCATCTGCGACGAAGCAACGATCAAGATTTGATAGACATAATCTTCAAAAAAAAAAAATGCCAAAGATTGTTCTTTCAAATGATAATAAGCATTCCCCATTAAATTTGAATTTCCTGGGTTTTTTTCTTTAAAAAAGTAGGGAATCTCGGAATGGATCACCCTTTATTTCCATAATTAAAAATATTTTTTTATTTAAAAAAAAAAAAAACATCAAATGGGTTTCAAAATTAACATAATTCTTTTTGCAAAATTGTAAATATTTATATTTGGAGGCCCACGTTCACCAAAGCTTAATAAACATAAACGAGTTTTATTAATCAAATTTTGTTTAATAATACCAAAGTCTTTTCCCCAAATTCATAATGACAAAGTGTATGCTAACAGCTCCTATTTGTCAAATAATTTCCCATAAAGGGAAAACTAGTAGCATAGACTTTTATAGTATGTATTTCATATTATGCACTTTGTAATTATGTATACGGGTGTTTGTTATCACTTTTTTTATTATTTTTCTTTACATTTTCCTCATAATATTTATCTTTAACAAGATAAAACCTCAAAATTTAGCTAAATTTATAAATAGAAAATAATAACATAAAAGAAAATCTAAAATTAATCCCTTAAATATTTGACGTCGTCACCACCATCACATATTGACCAGAGCTTAAAAAAACAGATTCTTTTTTTGAATCGGTTCGCATACAAATCGATTCTAAATCAGCGATTAATTTATAATAACTTTAAATAAATGATGAGAGATATGATTTATTTTTTAGTTTATATTCGATTGAAAAATTAATTTTGTGACTTGATTTGTGAACTTAAACAGAAGGAAACTATTTAATTTGATTTGTTAAAATTGAAATGAATAAAAACAAAAATAATTAAATAAAATTCATTCTACTAATAGAACATAATTTAATATCTCAAATAAGTTTTGCAAAACCATTCAATAAATATTGAATCTGAATTAAAAAAAAAAAAAAAATTAAGGAATTACGTTTTTAATGGTCTGATATTGACACATCACTATTGAATGAGTGTGGTAAAATCAGTTGTTTTTCCATTTCGATTACTAAGACGTAATAAAGATAGAAATGGAAAAATTGTATTTCTATCTTTTGTTGTTTTTCGCTTTTTCTTTACATTGTTTTTGTTGCAAGTCAATTCAACAAACAGCAACTTAACTCACCTGATACATAGCGGTCTTGGGTAAATCCAAACAAACCGCACAACATAATATACCACCCAAACGACTTTCAAGTTTTTCATAAGCTGCTGATGGTATCGACAAAGATGATGAAGTCGATGGATGATCAAGCATTTGTTTTTTTGCTGGTGGTTCACCATCATCAGCATTCGTTGTAGGGGTGGTAGTTGTGGTATTCGATGAGGAATTATTCCCAGAAATAATATTTGCAGATGATTGACTTTGTTGAGTCAAACTAGCTGAGGTGGAAGGCGAACTGGCCATTTGGAATAAAGCCGTGGCTATACTTGATGGCCTATCATTATCAGATTGTGGCTGCTGTTGTTGCAGAGCAACATTATTATCATTCAAAATTTCAGCTGCTGCCAAAAGGGGAATAATGTGACCACTGGTTGTCGATGAAGGTGGCTGCTGAACAGCACTTGAAGATTCTACATCAGCCATTTTTTGTTTTTGTAAATTTAATTCAATGTCTTTGTAAAATTTATCAAAACTCAAGGGAAAACTTGACAACAATGTTATTGTATCTCCACCCAAATTTTCTTATTTTTTCCACCACTCGCCAAGTAACGTAGTTTGTTTTTGTTTGTTTTTTCTTATGTTTTTATAATTCTTAATTTTCTTTCTCTGTTTTATGCTGCTATTCTTAATCGATTTTTCCTTGAATTTGTGCCGTTCACTGCAGAAAAGCAAGGTTCTTTCTTTTATCAAACAGTAATTGTTCCCATATATTAATGTACATACACCCCAAAGTAGTGCAAGCCCGATTTTTAATTAATTATTTGAATTCGACAATTTCTTTTTATTAATTTAGTGCACTTTATTTTCAATTGACATTAAAAAAAAATAAAATAATAAAAATACGTCTGCCCCGTTCAAAGAAAATGAAGAGAATGAATTGAAAATGAACAAAGAAAAAATGTCTACCCTTTGGAAGAGACCTGCGCCGAACAGCATAAAACAGCCGTCAACTATAAGTAGCCGCCGACAAAAACTTTATGGCTAGGTACCGGCTTAAAAGCTGTGTTTATGCGGAAAGCTATCAACGTTGACTTGTGTCATTGTCATACAAATTAGACATAAGCAACGCTAAGTGTTAACACTAAACGTTGACATATCAAATTTATATGGGAATGACATAAGCCGACTTTAATAGTTTGCCGCTTAAACACGGCTAAAATTAGTCACCGATTTTTTATTTATTACTTTTTCCCTATGTATTTTAGATTATAAAAAATTTTAACTTAAAAACATAATTGCAATAGCAAAGCCGTAGACAAAAGTGTTTCCAGCAAACAACAGGAGCCCGTAGCGCAGCAAAGCCGTAGACAAAAGTGTTTCCAGCAAACAGCTGGAACCCGCAGTATAATAATGACAAATCAAAAGACCAAAGGTGTAAACAAAAAATAACCGATAACATATTTTAAAAAGTTAACGCAACATGTTCAGTGTCCAATGCAAATATGCAACAAAGCAGTGACAGCAAATTGTCAGTACCTCTAAATGTTATCAGGTATAGGGGGTGAATTTGAGTGTTGAATTTCTCTTTTAGAAGTTTCAAACATTTTTCTGGGGATCTTAAACTAAAAATGGGGACATGATCTAATATTTGCCTGGTAACACTGACCATATTGTCAAAGATAATACTATAATATATAATATGAAGAAGACAGTGGCGCCACTGTACTCGCAAGATTTTGCAATTGATGGCGCTTTGTGATTAAAGTATTGATGAAGTCGCTAGATGGCGATAGTATTAAGTTGACAGTGGCGTTAAAATTATTGGAGAGCTTAATAAAAACACATTCGTTTCCTAAAGCAGACATTTAATTCCTAGAAATGTAACTTTGGTTGTAAATTTTTGTTGCTAGGTGGCGCAGCAGAAAAAGCATTCAGTCCATTAGACATATTTTGCTGCAGAGCTAGTCTCCATTAGAAATATTGCGCTAAATTGTGCATTAGTGTAATATTGATTTACTAATCGTTTGTAACATTAATGAATAATTATTTGTCAAGAACTGTGCCAAATTAATTTTTAATTAATATTCATTTAGTCGTTTTAAAAATAAAAAAAAAATACTCAAAAATAATATAAATTTAATGAAAAATAGCATTTTGCTCTATAAAAATTTGTGTTTTTTACATATTGTAATAATGTTTTTATAAAAATTCCGAGGTATCTATATTTATAAAACAGCCACAGGGTGATCCATTTTTATACAAACGAAATGGAACGGGAAACGAAATTTGTTTTATCGGAGTTTGTTAATTTATATTATCATATAAATTGATAAAAAAATATTCACCCAGGAAACCGTTATTTTCAATAATTTTGTCCGTTTTGAACTATCCCGCTTATTTTCCGAGATATTCGCCATTTAATAAAATGCCCATTTTTTAAAATAGCCGGTATCGCGAAAACTAAGCGAGATAGGTCAAAACGGACAAAATTTTTGTTCTACTAGAGTATTAATATACTGACCGGAAGGCATCCCGAGGAGGCTGTTTTATAAAAATTCCGTAAAACCTTTCTTGTTTAAAATTTAATTAATTGTGATTTAACAAAAAATATTTTAATTCGCGATATTCGAGAATTAAAATAATTCTTTGATTTAATATTTTATTATTTCGTTTGTTTTATAAAAAGAATTATTGGGTTATGGTAGTAAATAATTCAATCAGAAAAAATTAATTTGCGAATTAATTCGTCAGAATTTAAGTCAGATTTAAAATTTGATTTAAGGATTTATGTTTTTAAAGATTTGATTATTAGGAGTTTAGGAGGTTTATAATTACTAAGTTAAAATTACGAAATAATTTTGATTTTGTACTAAATTGTATTTTATGAGTGTACTTTAGTTTATATTCGATTGAATAATTAATTTTGTGACTTGATTCGCGAACCAAAAAAGAAGGAAACTATTTAATTTGATTTGTTAAAATTGAAAAGAATAAAAAAATAATTAAGTAAAATTCATTATACAAATTCAATATTGAGTAAATAAAGTAGAATAAAGTAGAAAATAAATTGAATATCTTAAATGAATTAGGGAATTACGGTTTTAATGGTCTGATATTGACACATCACTACTATCCCCTGCTATTGAATGAGTGCGGTAAAATCAGTTGTTTTTCCCATCGAATTCAATTTTGCAGGGTTGGCAAAACATATTTGACACAAATGAGATAAAAATACGATGTTATTACTACACACGTCATTACATGAATCCGCTTATTATGGTTTTTATAGTTTGTACGAATGAATTCGAATAAACAAAAATAAAATTTTGATACGCTTATTAAGAATGGACTCATATCCTAGATTGTGGTCACTTTGGTAAATAAAAGTTTTTGAATTTCGTGATAACGTGCAAAATTTAGTTAAAATCGAAAAACCCAAGATCAGACTTCAGACGATCTATCGTGGAATGGAATATATTTAAAAAAATTGTATTTATTATTTATTTATATATTTATTATTGTTGACGTTTTCGAATAAATTTTTAGATACATTTGCCAAAATTATATGTACATATTTAAAATCAAAAGTGACATTACAATTGCTTCTCCCGCGAAACAATGAGTACTGCCAAAATTTGTCTCAGCAACTCGGATTATGAACTACAAATTTATCGTGTAATATTAATAGTCATACAAATTGTTAATATGTGGTTAAAATGTATCAGATCTTAAAAATAAATTAGTTGTTTAAGTCATTTGAGAGAAATATAGAGAGCAATTAAATATCATGCAAAAGGTATATTAGTAACAGAAATATACAAATTAATATAAATTGCATGTTTTTTTATGGAAATCTTAAAATCAAACAAAATTTGAGCAACCGGCGACAAATAAAAAATATAAAATTTTGTGTAAGGTTTCTTTTACATTTATGTTTATATCCTAAGAATTTCACTACTATGAAAAAAAAACTTGAGCAGCAAGGATTCTTCATAACGGCGGCTCTTGTATTAATACATTAATTTTAGATTTAAAAAACAAATTCAAAAAAAAATCTGATTTTTTGGTTGTTTGTATTTAGTGAGCGGCTCACTGCCACATCAGTTCACCGCCAGTCAGTTCACGGCCAGTCAGCCATGGGAACACCCAATGAGGACGTTGCGATATGCTTGGGATTGAAGGTCCTTCTGTGTAACAGACCAACGCGCTTACCATTACACCACAAAGAAAACAAGATGACAACTTAGGGTTCCCAGATCTCAATTGGAAAAAAGCTTGACACTGAAAATAGGCATAATTTGATATTTAAAAAAACAAATAATGAATTAAATTAATATTATAAAAAAAAATTATTTAGGCCCTGTGCGAGATGGCTAAATAAATTCTAACCTACACTCACCAAACAAGTCTGTAATGGCAACTGAAAATTTTGCTGTTATTACGGGAATTGTTTCTAATTTGAGCTTAGCGGTTTTTTCTGCTAATCTTAGCAATACATATCTGCTAACGTGTAGTGCAGTGAAATATGTAGAAAAAATTAGCAGCCGCTATTAAATTTTAGTAAACTTTTTGTAAAGTGGAATTTAAAATCTGTTTGCTAAAAACAGCAAAAAATTTACTAAATATTAGTACAAAATTTTAAATTTATTTTTTTATCGAGCATCAAATTTTTTTTGTTTTATTAATTTTTTCAAAAAATATTTTATTCAAAATTAAAAACAAAATCAAAGGCTTTAAAATCTTAAACATTGTTAAAACATAAACGAATTAATCAATTTGTTTTTATTTGGTAATTTCTGTTTTGAAAAATATTTTAGTTATTTTTTTTTTTTTTACTTTTAAGGTCAAATATTAATTGTTTTTATGGCTGATTTTTAGAACTAAAAAAACTTTTTAGTGCTATTTTAAGTGGATGTCCTATTTTCAGACATTAGTCGGTATATTCACTTCCGATCCGATCCCTTTTGTTAATCTATGTAACATTTTAAGGCAATTTTAGTTTTTAAAGTTAGTAATTTTTTCTTGCTAATTTTAGCAAATCGATTTTGAAAATTTCTAAAATGATTTCTAAAATTAGCAACAAAAATTTGTAAATATTCTGTAAAAATGCTTCATATTTCTTAGAAAATTTTTATCAAATTTAAGGATAATTTTCACTTAAAAGAAGTGTTTTTTAACTTGATGTTAGAAAATATTTACTTAATTTTAGTTTTTAGTAAAAAGAATTATTTAATGAACTTAAAAAAAAATAAAATTTTTCTTAAAACCAAGGAAATAAAGGGTGTCCCAAGAAGAACGCAATTTTTAAATTTTAAATAAAACACAGATATTTAAAAAAAAATCGTGAAACTTTATTATATCGTAAAGTAGACAGAATGAGGTTATGTATGGAACAATATATCGTGCAGATGGCCGTCGCGGCTTTGCTGGCATGCACGCGATCTTTTAATGAAATTTTCAATGACCGTTTTGCATGAATGCTGCGGTATTTCATTAATGCAGCGTCCAATTTCCTCTTTTAAGGCTTGAGTCGTCGTCGGCTTATTCGCGTAAACCATCGACTTCAAAAAACCCCAAAGAAAAAAATCTAATGGTGTTAAATCGCACGATCTAGACGGCCAATTCTGATCTCCAAAACGCGAAATAACACGACCGGGAAATGACTGATGCAGCAATTGAATTGTTTCTCTGGCTGTATGACATGTGGCGCCGTCTTGTTGGAACCACATGCCCTCCACATTCATTTCTTCAATTCTAGGCAAGAAAAAACTGGTTATCATTTCACGATACCGAACACCATTGACTGTTTGCGCTTGACCTGCCTCATTTTCATAAAAAAACAGTCCAATGATTCCTCCAGCCCAAAAACCACACCACACAGTGACACGTTGAGGATGCATTTGCTTCTCGTGAATCACTCGAATATTTTCCTCACCCCAAATGCGACAATTCTGCCTATTGACGAAGCCATCAAGATGAAAATGGGCCTCGTCACTGAAGATGATTTTATCGGCAAAATCAGCATTTTCATGTTGTCTCTCCAATACCCAATTAACGAACTCCCTTCGCTGTCCATGGTCAGCTGGCTTCAGTTCCTGAGTCAATTGAACTTTGTATGCATGAAGATGCAAATCTTTCGTCAAAATTCGCTGCAAAGTGGATTTGGAGACACCAATTTGCTGAGCTCGGTGTCGAATTGAGGTGGATGGAGTTTGAGCGACATCATCACGTATAGCTGCGACATTTTCGGTCGATCGACCTGGTCGATGGCGCGTTGTTGTCTTTACATCACTAACAGACCCAGTTTCGGCAAATTTATTCATTAATCTCTTTACAGTTGACTCTTTTGGAGCATTATTGTGACCCCAAATTGATCGCAATTTGCGAACTGTAGCCGCAAAACTTTCACCATTTTGGTAAAACAATTTCACTATGAGAATGCGTTGTTCATTCGTGTAGCGCTCCATTTTTACTAACCTCGTACCTTCTACTAGCAAACAATAACAATTGTTCAAATGTCAAACAATGACACTTCGAATGTTGCCAGATTTAAAAATTGCGTTCTTCTTGGGACACCCTTTATTTCCTAACAGTAACTAATTAGGAGAAAATTTTACTATTTTCTAATAAAAATTTAGTTCTCAGTAGTAAAATTTTTCTATAATTTAGACATTTCGATGAAATTTTTAGTAAAATTTGTTTCTTAATTTCAAGGAAAATTTTTTCAAATATTGGTAAAATATGTCATTGGCGCCGTTTTCATTTAAAATTTTCCTCCAAATAGGTTAATATTTTTAAATTCTAGTTCACTTTTTTTTTAGTGAATTTAAACCCAATATACCATATAGCAATCAAACTGCAATACAACTTGAGAATAAGCTTATATTAATAGTGTGTTTTAAGCTTTTCTTAATTTAGCTTATTATAATGTTTATAAAATGTGAATTCACAAGCAGTATTTAACAATGCTTGAGAAAAGATTATTATACATAACTTTTTCTAAAGTATGCACATATTGAACAACGCAGTATGACGATTGAAATAGAAATATATTTCAATACATTCTAGTCTTGTTGTCTTTGTTCTACGCTTATAATGCATACAACAAGTACCATTACTTTTTCTTTAAATTTGTCAAACGTGTTTTGCATGTACATTTAGTTGTAAATTTTATATAGTGAACGTGCAATTGCATATTAAATTTAATTATTTTTATTTATGGTTAAAATTAATTATTATTATTTATATTTAAAATTAATTATTATTTTTTATATTTAAAATGAGTTATTATTATTTATTTCTAAAATTAAAATAAAATAAAAAATTAATTAAATTAAAGAAAATAATTATGATTTCTCTTTTTCAACTATTAATACAATATTATTTTTGTAAGCTTATTCTACAATTGCAAGAATAAGCTTATAGTAATCATACACACATAATATTTTCACGAGGGTTCCGTTTTGATTTTTCTACAATTGTTACCATAGCCTTTTTCAATTTATTCTCAAGTCTTTTTCAAGCTTAAGGCTTGTGCTAGTAAGCTTATTATAATATTTTTCTCAAGTCATTTGGTATGTTGGGAAATGCTATACTGCTTAGAACAGTAGTCGGCAGAAAGAGAGAATATGTTTGTATTGGTGTTTTACACCGTAAGAAATTATTTTATCTTTCTAGATAAATAAATAAATGAATAAATTAAATGAATTAATCGATAAGAGAATATCCGTATTTAAAACTTTAGAATAATAAATAAAATTAAAAAAAAAACACGAAAAAAAAATAAAATAATTAACTTAAATTACCACTAATTACAAAATTTTAAAATTTTTCGAGTATTTGTCAAAATCCCAGTTGACGTTTTTCAAGGAGAACCGTGAATAGTGGTGATTGATGAAATTTCTTCTTTTATTATGCCAACGTATACACATAACATACTATTTTAATTTCACGTTTTTAACTTTTTTCTACATCATGTCTGTGGATATATAACAAGCACAATGTGTCATCAAAGTTTCTGTTTAAAACTGCAACGTTTATATTTGCACGTTTTTCATTGTCTTGGCGTCAACATAGCGTTAGCAAAGCATATAAAATATACAATTTTGTAATTTTTGAGAATTTTGTGAAATACTCTTTGAATACTCTCTGTTTATAAGATCAAATTTGTGGTGGATTATTTTAACGTTGTTTTTTAAAATAAATTTTTGAGAATTTCGTAAAATACTCTCTGTTTATTTTTTTTTTTTAATAAATATTTGTTTTTTTTTTTTTGGGGGGGTTATTTATACACTCATATGAAAAAGTAACAGAAGAATCTGTAATTGTTACAGAAAAGTTAAGCTAATTTTAGGCCAGCAGACCGTTAAGCTAATTTTAGCAAAACATGTCTGTAGCTTTTAGTAAAATAAAAGAAGTACAAAAAAATTAGTATACCTCACTAATATTTAGTTAAATTTTAGTAAACCCTTAATTAGTATAATATTAATATTTAAAATTTTGATTTTTTAATTTTAAAAGTTTATTAAAAATTATTTCGTGCTAAGAAATTGGTTCTAAGTTTTTTACTTACTTTTTTATTTGAGTGTATGTAACCGTAAGCGGTTCAAAATTCTTGCTAATTTTTGTTTTACTGTGCAGTGTTTTTATTACGGAAAAAAGATGTTTATATATGTGACAATACGAGTAGTTTACAAAGCATGAACTTTTTTAACTTCAGTTTTAACACAAACATGATTTTACACTGAAAAGTTAACTTTAACAAATATAAAAAAGTAAGAAAAATGTCACAAATTATATAAAGCAACAACAAATATTTCGGTTAATTCAACCTCTTCAGTCAAGCCAGATTTAATGGCTTCGAGACTAAAAATTTATTTAAATATAAAAATCCCCAAATTGGAAATAGAGATAATGTCTGTGGGGATCATGACATGTCAGCATGAATAAGTAATTCGTTAACTAAAAATCAAATTTTAAAGTTTTAGTAATGTTTTACACATACAGCGTGTTTACGCAGAATTCCGATGAAAAAGATAAGTTCATTTGTTCAATATCATAACTACACTCACAATATTATTTCGTTTCGTTGCTTAAATAAGCAACAAATGGAGTAAAAACAATCGAAAGTTGTTTAACTGACGTTACGTTAGAACAAAACGATTTTTGTAGTTTGTTTTATAAAATTTAAGTTTTTTTTTTTATTTGTATGTAATAACCAGAGAAGGCAAAAAAGCAAAATTCAATATATTTAAGCAAAAAAAAAAAAAAATATCGGCAAAAAAGCAAAGAACAAGCAAAAGTAAATAGTTGGGGAAAAACACTTTTATTTTAAACAGGAAAAAAAAAAAAAAACAGCAAAACAAAATATTTTTTTTTTAAACAAGCATAAGTAAAAAGTTAAGGAAAAACACTTTAAAAAATAGTAAAACTTGCAATAAAAATATTTTTTTAATTAGAAAAAGCACATTGAGGCAAAAAATGTGAAAAAGCAATTTAAGACTCTAAAATTTTTTGAAAAAGCTACTTTAAAGCTAAAAACTGGAAAATCCAAAGAATTTGAAAACAGCAAATATGAGTAAAAACAGTAAAACAAGCAAATTTGTCTTATCTGGTAATTACAAACCACAACATACACACAAAGGTTAATATTTTTATTTTCTATGTTTGTATGCATATTTGAAAAATTTCTTGTAATTTGTATTAAAAAGGAATTATTTGAATTTTTATATTTAGAAACAGAAAACATGGAATTCAACATTTAACTGAAAATATTAATTTTTACTGAAAGTCTGCATTTTTATATTTTGTTTTTAAAGTACTGATTCAAATAGTTAAAAAATACATATCTTTGATTTTTTAAATATAATTTAAATCGGTTATCGGGTTTCTTATCGGACACTTCGGATTGAACTACCATTTGTGAGGGAGACGAAACAACCATCCACATTTTGTGTGAGTGTGTTGTATTGCATAAGAACCGGAGGAAAGTTTTCAATAAGGAATTTTTAGGTCCAGAAGATATTAGGAACTCTTCTTCATCTTCTATATAAAAGTTCATTGGGAATATAATACAGAATTTTGTTTAGTCTAATAAGTCGCAGTGCCGGCCGTGGGGCAGATCTTGACTTAATAATAATCGGTAACGTTAAATATATTGTGAGTGTAATAAAAAATAATATGCTTACCATCTATTGCGCAAAGACGTCAAAAAACTGTCTTCGTATTTTAAGATGTTTTTGTATCTTCTCCACCATATATGGTGAGGGTATATATCAGTTTGCCATTCCGTTTCTAACATGTCGAATTATAGGTCTAAGACCCCATAAACAATATACGATATACATTTTTTCACGATCCTTCTTCAGTTTC
The DNA here is from genome assembly GCA_949748255.1 of Eustalomyia histrio. Lineage (NCBI taxonomy): Eukaryota > Metazoa > Arthropoda > Insecta > Diptera > Anthomyiidae > Eustalomyia > Eustalomyia histrio. The sequence continues at coordinate 69,156,671 of OX456524.1, read as the reverse complement.
AAGTCGATTTAGCGATGTCCGTCTGTCTGTTGAAATAGCGATCACAACGCGAAGACAAGCGGGTGTGCTCATTTTCCTACATTAATGGACATCCTCCCGAGAAGTTTGGTATTGAAAAATGAGCAAAATCGGTCCAGTGGTTAAAAAGTTATGAGTAAAAATGTAAAGGTACCTCTGAATTTTCCATACAAATTGGGGTTTTCCACATCAAAATTGTTTTTTCACCTCAAAAAAATTGTTCACCTCACTATTTTTTTGTTCCATAAAATTTGTTTCCACATCCAAAAAAGTTTTTCACCTCCATAATTTTACTTCAATAGTTATTTACATTAATTGTATCAAAAACATTAGAGGACATTTTTTTGGATATTGGTGGAGGGTTTTCAAAGATTCGGCACAGCCGAATTTATAAGCCTTTTTCTCAAAATATCAATAAGCAAATGATAAAAAAAATGGATACTAAAAATATTCTTTGTTTTTTTTTACAGAGCCCAAAAAACCCGAAATTCTTGAATATCACCTTAAGATGAAAATTAAGGTGATATTCTTTTTTTTTTTTAAATTTGTTAAGCCTTTGTTTAGTATGAAGTAAAACTCAAATCAATCGCTTTGTAAGATTTTTTTACTCTTTAAGCCTAGCTTCAGTATTAATAGTCCACTAGAAGAGAGGCCAAACTAACTTATGTAAAAAACAAGTAAGAGCGGCTAAATTCGGCTATTCCGAATCTTATATACCCTTCACCATTGTTGGGAAAAAACTGAAGTTTATTTATGGACATATATGGAATAGACAGATTTATATACGGACGCCTTTAAGAGGAAATTAACCATTTAGTTTGGTGATAAAACTTGGACTCGGGAAGATTTATGGTTCCAGAAAATAGGTATTTAAAAAAAATTTATGTTTCGGGCATAACTTTTTTGTATCTGAACCGATATTTCTGAGTTTTTTCAACAAATATGTTATACTAAAGATTTTCGATCTTACAGCTCTAGAATAGTGTTTGTTGTTTGTGTATAAAAGGTGAAGAGATGAAAGAAAAGAATTTCAACAAATCGTTAAAAGAAATCACTTGAACTGCACTGTTTTATTTCTACAAAAACGTTTGATTTAGCTGGGAAATTTGCATTTGGGATTTTATTTCGCTTTTTTATTAAAAAATATTTTTAATTTCTTTAGCTTAATTTTAAACATTTGAAGGAAAATAGTTTATAATTTTTTTTTATAAATTATTATAAGTTATGACCTAAAATAGTTGCACTCAAAGGGAAATTATGTATAAAATTTTCTTAATATATGAGAAATAAAATGATTTAAAAATCTTTTTATAAATTCTTTTAAATCGGAGCAAAAAATAGAAATAAAACCGTTTGTATTTTGTTTGTATCAGAGGGTTTTTATAAAAATTTTGATGTTTTTAGCCTATTTATGGATTATTTAATAATTAATATAAAATTTTGTTTAAATTAATTATTAAAAAAACAAAAAATAAACAAAAAAAGTCTCAAGAAAATAAAAAAAAAGTGAATTGACCGAGACTCGAACCCGCGGCCTTAGAGAGAGAAAAGTATTTGTGACATAGCGTCTAGACAACTGAGCTATTGAAGCTCACACAAAATCATCGTTAATAGAGGTACATATATAAAAGTCTTCGTTCATTTTGAGATTTGCTTGGTTTTTATTTAAATGACAAATCTTTGTATGTGTTTGTTGTTTGTGTATAAAAGGTGGAGATGAAAGAAAAGAATTTCAACAAATGGATGTGTTTGTTATGTGTAAAATTCTACATACATATTAAACAAAGGGATTTTACGGAAAAAATTAGAGGTAGTCCTGGTTTTTTATTAATATCTCAGCCATTTATTAACCAATCTGTCTGATTTTCAATAGCAAACAGAAATGGATCACATGTAACATAAATCAATAACAATCAAGTCCTCATCATGTCTGGGTTCTTCGGAAAACCCATTTAAACACAAAGACGGACAGACGGACAGACGGACATCGTTAAATCAACTTCGCTCTTCATAAGGACCCAGAATATAGGGTCTAAGATCAATATTGTAGAAATTACAAACGGAATGAAAAACTTATATATACCCTTCCACCTGTGGTGAAGGGTATAATAATGAGTATAAAGAGTTCAACTATATAAATAAAAACAAGAAAAATCTCTTAAATTTGCATTAATGACCCAAAAAAACTAGAATCTAGGAACTAGCAAGTGTTATATAGGCTTTAAGGCTCCAAATTAGGACAGTGAAGTGAGCGTGAATTTGAATATGTTGTTGATCGGTTAAATTGTAAAACCAATATAAATAGATACGAGTACGTAGTCCTCCAGTAGTTTTTATATGAATTACTTTAATGATTTCATAAATTTTTTTATAATTTTCCTCTCAACTTTTAAGACCTCTCACAAACAAAACATTTGTATAACACACAAGTAAAGGTCACCTTGGAACGTGTAGACAACTGGTGGTGCTTCCAAAAAGTATTAGAAAAAAAAACAATCACAACAACACCATCCAAAACGTGCGTTAGTTAAGCAAATGCATTAAACACAAGTCAAAATATATACACAAAAAATAATACATAGTTAGAGCGAATGTGATGGACACTATTTTCATTCAATTCTTAATAAATTTCGTCATCATTATATATCCTCAGTTAACGCACTTTGCGTCGTTGCTGCAACAACCGCAGCTGACTGTGGCAATATTTTTAAGCAGAGGTAGGTTAACAATAGAGCGAGAGTGGGGATGATGAATGGATTCGTACAATTTTGATATATAAATAATGACAAAACCGGCATTATTTCAAAAAGAAACCTAAATAATAAAGTGAGCGGGTAAAACCAAATTTACTCCAGGCAGAGCAGAATAAAAGCAGCAAATATAACTAGATATTTCACCACAATTTTCGTTTTCAATTTTATTAAAACAAGTCTAAACAGTACATTGTGAAACGGCTAACAGAACAGACGTTAATAAATCAATAACTCTGTTGCAAAAAGTGATTAAAATAGTATTTTTTTTGTTTAAATAAGTGTATAAGATTCAAAAGTGAGTGTTTATTAAGAATAAACTACTGAAATTTAAATTAGAGAAGAGAATTTAGAAAAAAAATTAACTAAAAAAGTTAATTGTAATAACACATTTTATAAAATATTTTACGCTAAAATAGTGATGTCACGTTAAGTGGTTTTTATTTTATTATATTTAAATTAACAAAACTGTTGCTTTTAAGTGCTTTTCACACGTCGACTACCCATTTCCAGACCTTTAAAAAAATAATTCAATTTTCAGCAAAAATTTAATTTCTATAAAGGAATAATTAAATATGTGACATGACTTGACGAAAGGTAAGTTATCTTGCCAGAGTAAAATTTTCAGAACAGGACTGTGTTCTTTTAAGAAATTTATCCTTTAGCCAATGGTATCAAAACACACAGTTTTGACCTCTGGCAAGATAAGCTCCCTTTTGTCACGTCGCATCACATATTGATTCACGAATTATGTATTGAATTTTTTGATTCCAACGAATTTTTTTGCATTTTTTGATTCGCGAACTAATATTGTTTGATAAAAAATTTTCGAATTAGTTTTTGTGTTTAATATGATTTTGAGAAATATACTTTTATGGAAAGTTTTAACTACAAAAAATAAATTTACTTTTAATAAATCAAAGTCTTTCATTGGTTAAAAAATTTACAAAAAATCGCGAACCAAAATAAAAAAATATAATTTTCCAATAAAAACATAAAAAAAAATAACTCAAGCGAATTTTCTTCTTAATTCGCGGATTTAAAAATAACTGTATGAATCATTTTTGAAAATAATTCTTTTTAAATTAATGCTTTAAAGCTCTGCCCATTTCTATTATTATCCAGTATTGGTAAATTGTATTTTTGTTTTGTTAAATTTCTTTTGAGAATGACAATTCATATTCCCAATGGATAGATAAATTTATTCTACTAATTTACCGAATTTAGTGATGCGTTTCTCTACACTTTACTAAAAGCTATAGCCCGATTTTACTAAGTTTTTGCATTACACATAATCGTGATTACTTTTGCAAGAGTAAAGTACCTTACTATAAACAGTGAGGAGCAAAAGTGTTCAACTTGTTCAGATATATTGCTTATACTTTTAAATTGTGAAAGCTAACCAAATAATTTTTTCTATCCTTATTTGTGTATTAATGTGTCCTATTTAAAAATCAAGAACAACATTTGAACCGCGAGCATAAGCGGTTAATTTTTAAAAATTTTTTTAAGCAAAAGAATTTAAATTTTTTTAATTTTTGTAATGTTTTGTAATTGACAAAAATTGCTTTCGTAAACAGTCGGGTATCAAATAAATTTTTTAAAGGCTGTCCGTATTTATTATGCTGACCATTTGTTTAAATCCAAAAAATATAAAAAAATTGTTAAATAAATTAAGCGGGTGCAAAAGTGTAACATTCACACAGAAAAAAATATTTAAAAATCAAACAAAAACAGCATTAAATTAACTAGAAACAGCTTTAAAGTCAAACTAAGTTTGTTTCATTTTTAATTTAAATATGTTTCTACTTATTTTTAAAATGCGAAAACAGAAACTAAAATGTTAATATATTAATTTTTAAATACAAAAAACAAAAGTTTATTTTAACTAAAATCAAATTTACTTTAATAATATTTATACTTAATTTCAAAACGTTTGTAAAAAAAATAGTCATTTTTTATTCGTCATTTTCCAAAAAGAGAAAAATACCATTATATTATTTTTATAGTACCATTCATTGTTCTACCATACATCTTGTTTTTGATTTTTAATTAGTACAGGTTACTAAATAAATTAAGCTGGTACTAATTATTTGATTTGCTTTTGTAGTTAAAATGAAGATTGTGATTTGATCATTTAATAATTTCTTAAAATTAATAGTTTTATCCAAATTAGCATCACGAGTGCTCAATTTATATGTTTATGCCATAGAAAAATATGTAAATATTTTGAAAATAACAAAGAATAGGAATATTTTAATGCTGAAAAGTAATGTAGGGGCTGCGCAAAGAAAATGTCTATTTATGATGGTATAACTTTGATCAAGGTCAAATTAATGAAATTGTATAGGAAAAATAACACGAGCATTCGAAAAAAATAAAATTAACCATAAACGCATAGATACAAATTTAAACAATAGTGTATAAAGGAAAAAGCTAGACAATAAATTGGACAATGATTTCAGTACCCGCAGAAATATTCGCAGAACTTTTGCTTAGTCTTAACTAAATCTTAAATAAATATCTGTCGCCACAAGGGAAAATTTTATAATTTCAACAAATATATGTACATATATTTAGTTAATGCAATAAAACATTTGAGTATATTTTATTTATGCGAGTATTTTTTATATTTAAATACAAGATTTTTTATTATGTTTTGTAATTACAACTAATGTAAACTCATTTTATACATACAAATTAATAATAAAGTCTCGTGTATGATATTTTTATGAATCATTATTATAAATGCAATCATTCAATACAATATGTATGTTAATATTAAATACCTTATCATAAATTACCTTTGTATTGTGGAATAGATAAGTCATCATATGCTATTTCTAAAACTATTTATCTTATCTAAAAATTCAATTTCTACTTCTAACGAAATTGTTTATAATGCATATATTTTGAAAGAGGGGGTAGGAGCTCATAAAGGAGTAGTTTTTTTTCGTTAATTTCGGAATTTAACCTTCATACAATGTCAAAGTCAATTTTTGTTTGGAATTTAGGGATACTCGTAGTAACAGCTGCTTGCTTGCTTGCTTGTAAGGTGTCTGGGATTTTATCTTCAACAGCGCATGTCTGTTTAAAAAGTAAAATTATTTTTTGGTGGCTTATTTAAGGTGAATGAACCTTAGAATGCTTTTTTTTGTATTGTGTTTGAAAGGAAGAAGTCTATGGTTAAGACACAAAAAATAAATGAAATTCTGCGGCAAGTCACACTCAGAAAATTATGTCGGCGAAACTAACTGCAAGTGCAGCTAATTTTAACGACATAATTCTCGTAGTGCAGTTAATTTAAATTGTGTTGTCAGAAGAGCAATTTACACATAAATTTCCAAAATGCACATCAGGGAAGGAAAAAATGTTTTCTGTTATTGTACCAACCAGACAAACAAATTGTACTTTTTCGATCCTCACGGTACCAAAATTTTTTCCGCTTTTTTTTAACAATTTTATCATATTGAGTCAGATTTGCTTAGACACTAAAAAGACTTAAACAAATTTAAATTTACGGGGTGAAACAAAACTTATCGTTAATTCTATGTAGTCGTATAATTACCACAAAACTTTGAGGGCAATTTAACTTTTACAGGATTTGCTATTAAAAAATTTTAAAGTCATTTAATTGCTTTTTAATAATAATACACGTTTTTCTTATTTTTTTTTGTTTTGAGAGGTAATTTAAAATCAGCTGTTCAATGTTGCCACTTCCGAATATTTTAGTACAATGTGTATGCAAACATTTGGTACATTTGAGGTGACACCAATTTAGAGCCGGTTGAACTTAAAACTGACTTTATTTTTTACTATAGTAGCTGAATAAATAAAAACAGGTTTTAATTTAAAGTTGCTTTTAAAAAAAGTCGACTTTATGTTATGTTGTTTTTATCAAGTTATAAATTGAAAATTTGAAAAAATTTCAAATTGTACTAAATGAGCCGCGGTAGTACCACAGTACCAACCAAAGTAAAAATGTACCAAAAAAAGTACAATTGTACCATGTTTTCCATCCCTGATCCACATGTATTTTATGATTGATTTAAAACAATTAATATTTTACAGGCCTTAAAATCACGACTGTTTCTTTTTGAAAAGTTCTGAGAAACTGGCATGAGAATGTCAACAAAAATTCCCAAATGCGTTTTTACAGAAAAGCCTTGTTACAATAACCATGATATTTTTCTACAGAATATAGTTCTTGGAATATTAAGAGTTTTCTAAATCTTCAAAATCGAAACTTTAAAAGAATTTCGCAAAAGTTGAATGTTTTTTGTAACAAAAAAAATTTTTAAAACCCCATCGATTTTAAAAGAAACTGTAGATTTTAAAAGGAACATAGTCTGAAAAATGTTTTTATATAAAACATTTTTTAAAATCTTATAATTTTATATTAAAAAAAATGTCATCAGATACTAAAATTTGTTTACAAAAGTCCACAAACATACTGAAGAATACCCAATGGTTGCAGAATCCATTCTAGAAGCAGTTATAAAAATGGTTTTGGGACAGCGAAATCCTTAATTTTCATGAATAATTTTATAAAATTAATTATAATGAATTTTTTCTTTAGATATCTAAAATTTTCTGTAATTCTCTAAAGATTTTTTTTTAATTTACTAAGCAAAAGTATTTATACTAAGCAAAAGTAGTTAAAAAGTACATGAAGTGACATCACTGGTTAAAATAAATAATTTAAAATTAAGGTAACCAGAGGATACAATAAAATAAAACACAATATCTAATTGTCTCCACACTCACCAAAAAAAGTCTGTAATGACAACTGAAAATTTTGCTGTTATTACGGGAAATTCTGCTAATTTGAGCCCAGCGGTATTTTTTCCTAATCTTAGCAACACATGTCTGCTGACGTGTAGTACAATAAAATTAGTCGAAAAATTAGTAGCCGCTACTAAATTTTAGTAGACTTTTTGTAAAGTGGAATATAAAATCTGTTTTTGCTAAAATCAGCAAATAAAAACTAAATATTATTAATATTAGTAGAAAAATTTAAATTAATTTTTTTTTTATCGAGCATCAAAAATTTTGATTATATATTTCAAAAAATATTAAATACAAAATTAAAAAAAAAATCAAAGGCTTAAAAATCTTAACATAAACGAATTTATTATTTTGGTTGAATTTCTGTTTTGAAAAATATTTTAGTCAATTTTTTTACTTTTAAGGTTAAATTTTAATTGTTTTTAGGGCTGATTTTTAGAACTAAAAAACCTTTTTAGTGCTTTCAAAGTGGATGTCCTATTTTTAGACATGAGTTGATACCTTCACTTCCAATCCTTTTCTTTAATCTATGTAACATTTTAAGGCAATTTAAGTTTGTAGGTGTAAGTTTTAATTAGAAATAACATTTTCTTTATTATCTACTTTTTAAAATTAGTATTTTTTTTTTGCTAATTTTAGCAAATCGGGTTTCAAAAATTTGTAAAATGATTTCTGAAATTACCAACAAAAATTTGTAAATATTCTGTAAAAATTCTGTAATTTGTAAAATGTAGCAAAAAGATTTGCTAAATAAAAATTTTTTTACTAAAAATCAGTACAAAAATAGTAAAGTGGGATTGAAAACCGTTTACAAATTTTTCAAATAATTTTTTTTTCTGAGTGTATACCCTCTACGATATCAGTTTGTCATTTCGTTTGTAAAATGTCAGAGCCCATAAAGTATATATATGCCCGTGATCCTTTTGCAATTTTAAGTCGATTAGCGATGTCCGTCTGTTTGTCTGTTGATATGGCGATCACGATGCAAAGACGCAACCGGTAGTGTTTATTTTTACCTAGATTAATGGAAATCCACCCTAGAGGTTTAGAATTGAAAATGAGAAAAATTGGTCCAGAGACCTCTAAATTTTCCATACAAATTGGTGTATTTTAGTGCAGTTTATAGTAGCGACTGGCAAGTAAAATATTTTCACTTGTTTTTTCACCAGTCGCTTTGAATTAAATAATGTTTTATATTCACCTTAAATATTTTTAACCTCAAAATTTATTTTACATCACAATATCTGTTTTCACATCCAAAAAAGATTTTAACTTCAAAAAAGTTTTTTCACCTCGATAATTTTACTTCTCAAGATTTGTAACTTTTTTGAAGGATACTGGTGGAGGATATTCAAAGATTCGGCACATCCGAACTTAAGCCTATTTTTAAATTTAAAAATTACAGAAGCATGATAATAAAGGGAGATTTTTTAACCGTTTGGGTTTAAAAAATTGAAAAAAAACAAAGAAAATTTGGGGCGATAAATGAATGCCTGCTATTTACTTTTTATAGATTATGTTATGAGAATATTACCCGCGGCTACGTCGTAGGTGGTCCATGAGTGAACTCCAATTTTTGCATACTTTCACGTATCCCCACAAAGAAATAGTCCAATGGGATCAAATCGCATGATCTTGGCGAATAATGGACTGCTTCAAAACGTGAGATTAATTGCTCACCAAATTCGCCTCTCAGTGAGTTCATGGAGTCATGTGCCGTGTGGCACCGTTTTGATGAAACCACATATCAACCAAGTCCAATTCTACTAGTACATTTTTCAGGGTGAATTGGCAGCTTTTGAACTACCTCTGGCTGCTCTTCACACCAAATTCGGCAATTCTGTTTGTTGACGTTCCCATTGAGCCAAAAATGAGCTTCAACGCTGAAGATAATTTTTCGATAGAAACACATTTCTTACACAGCACGAATTCTGACAATAAAATTAAATGATTTGCAAGCATTGTTCGTTTGTTTTAGTACATATATTCATGGTGAAATGGCAAACCTTACTGAGTACTTTTGGCATTGAAAACCCAAATAGCAAACAAATCACTCTTTATAGTCCCATTATTTGAAAGGGATAATACAAATTGTAGAAACGTGGCATATGGAGCCAAAAGCAGACGGTGTTGATAAAATGCTTGTTTTGTGCTAACAAAAAACTGTCTATCATTTCAAAAGTCACGGATTTATGGTTTCGTCATCATATTTTCAAGGATTTTATAGAAAGGGTTAAAAATGGTTCTATTTGTATAAGATATATAGGGTCCGCCAAATAACTTTTTTTTTGAAAATGCTATAAAAAAAAACTACTGAATATTTTCTCAAATTTCTTTTTTTATTTGAAAGTACAATCATCCCGGTTAACAATCGAAAATAATTTCATTCAAATGGCTGCCTCGGCTGGCCGTTACAGTCAATGGCGATCGTTATCGGGCCATGTTGAACGAATTTTTGTTCACAAAAATTGAAGAGAAGGATATTGGCAACACTTTGGTTTCAATTGGACGGCGCTACGTGCCACACAGCCGGAGCTACACTCGATGTTTTGCGCCCTGTTTTTGAAGATCGCATTATTAGCCGCAGAGCTGATGTCGTTTGGCCACCTCGGAGCTGCGATTTGACACCATTGGACTATTATTTGTGGGGTGCCGTCAAAGATAAGATTTACGCCGACAAGCCAGAGACAATTGACGCTTTAAAGGACAATATTCGTGAAGCCATTGGTGAAATACAGCTGCACACAATCGATAATGTGCCTAAAAATTGGACCGATCGTGTAGGCTACTGCATGACCAGCCGAGGCAGCCATTTGAATGAAATTATTTTCCATTATTAACCGGAAGGATTGTACTTTCGAATAAAAAAAGAAATTTGAGAAAATATTCAGTAGTTTTTTTTATAGCATTTTCAAAAAAAAAAAAGTTATTTGGCGGACCCTATAAGTAGATACATACGTACATATATTCATAGGCAAAGGTTTAATGATCTCTTTAGTAAGAAACGAAATTGCAGTTCTTATCTCAAATATCTTAAAAATCATATTATTTAACAATTTTGTCTTATTTATCTTTTCTTTCTTTTAATTACAGCCTAATCCAAAATGGCTTCAGTTAAGGATAATCTGATGAATCAAGTTGCCGAAGTATTACCAACGGCTGGTAATAAAATCACCATTGTTGGTGTCGGTCAAGTTGGTATGGCTTGTGCTTTCAGTATTTTGGCCCAACATGTATCCAGTGAAATTTGTCTAATGGATGTCTGCAAGGACAAGTTGATGGGTGAGATGATGGATTTGCAACATGGTTCGAATTTCCTAAAAAATCCCAAGATCACAGCTAGTACCGACTATGCTGATTCAGCCAACTCTAGATTGTGCATTGTCACAGCTGGCGTTAGACAAAAAGAGGGTGAATCACGTTTGTCCTTGGTGCAACGTAATACCGATATTTTGAAACATATCATTCCTAGATTGGTAGAAAACAGTCCTGATACTATTATCTTGATGGTATCCAATCCTGTTGATATTATGACTTATGTAGCGTGGAAATTGTCGGGTTTACCTAAAAATCGTATTATTGGTAGCGGCACCAATTTGGATTCATCACGTTTCCGTTTCCTAATGTCTCAACGTTTGGGTGTGGCATCCACCTCTTGCCATGGTTGGATTATTGGTGAACATGGCGATAGTTCAGTACCAGTATGGTCGGGTGTTAACATTGCTGGTGTACGTTTGCGTGAATTGAATCCCAATATTGGTTCCAGTGAAGATCCCGAAGAATGGAATAAGGTACATAAACAAGTGGTTGATTCCGCCTATGAAGTTATTAAGCTAAAGGGTTATACCTCTTGGGCCATTGGTTTAAGTACAGCTTCTTTGGCCTCGGCAATTTTAAGAAATACTAGCGCTATTGTAGCTGTTTCTACTTCAGTTAAGGTAAGTTTTCAAATGTGTATTTTAAAAATAAAATAATTATTCTATTTTTTTTTTAATTTTTCCTTCAGGGTGAACATGGCATCGACAAGGATGTTTTCCTTTCTCTACCCTGCGTCTTGAATTCCAATGGTGTTACCCATGTTGTTAAACAGATCTTGACACAAGCTGAAATTGAGCAATTGCAAAAATCAGCCAATATTATGTCCGAAGTACAAGCTGGTCTTAAATTTTAATTTAAACAAATACATTTACACAAATTAGCTGTTATCTGAAAACAAAATTATTAAAACTACTTTTACAACCCCTATACAATTAAATTCTATACAATAATGGTATTGTATCATATTTATTTATGTTTAAGATAAATTAAATCTTATTTATAATTCATCTTAATTTAATTTTCAGCCAGTTTTATTGTTCTAATTTTTTTTTTAAGATTTTTTTTTTATAAATAAAATTTTTTATTTTTTAAATAAATTTTTTGTTTTTTTTTTTTAATGTTTTTCTTAAATAAAACTTAGTAAATTGTCTCGTATAGTATATTGAAACGTACTATATATCAACCGTTACTACCTCATTAGTAAATTCTTTGGATTAATAAAACTACATTAATAGAAAAAGTCTGTAAATATAATTGTTAAATCAACTAAAAATTAGTTAAAAATGATTTTGTAGAAAATATGCTGAAATAAGCAAACATTAGTAAAATAAGAGCAGCAAACATAATACTGTTGAATATACTAAAAATTTTGTTATATTTGAGTTAAATTTTAGTTAATGGAAAATAATTATTTTCCCTGCTAAAATCATTAAAAAATTTTAGTAGATTAAAAATACCACAAAAAATTTAAAATTTTTAAACTTTTTGCTTAAGATTTTTTGCTTGCGAATAGAAATGTGGAAATATTTCTGCTTATTTCAACATGATACTCTGTTATTGGTCTAAAACAAAATTTAACTTAAATATAACTTAAATTTTGTAGATACATATTTTTTTTCTGCTTTTAGCGGGATAAATTGTTATTTTTAATTACCTATTATTTAACTCAAATATAACTTTATTTTTATGTTTGTTTTTTTATATTCTTAATAATTAACAGACAAATCTGCTAATTTGAGCAGTTTTTCCTTCAGGGCCATTTTTAACGAATTTCTTGTAGTTTTTTCCAGCTAGTTTTACAGGTTTATTTCTAAAAGTGTAAGTTTAACTGCCAATTAGCCAAGGCCTAGTTTAATTTTTTTAATAGCTAAATTTTATCCAAAAATCATTTAAAAGATTATTAATAAATGTTATCATATTGTCTTAAAAGATTTTATTATATTGTAAAAAATTAAAATACGCACCTTAATACTAAAAAATACTATGAAAGTAATAAATTTTAGCACCAAAATTCTTTTTTTCAAATTAAAAGATTTTTTTTTTTAAATCATCAATAACAGGAGATATCTAGGCGAAATCTATTATTTAAAACAACACTCCATTAATTAGATTTTGCGTTTTAAACTTCGATACACTTTTTAATGGATTTATCCAACCTTATTCAGACCTTGAAATAGATAAATCTTTATTGAAGTAAAAAAAAAATAATTATTTTTGTAAATCAGCGAGTTGATTTAATATTTTATAAATAAATTTATTAAATCAGATTTAAAATCATAACTGCCCATGTAAAAATCGAAATATATATGAACATACATGATCATACATGGGCTTGTATATGATCATACATGGGCATACATGGTCATATACGTCCATACATGATCTCATATATGACCATATATCTTCGGATCCGAAATTTGAGGGTATATGGTGATATATGTGCATATATTATCTATCATACATGCTCATATATTATTCATGTATGCTTGTATATGATCATATACGTCCATATACCCTCAAATTTCAGATCCGAAGATATATGATCATATATGAGATCATGTATGGTCATATATTGAACAATGTATGGACGTATATGACCATGTATGCCCATGTATAATCGTATATAGGCCTATGTATGATCATGTATGCTCATATATATTTCGATTTTTAGATGGGTGATTAATAAATTTCATTTCAATCTTTTTTGATTCAATTGAATCAAATCATTTCAAACATAATTCTTTTTTTTTTTTTTAAATTCGCGATTTAAAAAAAAAGATTTATTTAATTTGCGAATTAAAAGAATATAACATATAAAAACATTAAAATTGACTTGCAAATATCGCTTAGTTTTCTAGTAAAATTGTATTTATTTAAAGTGGCCGGAATATCGAAAACTAAGCGATATAGGGCAAAACGGACAAAATTTTTGTTCTATTAGAGTATTAATATACAACGATAATAAAAATAGGCCAGATTGGGAAGACACTCCAAGGAATCTACAGCCACAGGGTGACCCTGTTTTATACGAACGAATTGGAAGGGGAAACAAAATTTGTAATTTATATGATAATTTATATTATTATATAAGTTGATAAAAAAATTGTCACCTTAGGAGACCTACTGAGTCAATTATATCGAAGGGTAACCCTTGATGAACCTTGCAAAAATTTTGTCCGTTTTGCGCTATTTCACTTAGTTTCCGAGATACTCGGCATTTAATAAAATATAAAACTAAGCGAGATAGGTCAAAACGAACAAAATAAATTTTAGTCTATTTTTATAAAACAGCCATAGGGTAACCAATTTTTATACGAACGAAATGTAACGGGAAACGAAATTTGTATTATCGGAGTGTGTGGCTATTTTATAAAAATTCCATGAAACCCTTAAATTAATCGTGATTTATAAAATATATATTTTTTTTTGATTCGAGAATCAAATCAATTTTGATTTGATTTGATTCTTTGATTTAAAATTGAATTAATTCGTTTGATTTATAAAAATAATTATTTAAATCAACTAAATTCTTCTAATAAGATGAAAATTAAATCATGATAGTAAATAATTCAATCAGAAAAATTAATTTGCGAATTAATTCGTAAAAATTTAAATCAGATTTGTCTTTATTAAGAATCGGCTTTTCAAAAATTTTTCTTTACCACACAATTTTGAAATATTCGCTATTGAAGTGCTTTTTTGGACTTTTTTGCCAATGCCCGGCAAAAGACCAAATTTGAACTATAATTGCCACCCTAATATACATACTCATTTAACATTGTTGCCTTTATATAAAAGGGACATATCACTTTTACATGGCGTTGTCATAGGAGGGGAATTTATTCCTTGTGACATGCCACTGAACTATTGCAGGAAATGTTGCTGTACTCTTCTCCTAAAAAGCACAGTACGGTGACTAGTGCTAGGTTAGATCTGTGAGTTATACTAAAATATGATATAAGAGTTCAGTAACATGTCCCAGCAAAAAAAAAAAAAAGTAGCAAAAGAAGACAAAAAGAAGCAGTGATTTGGATTCCGGTGTTGTGAAAATTTGGTTCGGAACCAATGATTTTTACATAGGGTGGAAGTTTTCTTTTATAATCCTTTTCATTGCATCTAAAGCAGTTCATAGGGTTTAGTGAAAAATAAATTTTGAATTTAAATTTTAATAGGACATCAGTACCCGGGATTTAGCCTCGTTTCAAAATGTCCCGGTAGCTTCTACCTTGGAATTTCACTGACACATTTGTTGTTGCTGTTGTTTGAGTTTGATTGTTGGATAAATTATAACGGGACATTCAGTAATCGGCCCTTATTTGTTAAACCACTTTATTCGAAATTCTTGCAATTTTTACTATAATAAGTTTTTTACATTTTGTATTGATAACTACGATTTTAAGAATTTGACATCTGGTGGTATATTGTAAGTTAAAAATTGATACAAATCACTCAAACCTGATAACTTGTTTCAAAATAACTAAAATTTAGTACCTCACCATAGTTATAAATGTCAAATTTTTATGTTAATGTCTGGGGTTAATGTTTAACCTTCCCAGCAAAACTTTGGTAATGGGTGCGATATTCTCATGCTTTACCTTGTAATTATAGCTCATTACCTTTTTCATTATTTGCAAGCATAAAGTAATAAGTTACTCATTATTGATTACGTAATATATGATTTATAAATGCAAGGTAATAATTGAAATATTTTTGAAAATCTATTTTTAGATACATTACTTTGTGCTTTTTTGTAAGCAAAAGGGTAATGTATGTTTGTTTTGATAACACTAGCGAAAGAACCAAGCGCAACAATTCATTTAAGCTTAACGCAATCAAATACTATATGCGTCGATAGCTCAGTGGGTAGAGTTCTTGGCTGGCAACCAGATTTCCCTGGTTCGATTACCATCTTGACCACATTATTTTTAATTATAAAAATTTTAAATAAAATATTTGTAATAATTTTTTTTTAATAAAAATTCCTCTTTATTAAAAATCTATTTTTAGACACATTACTTTTTCCATTCTCGTAACCATATAAGTAACCCCTTACATTATCACCTCTAAAGTAATGGGTATATACATTACTTTGTGGCTCATCGCCTGTAAAATTCATCAATGAAGTAAGGTGCAAAGTAATCCATCGGCCCCTATGGCTATACATTACTTTACCTATTATTTGGTAATGTGTGGTTTTGCTGGGTTGCTTGTTTTTAAAATAACCCAGCAATGAAGCTGCCAAAGAAGCAATAAAAACATCACTACTATGGAAAAGGCATCACTTCTTTTCTGATGGTTTCATCGATGAATTTTACATTAGCGCGTCATAGGATAGAAGTATTTAAATGTAGCTACTAGCATTACTCATACTTAACTCTAAGGAAGCAATGATAATGCAATGATTAGGTATTCTGATGCATGAGTGGAAAATGTTCATATACTTTGAAGTATTTAAGCTTTAATGAAAATTTAATTCATAAGAATTCAGAAAATTAAGTTAAAAGAAGGAAAATTTATGCATTTATATGCAAATACTCTATTAAAACAAATAAATAATTCTGCATTAGTGAAAAAGCATTAGTGAAAAAGCATTTTTGAAACATTTTTCAAAAATTTTAATGAATTTTTAAACAAATTTTAAAATATTTTTGGATAATTTAAAAGCTGGTTGTACAATTTTGAAACATTTTAAGACAATTTTAAAATATTTTTGAACAATTTTAAATAATTTTTGCACAATTTTAAAACATTTTTGGGCAATTTGAAATAATTTTTACAGAGATTTAAAATTATTTTGGTAAATTCTGAATTAAAACTGGAAATGATGTAGTGTTAAATAAAATACATAATGCAAAAATGCACAGATTGCGTCGTCATAAATATTTAAAGCTGAAAAAATGCAAATGACAGGGCCAGCTAGTTTCAATTAAAGGTCAAAAAAATCTGTTTTTTTTGATTTTTCAAAACTTTTATAAAAATTGCAAAACTGCATAAATTCTAACCCTCATGAAATTTTAAACTAAAATATAAAAAATGATTTAATAAAAAAAATAAAAAAGTTCATCAGAACTATTTTTTTAATTTGAATAAATGCTTTAGATTCAAAAAAAATATACCATATACATAACTTATGCTTTAGAAGTAATGAAGAGTGATATTTTAAGATATGCATCGGGTTTATATCCAGATCACTGCATTTCAAATATGAACTCATGAATTTCTTGGAAGTGCCTTAGAATAACACAAAAAAATCGTAAAAGAATGCCAACTGAAGTTTAGGAAGTAATGAAAGAAGCTATAGTCACAAAATGACTACCATTTTTTTTGCTGGGAAGTTACCCGTCATAGATTTGAAAAGTGTTAATTTTATTCAAAATCACATTTTGGTAGTTGTGAAAAAGAACTGCTTTGGTAGATGAAAATCACTACTAAATGATACTTTGGAATCAATGAAAAATTGATTCCTTAAAAATCACTCCCATTTATTTTTGCTGGGGTCTTAAGTTAGGTCTGTGAAATGTCACAATGGGTAAATTTTCTTATCCAATGTCATGTAAAAGCATAGGTTTTTTTATTGGGGAAGTTTATTATGAATCCTTTCTTAATAGAGATCACAAATTTAGCCTTCTATATTTATTTTTATAAATGTGGGTTTTTTTTTATTGCAAATTAAATTTTTTGGCCTAATTTATGTAATCTACTTTTAATTTACATCTAATAATTAAATCTTATACAATGATTCTCTTTTTAAAACCGGAACACTACATTAAAAGCGAATGAACTTCCGATTGTGTAATATTATCGAATTTAAACAAAAAACGTGACAAATTTAAATATAAATTTGAAAGATACTGAAAATTAAACAAGCCCACTACACTCAATACAATTTGAGATAACAAAATTCACAAGTAACGTACTTATAAAAAGAAATATCATACAATCTTTTAATTAATTACAGCTTATCAGCGGCCAAGAATAATACCAATTTTCACAAAATGTTGTATAAATGTAAAATTTTATTTTATTTAAGTACTTTTATCGGAGCAATACATACCATATCGGTAGAACAGATACAACAACAAAATATCGAATTACTTACTGAAAGTTTTAAACGAGGATGGAGAGCATTTTGTAAGTTAATAAAACTTTTTTTGAACAAAAAAAAAAAAAAAATAAATAAAAATGTTTTGTAATAACAATCGTCTGAAAATGTTTTTAGGTCAAGCTCCCGTGGATGAGGGTGTTATGGCTTTATTTGATGGCATTAATCCCAGTGATACCAGTATACATGTTTTAACTATTAACAATCAAAGTGTGGAATTACCTATACGTTCATTATCGGAAATACGAGATTTTGATATTAATCCCAAACGTAAGACATTACTATACGTTAATGGTTTCTATACGGCTGACACTTATTTCAGTATACAGTCTCATTTGCATATGTTGCAATCCAGACGTCGTGATCTTAATGTTATCATAGTTAATTTTGCTAAAGATTTGACACAACTTTACTATGCCCTCAGGCATCATTTGACCTTACACGGCTATTTTATATCGAAAATTTTAACAGTTTTAATAGAAAATGGTATAGATCCAAATGATATAACACTGGCTGGTCATTCTGTTGGTGCCAATGTTGCTGCCTTAGGGGCTACGATTTATTCCATTGAACAGTTTGCCAACTACAAGCAAACTGTACTCACTGGCCAACTGGTAGCCATTGATCCTTGTTCATATATCTGTGACTCTCAGGACTTATATGTGCATCGTAATGTTTCCCAACGCGTTGTGGTTATCCATGGTGAGGGTAATGTTTTTGGTGTTCGCAGTCCCTTGGGTACCATTGATATTTATCCCAATGGTATTGGTTATTATCCAAAACGTCGTTTTCAGCCCGGCTGTACATCTGCTATATGCAGTCACATGTATCCATTTATGTTATTTATGGAATCATTGGTAGAAGGTGTTACAATTCCAGCTGTAAATTGTGATACTTGGATGCAATTTAGAGAACAAAATTGTGATTATACGAATAGGGTTGCTATTGGTTTAACGTATCCCGAAAAAGCTCGGGGATTATATTTTTGTATAACTCAACCATATCCTCCGTTTAGCCTAATGGAACAGGGCTTGGAGTATAGAAGTAGTAACACCAGTAACAGTATGAGAATAGAAGGAAATAATATGCCAAAATAATATCACTGTGCTAGTTGAAAAATAACACAAGCGGAGTATTTATTTATTTATTTAATCAATGTTACACAAAAACCGAGCCCAGAGGGCCATATATGGTTTAAAAATACAACTCAAACATACTACTTAACAAACAATTAGAAGAATATACATATATAATAAATATCTAAAAATATATTAAGTAGATAAAAAAAAATAATTTTAAATCCAAAATAAAATGGCAATTGAAATAATTTAAATGATTTAAATGTATAAAAAGCTAAAGGGTACCGGGTAGAAATTTGAACAATAATATAAACAATCTCAATAACATATGTGGTCTAAGCCATAATAAAGGAGTCCAAGAAATAAACTTACATCTCATTCCGCTGAATGTGCTTCAAAAATTTATGTTTGTAAGTAGAACTAGAAAACTCGAAGGATTTTAGATTTTCTGGTAATTTATTGAAAATTCGTGCAACTCTTACATGAAAAGATCTTTCCACTAGGGAAGTTAGCTTAGGAATCAAAATTTGACAATTACGTGTAGATCGACTAAATGAAAAAAATGAAAGCAAATATTCAATAGTTCCCCTTTTAAACATATTGTAAAAGCAAAGCAAAAGCCTTATTTTCACATAGTTATCAAATGAACAGCCCAAAAACTTCGCAACATACGTTGATACATGATTTCGAAGTCTTAAGCAGTATAGACATCGCATAACTCTATTGAACAGTATTAAAAGTTTCTTCATATGACGCCCAAGTGTGCCAGTATATACTTCAATACCATATAAAAATATAGGCATAACCAATGAATGAATAATCATAACTTTGATATGCATTGGTAAGCATAAGTTGACGTTATAAAGTCTACGTAATGAATAATTAACTCTAGAAGTAACAAAATTAATATGTCTTTCAAATTTTAATTTATTATCTAACCATAAGCCCAGACAGTACAGTTGGTCCACAAATTCAACTCTCGTACCATGAATAGTAATATCTAAGTTTGGAATAGAAGAACCAAAAAACATAGCCTTTGTTTTAAGAGCATTAATACAAAGTCGATTACGCACCATCCAGTTTGATAAATTGGAAATGCAAAAATTTATCATTTGTTGCAAAACATCCTCAAACTGTCTCTCACCACTAAATAAAAACATTAAATCATCTGCGTAAGCAAATGGTAAACATGACGTCATATTAAAATCCGTGAAAATACCATTGATATAGATATTAAAAAGTAAAGGCGCAAGGACTGATCCTTGAGGCACCCCACTTTTAACCGGTAAAACACCCGAAAACCTACTACCAATAGAAACATACTGACTTCTATCACTGAGATAAGATGAAATAAGTTTGCATGCCGTAGACGAGAGTCCAAAATTGCGAATAAGCTTGGTTAATAAAATTGTATGATTTACCTTGTCAAAGGCTTTTGTAAGATCAATAGATAAAAGTACGTTAAGACGTTTTCTACTAAGAGACTGACGAATAGTATCAGTTACTCCCAAGAGAAGTGATGTTGTATTTCTACCACATCTAAATCCATATTGACAATTACTTAATAATGAATTACCACTTATGTGCGCAAGAAGCTGATTCTTTAGCAGAATTTCAACAACCTTCGAGAGAGCTGGCAGTATAGATATAGGACGCAAGTTTTCCATATCAACAGACTCACCCGTCTTTTTAATAGGAACTATTCTACCAATTTTCCAACCAGACGGGAAGGTAGAAGTAGTAATAATCGTGTTGACAAAATGTAAAAAAAAATATCTAACATAAGGAAAAACCAATTTTAGAAATTTTATCGGAATACCATCACATCCAATAGCATTTGTCTTTACAGATTCCACAGCAATAATGAATTCATTGATGTCAACCGATCGAAATGAAAACCCTTCTACCCCATTGAGGTTAATATCATCTGTAAAATCATCTTGTTGATTAGATACAAAATACTGATTTAAAGCTTCAACATCGATTTCATTCACCAAAGACATGTCATCTCCAAACCCATTTGAACGTAATGTATTCCAGATCTGCTTGGAAGTTTTACTTTCAAAAATTTTCGCATGCGCCCTGCGTTTTGCATTACGCATCACCGTTTTGGCATGATTTCTGAAACGACAAAACTTTCTCCAATTAGGACGAGTCTTGTCAGTAAGGTAAAGTTGATACGCAGCATCTCGAAGTGTCAAAGCACTCCTAACCTCATTAGAATTAATTTAAGAATTATCATCAACTTTATTTACTTTTTTTTTCCTCAAAGGAACAGCATTATGCATGTTACATAAAAAGGTAAATAATATTTCTGCTTGTTCATCAACGCTAGCAGAATTAAGAACGCTATCAAAGCTGCAAGATGCCGCAATTCTCTCCAAACAAATCATATCAACATTATTATAGTCATAATATTCAACAACTTCATTAACATTATTTATTTGTACATCAAAAGATGCATAAATAAAAGAATCTCGCGAAATTCCAGGAAAATGCATTTGCCCAGACTGACGGACAGAAATGGACGGAGATACTAAAAAAAAAATCAATTTATGAGGTTCTGCCAGATTCCACAAAAAGATGCGTGGGCAAGGAATTATGATGACAAGTTAAATTCAATCTGTTGCACATTAACCTTATACGATGGGCGCAGAAAGTGTTAAACATATTATTGTTGAAATCTCCAACAATAACTACATTATTATATTTCACTAAAATATCCGAAACTTTCGTTTCAAACTTTTTTAAATGTTTCTTAGCTCCACGAGGAAAGTAAACCACACCAATTAAAATTTTACGACCAAAATTATTAATCTCAATAAAAAGAGATTCAACTAATCCATAATCATTACCAATGTAAACAATTTTAAACTTTATTTTACTGGACACATAGAAGGCAACACCACCCCCTCTACGATTAGGCCGGTCATTACGACATAAAACATACCCGGGATAATTAAGAATATTTGAAGAAATATCTCCCTTTAACCAGGTTTCCGTTATTCCCACTACGTCAAACAACCCATTACCAAGAGCATTAATTAACTCATCCAATTTAATTGATGATCTGCCAAGTTTAAAACTTTGAATATTAATATGTCCAACATTTAAATTATACCCGTTGGGTAAAGCTAGTTCGAGTATGTTGAATCCTGAGACGGTAGCAAATTTTTCTAGGTTAGTTCTTAAAGGCCAATTAACATAAAACCAGTAGCTTTTAATAATTTTTAGTATTTGATTTAAAATTTGTAAGGAACTTGACAAGTAATAAGAAGTGGTTTTTGGTAGTTTTTGAACTACTACAAAAAAAAAAAAAAAAGACATGAACTTCAAATTAATCCAAAATTTCCTTTAAAATAATTTAAAAATTTCCCTCAATTTTAGTCAAATTTTATTAAAATTTAGAACAATTTTCTTAAATGAATAAAAACTCCTGTTTGACTAAAAACGAAATAGTTTATATATTCAGAAATAGTTCATATATTTCCTAAGTAATATTTCTTGATTTTAGAAAAATAAAAAAAAAATTATATTAGTTTTAAGAAATTTGCATACTAAAATACAAAAAAATAAATTTAGTTCAAAAAAAAAAATAATTTAGAAGATAATTTTCTCCCATTTAGTTCAAAAAATGTGTCTAACTTAGAATGAGAAAGTACTGGAACTTAATGTGTGTACATTGTTTTATTCGCCAGTAGTAAAATTACCTAAATCTTAGAAAGCCATTGCTAAATTCAGTTTTAAAGTATTCACTTTCTAATTTTTAAGAATTGTTTTCTAAAAATTAGTTCAGGCAATTACAAACAAAAATTAATAAATTGTTTCCTATGTAATAATATAAATTTATTTGATTTTAGAAACTGATGAACTATTTCTAGGCAAAAATGTTCATGCAACTTAGTTCAGATAAATTTTAAAAATTTTAATAAAATATTATTTTTTTTCATGTAAAAGTTTTCTAATTTTAAAGAATTAATAACCTTAGGTATAGGATTTTTTTGTTTGTTGGAAAATGTTTAACTTATTTTCAATATTTAAAAAAAAACAATAAATTAAAAACAAACTAATTTTTGAAGAAAAAAATATTATTAAAGGAAACAAATTAAATTATTAAAAAAAAAATTGATCGTGCATGATTGTAATTTTTGGTTCGTGACCATGCGTGGGCATGAGTCAAAAATCGCTCACGTGCCCATCTCTAATCTTAACAGTCTTAAAGTAGCTAAAAATATATTTTAAAAAGCAAAAGCTAAAATAAATTCGAATTTGCGCTTTTATGTAATAATTTTGTTTGCTGACTACAAAACAAAATATCTCAAGCACATTTTACACATTACAACATAATGACTTTCCTATAATTTACGTTCCGCCTATTAAACTTTTTATTTATCGAACACACTAAAAATATTTTTCACTTACAAAACTTAAACTTAGAAAAATTTTCTTAAAAAAATAAAAACTTCTAAGTTTGAGGAAAAACGAAATAGTTTATGTACTCAGAAAAAGTTCATATTTTTCCTAAGTAAAATTTCTTGATTTTAGGAAAAAACAAGTTAATTAAATAAAAATGTATTTATTTAAAGAAAAAAATCTTAGTTTTAAGAAATTTGCATACTCTAATGTAATAAAATGACCTTTCCGTGGCCAAAACAAAAAATTAGGACATAATTTACTTCCATTTAGTACAAAAAATGTGTCTTACTTTAATCGAGAAAGTACTTGAACTTAATGTGTATTAATTTTTTCTTCGCGAGTAGTTAAATTAACTAAATTTTATAAAGCCATTTCTAAATTCAGTTTTTAATTCTACCACTTTCAGACAATTAAAAACGAAAAGTAATTAATTTTTTCCTATGTAATAATAAAAATTTACTTGATTTTAGAAACTGATGAACTATTTTTAAGGAAAATTTTCATGCAACTTAGTTCAGATAAATTTTAAAAATCTTAATAAAATATTCTTTATTTCAAGTAAAAGCTTTCCAATTTTTAAAAAATAATTAAATTTGGTATAGAATTTTTTTTTTGTTGGAAAACTTTTAAATTGTTTTTGATATTCTTTTCCAAAGAAAAAATCAATTAAAAACAAACCAGTTAGTTTTCCTAATTTTCAAGAAAAAATATTATTAAATAAAAGAAATAAAAGTAACCATTTAAAAAAACTACCGTGCATGATTGTAATTTTTGGTTCGTGATCGTGCGTAAGCGTAAGTCAAAAATCCCTCTCGTGCCCATCTCTAATCTTAAGAGTCTTAAATATTGAACTTAAAGTAGCATAATATATATTTTAAAATTTTGTTAGCAAAGGGTAAAAAATTTCGAATAATTAATTTGTTTGTTGACTACAATACAAAATACCGCAGGTACATTTTATACATTACGGCATAATGGCTTTCCTATAATTGACGTAGCGCTTATTAAACTTTGTATTTATCGAACTATTTTTTCACTTAATAATGAAAAAGTTAAAATTTGTATATGTTATATAAAGTTTAAGCTAAAAATCCCATAAAATAAACTTATGACTTTTCCATTTTCCAATAATAACAAGAAATGTAACTGTTATATTTTGTATTTTTGCAACAATTTCCTTAAATTAGTTAATTTAAGGCGTTCTCGCGTTAAGAATCATTAACTACGAAAAGGATCTGACTTTGTCACAATATATTACGTTTCAGGATATCCTGCAGTTTATTTTTTTAATTTGTTTACCTTTTTGCTAATGAAATTGAATTTATATTTAAAATACATGAATTTAGTATAATTCAATTTAATTTTAAGACAAAAATGTATATCAAAAAGCTTTCTAATAGCAATGTCCTCATAAAGCGGAATTCCTCCGAAAATACTTACACAATAAGTGTAAAATATATTACCTTTACCATAGAAACAGTTTCATATTTATTAGAACATTTTTATCAATTTTAAGGTAATTTTTACTTTACAGAAAGTAAAAGGAATTATCTAATGAACTTAAATAAAATAAAGAACACATTTCCTAACTAACAGTAAAATTTAAGATGATATATGACAGTTCTCGACAAAAACCCGCAGTAACAACTGCCTTGCCCATCAGCGAACAATTCGTGAAGAAATTAAAGGTTCTATGGCCAGTGCGAAGAACTGGCAACCATTCATACTCCCCTATAGTGACTCGTAGTCCCTGATCTAGGAATAATGTAGTCACTGTTACAATTTACATTCTCAATGATCTTTCCGTGGCCATCAGATTAATAAATTGTATATTCAGGATTACATCCAGAGCCGCAATTGGCGTACTAAGTAGCGCGCCAGTGATACCTAGTTCAGCAAGTCTCCAAGCAGGCTTCCCCCAGGCGCCTGCAGTAGACTCTCCTCTTTAATGCAGTCCACCAAACAAGTACGTACACCATAATGTGAAATTGGCATAGCAACTGCCGTATAAATCCAAGGCCTGAGCTTGGGTAAAAGGCCCTCAAATTTGCTAAACATTTTCCTACATGTATACAATCAGAAAAAAAGTTAGTAGAAATTTTGTAAACGGTTCTCAATCCGACTTTGCTACTTTTGTACTGATTTTTAGTAAAACAATAATTATTTAGAAAATCTTTTTGCTATTTACATTTTACAAATCCAGAGTTTTTACAGAATATTTACAAATTTTTGAAAAACGATTTGCTAAAATTAGCAAAAAAATTACTAATTTTAAAAAAGTTGATATTAAAGGAAATGTTATTTCTAATTAAAACTTACGCCTACAAACTTAAATTGCCTTAAAATAATTAAAAAAAGCGATCGGAAGTGAATATACCGACTCATGTCTGAAAATAGGACTTCCACTTAAAATAGCACTAAAAAGTTTTTTTTAGTTTTAAAAATCGGCCTAAAAACGATTAAAATTTGTCCTTAAAAGTGAAAAAAAATTTATTAAAATATGTTTCAAAACAGAAATTACCAAAACAAAACAAAATGATTAATTCGTTTTTAAGATTTTCAATTTTTTTTTTTTAATTTTTTAAAAAAATATTTTTTGAAAAAAATAAATAAAATAAAAAAATGTTGATGCTTGATAAAAATGAATAAATTTAAAATTATGTACTAAATATTAGTATTATTTTGCTGATTTAGCAATCAGATTTTAAATTCCACTTTACAAAAAGTATACTAAAATTTAGGAGCCGCTACTAATTTTTCTACTAATTTCATTGTACTATACGTCAGCAGAAATGTGTTGCTAAGATTAGCAAAAAAAACAGCTAGGCTTAAATTAGCAAAATTTTCGGTAATAACAGCAAAATTTTCAGTTGCCATTACAAAGTGTAGAGTGCATTTGTGGTGAGTGTAGAGCGCATTTGTGGTTTTCCTGACCCTCTCCTCAATATTGAGTTTACATTACAACTTTCTGTCCTAAATAATCCCCAGGTATTTTGAATGGTGATTCCCATTCTTGGGAATTTTTCATTACCATTGAAATTTTATTACCATTAGTTGACACTAAAAATTTCATTATTAATGGTAATGAAATAGCACAAATACTTAAAAAAAAAACAAATTATAATTGATTGAAAAATCATTTGTTTAGAAAATGGTTTTAACGATTTGAAAATTATCAAATTAGCTTTTTAACACATACATAATAATGCTAATGTTTCCTTTTAATTGGTGCATTTGTAATTAAATTCAAAAACATTGTCATTGATCAATGAAATCAGATCCTTAAATCATTATCATTAATTCACACAATGGTAATGAAATTTATTTCATGGTAATGAAATCGTCAATTAATTAGTCCCTGCATGCATTGGTCCCATGTATGGTTTATTATAATGTTCGTCTTCACAGCATTAACACTTAGTCCCACTCTAGCCGTGTAATCTCTATCACAGAACTAATAATATTCAGGTACTTCCCAGTGACGACAACGGTTACGTCAGTCATCTGGATACACAGTTATCCGAGCCGCTCCGCCCTTAAACATTTGTGCTTAATTGTTTTCTTCTGTAAAAAATTTGACTCGTACTTTACAGGTTGGTTGAAAAGTTCCTGCGCTCGAAATGAAAGAATACTGTTTTTGTTACGAAATATATTTTTTTATTCAATATAATCTCCTAGCAGCTCAATACACTTGTTCCATTGATCTTCCAATAATTTTATCCCATCCTTATAATGGTTTTTAGGAAGCTCTGCAAAATAACCGTCTACGGCTGCTGTGGCCTCTTCATTCGACGAAAAATGCTTTCCACGAAGGAATTGTTTGAGATTTCTAAAGAGATAGTAGTCACTGGGAGCCAAATCTGGTGAATACGGCGGATGTTCACGCAATTCGTACTTTAATTCTTTGAATTTAGCCATCGTCAAAACACTTTTGTGAGCAGGTGTATTGTCTTGATGAAAAATGATTTTTTTCTTCTTTAAACCAGGTCTTTTCTCACAAATTTTTTCATCCAGCTGATCCAAAAGGCTGCAATAATATTCAGAGTTGATTGTTTTACCTTTCTGAAGATAATCAATCAACAAAATTCCTTTTGCATCCCAAAAAACTGATGCCATAACCTTCTTTGCTGATCGTTGTGATTTCACCTGCTTTGGAGCTGAACAACCAGCTTCAGTCCACTGTAAACGTTCTTGTTTCAATTTAGGATCATGGTGGTAGATCCAAGTCTCATCCATAGTTATAAAACGACGCAAGAAGTCGGTTTTATTCGGCTTAAAACGCTCCAAATTACGCTGATAAATTTGTTTTCGATCCAGTTTTTGTTGAATTGTTAATGTGTGCGGCACTAACTTTCCAAACAGGTTTTTCATACGTAATTCTTCATGTAAAATATGGAGTACTCGTTCGTCTGAGATGCCTATGGCATTAGCAATTTCACGCTCAATGATTTCTGCTGTGGTTGCAGTTTTTGGTCGTCCTTCGCGTCTTCAAGGCTGGTACGACCACGTTTAAAGTCTCCAGCCCATAATTCAACAGTGCGCTTTGAAGGTGAGGACTCCCTAAACACTTCTAACAATTGTTCATAAATTTCCTTTGCTTTTAAACCCTTCAAAACAAAGAATCTAATGACTGCACGATATTCAATTTTTTCCATATTAAAAATAAATCAATGACACGTCAACTTCAAAAGGCTTGTAAACAAAGAAAGAATTGACAGAATCACTTGCAACTTTGCATGTGTTCTCAGGACAGTTATACCAATTTGAGAAAAAAAAAGTTTGGAGCTACAACACTACAATCACAATAAAACCAAAATGTCACTTTTTCACTAAAAAAAATTTTGACAGCTAAAAATCGCTTTCCGCTCTTATTTAGGTATGGCTGAAATGGTACCTTTTAGAATTTGGAGAGGTTCTAGCACGTCTATACCTTTGGGTATATGTATCAGACTAGCTTAAAGTCGCTAATTTGTTTTGTTTTTGTAAATATCCGAAGGTTGAAAGCTATAAATAAACAATAATGAAAATTAAGTTTGAAATAAAAAAAATAACACTACACTTAAAAAAGTTTGTAAGTTAAAATAACTGAAAATATCATTTAAAGAAATGATATTTCATTTAAAAACCGGTCTACTTAATTTTAATTTAAATTAAATGCCATTTGTTATTTATTTTTAAATGTTGATTAAACAACTGACACATCCGTAAGAAACAAATGATATAATCAGTTAAAATAAATGTCAAAATTTTACCTACCAATCCTTAAAAAATAAATGTTTTTTTCATTTATTTGAAATTATTTCCGTTTTTGTATTTTTTGTTTTTTTATACCCTTCACCATAGGTGGAAGGGTATATATAAGTTTGTCATTCCGTTTGTAATTTCTACAATATTGATCTTAGACCCTATAAAGTATATATATTCTGGGTCCTTATGAAGAGCGAAGTTGATTTAACGATGTCCGTCTGTCCGTCTGTCCGTCTGTGTGTTGAAATGGGTTTTCCGAAGAACCCAGACATGATGAGGACTTGATTCTTTTTTATTTCTGTTACATGTGATCCATTTCTGTTTGCTATTAAAAATCAGACAGATCGGTTAATAAATGGCTGAGATATTAGCAAAAAACCAGGACTACCTCTAATTTTTCCAGTAAAATCCCTTTGTTTAATATGTATGTAGAATTTTGAGCATAACAATACATCCATGTGTTAAAATTCTTTTCTTTCATCTCCACCTTTTATACACAAACAACACACATACAAAGATTTGTCATTTAAATAAAAACCAAACAAATCTCTAATTAACGAAGACTTTTATATATGTACCTCTATTGACGATGATTTTGTGTGAGCTTCAATAGCTCAGTTGTCTAGACGCTGTGTCACAAATACTTTTTTTTTCTCTAAGGCCGTGGGGTTCGGGGTTCAAATCTCGGTGAGGTAATTCACTTTTTTTTTGTACATTTTTATACCCTTCACCACAGGTGGAAGGGTATATATAAGTTTGTCATTCCGTTTGTAATTTCTACAATATTGATCTTAGACCCTATAAAGTATATATATTCTGGGTCCTTATGAAGAGCGAAGTTGATTTAACGATGTCCGTCTGTCCGTCTGTCCGTCTGTCCGTCTGTCCGTCTGTCCGTCTGTCCGTCTGTGTGTTGAAATGGGTTTTCCGAAGAACCCAGACGTGATGAGGACTTGATTCTTTTTTATTTCTGTTACATGTGATCCATTTCTGTTTGCTATTAAAAATCAGACAGATCGGTTAATAAATGGCTGAGATATTAGCAAAAAACCAGGACTACCTCTAATTTTTCCAGTAAAATCCCTTTGTTTAATATGTATGTAGAATTTTACGCATAACAACATGTGTTAAAATTCTTTTCTTTTATCTCCACCTTTTATACACAAACAACACACATACAAAGATTTGTCATTTAAATAAAAACCAAACAAATCTCTAATTAACGAAGACTTTTATATATGTACATCTATTGACGATGATTTTGTGTGAGCTTCAATAGCTCAGTTGTCTAGACGCCATGTCACAAATACTTTTTTTCTCTAACCGTGGAGTTCGAGGTTCAAATCTCGCTCAGGTCAATTCACTTTTTTTTTGTACATTTTTTTTATTATTTTTATTTTCTTAATATTTTTTTTTTTGCTTATTTTTGGTTTTTTTTTTAACATTTAATAACTAATTTATATAAAATTTTATATTAATAATTAAAATTCTTTTCTTTTATCTCCACCTTTTATACACAAACAACACACATACAAAGATTTGTCATTTAAATAAAAACTAAACAAATCCCTAATGACGAAGACTTTTATATATGTACATCTATTGACGATGATTTTGTGTGAGCTTCAATAGCTCAGTTGTCTAGACGCCATGTCACAAATACTTTTTTTCTCTAAGGCCGCGGGTTCGAATCTCGGTCAGGTCAATTCACTTTTTTTTTGTACATTTTTTTTTTATTTTCTTAAGATTTTTTTTTGTTTTTTTTTTACATTTAATAATTAATTTAAATAAAATTTTATATTAATAATTAAATAATCCATAAATAGGCTAAAAACATCAAAATTTTTATAAAAACCCTCTGATACAAACAAAATACAAACGGTTTTATTTCTTTTTTTTGCTCCGATTTAAAAGAATTTATAAAAAGATTTTTAAACCATTTTATTTCTCACATATTAAGAACATTTTATACATAATTTACCTTTGAGTGCAACTATTTTAGGTCATAACTTATAATAATTTATAAAAAAAATTATAAACTATTTTCCTTCAAATTTTTAAAATTAAGCTAAAGAAATTACAAATATTTCTAATAAAAAAGCGAAATAAAATCCCAAATGTAAATTTGCCAGCTAAATCAAACTATTTTGTAGAAATAAAACACATGCAGTTGTAGTGATTTCTTTTAACGATTTGTTGAAATTCTTTTCTTTCACCTCTTCACCTTTTATACACAAACAACAAACACTATTCTAGAGCTGTATTATGACCTATGGATACGTCTTATATAGCAAAAGATCAAAAATCTTTAGTATAACATATTTGCTGAAAAACTCGGAAATATCGGTTCAGATACAAAAAAGTTATGCCCAAAACATACATTTTTTTAAAGTACCTATATTCCCGAGTCCAAGTTTTATCTCCAAACTAAATGGTTAATTTCCTCTTAAAGGCGTCCGTATATAAATCTGTCCATTTCATATATGTCCATATATAAACTTCAGTTTTTTCCCAACCATGGTGAAGGGTATATAAGATTCGGCATAGCCGAATTTAGCCGCTCTTACTTGTTTTTTTATTATTTTCTTAAGACATTTTTTTTGCTTATTTTTGTTTTTTTTTTTTAACATTTAATAATTAATTTATATAAAATTTTATATTAATAATTAAAATTCTTTTCTTTCATCTCCACCTTTTATACACAAACAATACACATATAAAGATTTGTCATTTAAATAAAAACTAAACAAAGCTCTAATGAACGAAGACTTTTATATATGTACCTCTATTGACGATGATTTTGTGTGAGCTTCAATAGCTCAGTTGTCTAGACGCTGTGTCACAAATACTTTTTTTTCTCTAAGGCCGTGGGGTTCGAGGTTCAAATCTCGGTGAGGTCAATTCACTTTTTTTTTACCTTTTTTTTTATTATTTTCTTAAGACTTTTTTTTTTTTGCTTATTTTTGGTTTTTTTTTAACATTTAATAATTAATTTATATAAAATTTTATATTAATAATTAAATAATCCATAAATAGGCTAAAAACATCAACATTTTTATAAAAACCCTCTGATACAAACAAAATACAAACGTTTTTATACCTTTCACCACAGGTGGAAGGGTCGCGGGTTCGTTAAGATTTTTTTTGTTTATTTTTTGTTTTTTTTTTACATTTAATAATTAATTTAAATAAAATTTTATATTAATAATTAAATAATCCATAAATAGGCTAAAAACATCAAAATTTGTATAAAAACCCTCTGATACAAACAAAATACAAACGGTTTTATTTCTATTTTTTGCTCCGATTTAAAAGAATTTATAAAAAGATTTTTAAACCATTTTATTTCTCACATATTAAGAAAATTTTATACATAATTTACCTTTGAGTGCAACTATTTTAGGTCATAACTTATAATAATTTATAAAAAAAATTATAAACTATTTTCCTTCAAATTTTTAAAATTAAGCTAAAGAAATTACAAATATTTCTAATAAAAAAGCGAAATAAAATCCTAAATGCAAATTTGCCAGCTAAATCAAACTATTTTGTAGAAATAAAACACATGCAGTTCTAGTGATTTCTTTTAACGATTTGTTGAAATTCTTTTCTTTCACCTCTTAACCTTTTATACACAAACAACAAACACTATTCTAGAGCTGTATTATGACCTATGGATACGTCTTATATAGCAAAAGATCGAAAATCTTTAGTATAACATATTTGCTGAAAAACTCGGAAATATCGGTTCAGATACAAAAAAGTTATGCCCAAAACATATATTTTTTTAAAATACATATTTTCTGGAACCATAAATCTTCCCGAGTCCAAGTTTTATCTCCAAACTAAATGGTTAATTTCCTCTTAAAGGCGTCCGTATATAAATCTGTCCATTTCATATATGTCCATATATAAACTTCAGTTTTTTCCCAACCATGGTGAAGGGTATATAAGATTCGGCATAGCCGAATTTAGCCGCTCTTACTTGTTTTTTAATACACTCGTACAATACAAAATGTATGTATGCATATGAAGCTATAAACACATTTTGTGTGAATGTGTTTGTATATGTATGTGTGTTTATGAAGTTCTTGTAATTTGTATTGAAAAATTTTGTATATATACAACCAATTTAAATAAAAAAAAATTTAAATTTTATGAATATTTTTTTTTGAAACAGACATCAAACAAAATTTAAATTTGTAATAACTGTTACGGACACAAATAAACCACAAGTTTCCGTTTTGTGGGTAAATTTTTATTAAGTTTCAAACAAATGAAAAAAATAAATGAAACTGAAAAAAATCGGTAAATGATAGTAAATTATTTCGAATAAATGTATAAAAAAGTAAATATAGATATTTCTTTGAAAAATAAATGTATCTTCCTTTATTTTTAAATAGAACGGAAAACTTTTTTATTAAACTACAAACAGTTAACTACATAATATTCTGAGTGTAGAAATGGTACTTTTATAATAAGAATTAGTATCAACAAATTGACAAATTTAGTTCAAATTCTAAGACAGACCCTTAAAAACATAATTCCATAATTTTTTTTTCAAATCTGATTTTAATTTTGACGAATTTATTAGCGAATTCGTTTTTCTGATTGAATTATTTACTACCATAACTCAATCTTTATCTTATTATCTTATAATTT
This sequence comes from Eustalomyia histrio, assembly GCA_949748255.1. Lineage (NCBI taxonomy): Eukaryota > Metazoa > Arthropoda > Insecta > Diptera > Anthomyiidae > Eustalomyia > Eustalomyia histrio. The sequence continues at coordinate 69,123,291 of OX456524.1, read as the reverse complement.
AATTTGAATAAATCGATTTTAAATCAAAGAATAAAAAAAAATTATTTTGATTCTCGAATACGATTTGATTCGCGAAATTAAATATTTTTTTCAAAATCACGATTAATTTAATTTTAAACCCGAAGGGTTGGAATTTGTATAAAACAACCACTGAATGAATATTGTTTATTTTATCAATTTATATGATAATATTAATTCACACACTCCGATAATACAATTTTCGTTTTCCGTTCCATTTTGTAGAGCAAAAATTATGTCCGTTTTGCTCTATCTCGATTAGTTTTCGAGATACCAGTAATTTTTAAAAATTACCATTTAAGAAAATGGCGAATATCTAGAGTACAAGTGAAATTTGCAAGTCAATTTGAAGATTTTTTTATTTTTCTTAATTCAGAAATCAAATCAATCTTTTTTTAATTTGCGAATAAAAAAAAATTGTGTTTGAAATGATTTGAGTCAATTGAATTAAATAAGATTCAAATAAAATTGATTAATCAATTATGAATTTAAACCTGATTTAATATATTGATTTATAAAATATTGAATCAACTCGCTGATTTACAAAAATAATTATTTTGTTCGCAAATAAATTCAATAAAGATTTATCTTTTTCAAGATCTGTTTTAAGAGATTTATATTCCGTGTAGATGTACCTTTAAAAAGATATAAAAATCAATGTGGCCGAATAACAAATATTTTAAAAGCGCCCAAAAATATGTTGTACTTTTACAGTAGGAATTATATAGTAAACACTTTAGCTCAGCTGATTTAACAGCTGTTTTAACGCACACTTTTACCAAAAAGCCATAGGTAATATTATTTAAAACAGAGTTAACGCAAAAAAGATAAAGAAATGCATTAAAATTATTACTCTCTGACTTAAGCCGAGATCTTAATGCTCATTTAGTGAGACAACAAATTAATAGCTGTTGCCAACAGGTAAATAATGATATTGTACACAAAATTTGAGCACAGTTTCGGCTCGGGTTTCATATGGATTAGTTGTCTTATTCAAAAAGCGGATGAACTTAAAAAAAAAATATATGTATATATATTAAATAAAACGACAACAACAAAAGTGAACAATATAGACAATTTTTTTTGGAATTAACAAAGAGAAACCCCCCTAAAAACAACAAAATATTAAATATAACAATTGATTCAAAGAAAAAAGCTTGTTTTTAATATATTATTTAAATAAAAAAAGAATATAAATATATGGCAAAATAGAAGTTAAATGCCCTTGTGATTTAATAATAAAAAAAAAAAAGATAAAAAAGAGATGTAAAACGTAATTGCAATAAAAAATAAAGTTGCATATTAAGAATTAGTTGAAAATTGTATGTAAAATCAATTTAAAAATTATGCAAGTTATTGGTTAATTTTAATATTGTGTAAAATTATTGAAAACAAAAATTGTTTAAGAAAAAAATTGGAATTTTTAATTTAAATAATATGCAAATTTCATTTAAAATTGACTTTCATTAATTGTTGACTTGATTAAAGGTTGGTTTGTATATTTTTTTTGCTGTATCTGCCTTAAATTTCAAGTTTTTAATGTATTTTTTTTTTGTTTTATAATTTTTTCACACATTGTATTTTTGTGTATTGAACTACTAATATTTCTCTTGACTTTCGTTATTTATATTAACTGCAACAACATTAACAACAAATTCCAAAAAAAAAAAAAATATAAATTAAATAATATTCCACTACTATTAAATATTTCTCAAAAAATACTCTAAATAGAGTTACCATTTGAGGGATAATTACACAACAAAGGGGATAATTTATTATTTTATGGCAACAAAATCTATCCTGAATCTAAAACAAGTAAGAGCGGCTAAATTCGGCTATGCCGAATCTTATATACCCTTCACCATGGTTGGGAAAAAACTGAAGTTTATATATGGAATGGACAGATTTTTATACGGACGCCGTTAAGAGGAAATTAACCATTTAGTTTGGTGATAAAACTTGGACTCGGGAAGATTTATGGTTCCAGAAAATAGGTTTTTAAAAAAAATGTATGATTTGGGCATAACTTTTTTGTATCTGAACCGATATTTCCGAGTTTTTTCAACAAATATGTTATACTAAAGATTTTCGATCTTTTGCTATATAAGACGTATCCATAGGTCATATTACAGCTCTAGAATAGTGTTTGGTGTTTTTGTATAAAAGGTGAAGAGGTGAAAGAAAAGAATTTCAACAAATCGTTAAAAGAAATCACTAGAACTGCATGTGTTTTATTTCTACAAAAACGTTTGATTTAGCTGGCAAATTTGCATTTGAGATTTTATTTCGCTTTTTTATTAAAAAATATTTTTAATTTCTTTAGCTTAATTTTAAAAATTTGAAGGAAAATAGTTTATATTTTTTTTATAAATTATTATAAGTTATGACCTAAAATAGTTGCACTCAAAGAAATTATGTATAAAATTTTCTTAATATATGAGAAATAAAATGGTTTAAAAATCTTTTTATAAATTCTTTTAAATCGGAGCAAAAAATAAAAATAAAACCGTTTGTATTTTGTTTGTATCAGAGGGTTTTTATAAAATTTTTGATGTTTTTAGCCTATTTATGGATTATTTAATTATTAATATAAAATTTTATTTAAATTAATTATTAAATGTTACAAAAAATAAACAAAAAAAAGTCTTAAGAAAATAAAAAAAAATGTACAATAAAAAGGGAATTGACCGGTATTCGAACCCGCGGCCTTAGAGAAAAAAAGTATTTGTGACATAGCGTCTAGACAACTGAGCTATTGAAGCTCACACAAAATCATCGCTAATAGAGATTTGTTTGGTTTTTATTTAAATGACAAATCTTTGTATGTGTTTGTTGTTTGTGTATAAAAGGTGGAGATGAAAGAAAAGAATTTCAACAAATGGATGTGTTTGTTATGCGTAAAATTCTACATACATATCAAACAAAGGGATTTTACGGAAAAAATTAGAGATAGTCCTGGTTTTTTGCTAATATCTCAGCCATTTATTAACCAATCTGTCTGATTTTTAATAGCAGACAGAAATGGATCACATGTAACAGAAATAAATAACAATCAAGTCCTCATCATGTCTGGGTTCTTCGGAAAACCCATTTCAACACACAGACGGACAGACGGACATCGTTAAATCAACTTCGCTCTTCATAAGGACCCAGAATATATATACTTTATAGGTTCTAAGATCAATATTGTAGAAATTACAAACGGAATGACAAACTTATATATACCCTTCCACCTGTGGTGAAGGGTATAAAAGCTAACTCCGCCTGTACTACGTTCATAACAAACTCCAAAATATTTCCGTTTTTTCAAGTTTTCGATTAAAAATTTGTATGGAATTTGAAAGTTGAGGGTGGGTCAATAAGTCCGTGACTTTTTGAATGAAACACAGTTTTTTTGCAAAAAAAAAAAAATATTTTTCAACATAATCTCCTTTTAGCTAAATACACTTAGCCCAACGTTTCTCCAAATTTTGTATCCATTCCAAAAAATTTTTCGAGGTCCATAAAATAGGCATTTGTTTGATCAATAATTTCATCGTTGGAGCTAAACCTCTTTCCACCGAGCCATTTTTTTAGGTTTGGAAATAAGAAATAGTCACAGAGGGCTTAATCCAGAGAATAAGGCGAATGAAGGGGCAATTCGTAGTCTATTTCATGGATTTTTGCCATGAAAACTAAGCTGTCACACGATTCCGTTGGTGGTCGATTGTGAGCAAACGCGGCAGCCATCCTGCGGAAAGCTTTCTCATACCCAAGTGATCTTTCAAAATTGAAACCACTGAGCCATGTGAGATGCCTATATCTTCCACAATCTATCGCACATTCAATCTCCGATCGGCCAACACCATATCGTGAATTTTTTCAATTGTTTTGAGTGTAGAGAGCTCAACTGAGCGTCCAGAACGTTCGGCATCTTCCGTGCTTGTAAGGCCATAACGAAAGTCAGTAAACCACTTTTTTACCATTGAAATCAATGGTGCAGAGTCCCCATAGTATTTATCAAGTTTTTCCTTGGTTTGATTGACGGATTTTTTTTTTTCGCAAAAAATAATGTTTAATCAGCACTCGAAATTCACTTTTTCCATTTTTTAAAAAAGCCATGTAAATGACGGAACTTGCTCAAAATTTAACAGTAGTCTATTAACAGGTGTTACTTGATGGGAGCAGTGTTGCATTTCATATAACTACAACGGAAGTTCGAAAAGTCACGGACTAATTGATCCGCTCTCGTAATTTGAGTTTTAATATGAACGTAATATTAGGACGAAATATGTTAAAGGTGTAAATGATTTGAATTTAGGAACTGAAAAATTTAATTTCAAAGTTTTTAAAATATAAAAAAAATACTCAAATGAAAAAAAATTGTAAAAATAGTAAACACAAAATAATTTAAAAAACCGAGAAAAAAACCGAAGTGGAATGCAAATTTGAAAACCAAATCACAAAATTTAATTTATTTAGTATGGAATTGGCGTAAAAATGTGTTCAATTTTATTATTTGTGGTATTAAAAAACATATACTAGTTTTTACTGGAGGAAATATTTGGAGTAAGCAAAATTTCCCCTTAAATTATTTACTAATTTAAAGCTAATAAAAAAAATATTGTAAATAAAGACAACTATAATGATATGACATTATTTTTCGGAAGGGGCATATTGGTGTGGGCCAGCGTTATCAAAAAATATTGTTTTTCCAGTTTGAGCAACAAAAAGTTTACTTGCGGACTGTTTTTCGACAAAATTGCTACTCGAATTTCAGAATTAATTTTTTAAAAATTAATTTTATTTTAAATTACATGTTTTATAAAATTTACACTGTGATTTCGAGATTTGTGAAAAATTTTCTTTAGCGCCGATGCAAGCACAGAGAGCAATAAAATCTTTTTATAGCCTGGTTTTAACCCACTTGATAGAGAATTCCAAATGGATAGAGTGTATCCTCTAAAGAGTTGGAATCGTATGTCGCTTTGTCTACGAATACTGTTGACCGTGAATACCCAGTAAGGGTTCTTAAGTAATTCTTCTTTTAATTCGCGTATTAAAAAAAGATTGATTTCATTTGCGAATTAAAACAAAATAAAAAAAAAACATTAAAATTGACTTGCAAATCTTGCTTAGTTTTCTAGATATTAGCCATTTTATAAAATGGTAATTTTAAAAAATGGCCGGATAGGGCAAAATGGACGAATATACTGCGATAATAAAAATAGGCGAGGTCCAGGAAGACATCACGAGGTATCTATTTTCATAAAACAGCCATAGAGTGACTCATTTTTATATGAACGAAGTGAAACGAAATTTGTTAATTTATATTATTGTATAAATTAATATAAAATAGTCACCCTGTGGCTGTTTTATAAAAATTCCATGAAACTCTTCGGAAACCTACCATTCTATCGAACATTCATCGAACTTTGCGCTACCTCCCTTAGTTTCACCATTTTATAAAATGCCCATTTTTTAAAATGGCCGGTATCTGGAAAACTAAGCGAGATAGGACAAAAGGGACAAAATTTTCGCTTTACTAGAGTATTAATATACTGCGGTAATAAAAATATTTCAGGTCCGGAAGACATCCCGAGGTAGCTGTTTTATAAAAATTCCATGAAATCCTTCAGGTTTAAAATTAAATTAGTCGAGAATTAAAAAAATATATTTTAACTCGCTAATCAAATTATATTCGAGAATCAAAATAATTAAATTTTTGATTCGCGAATCAAATCAAAAATTGATTTGGTTCTTTTATTTGAATTGAAAAATTTCATTTGATTTATAAAAAGAATTATTTAAATAAGATAAAGATTGAAACATGGTGGTAAATAATTCAATAAAAAAAATGAATTTGTGAATTAACTCGTCAAAATTTTAAGGAATTATCCTTTTAAAGGTCTGATCATAACATACTCTTTTATTGGGTAAACTAGCTTTTTGCAAATTTTGCTTGCGATAAAAACATTATTTTGTGCTCCTTAATTTTGGTGCAATTTTTTTTTTTTTTCTAAATAGACTATTTTAGTATCGATGTGCTAATGCCTTCAAAAAAATGTCAGTTCTGCGTATTTGGCAAAATATTGCTAACATTTCAAAATACAGCTAAAAAATGTTTTTTGAAGCAAGTATCGAATTATTAAAATAAAATAATCTGTACAGGTTGGTTGAAAAATTCCTGCGCTCACCAAGAGATGGCACTGCTAGCTCCAAACTTTTTTTTCTCAAATTGGTATAACTGTCCTGAGAACACATGCAAAGTTGCAAGTCATTCTGTCAATTCTTTCTTTGTTTACAAGCCATTTGAAGTTGACGTGTTATTGATTTTTTTTTAATATGGAAAAAATTTAATATCGTGCAGTCATTAGATTCTTTGTTTTGAAGGGTTCAAAAGCAAAGGAAATTTATGAACAATTGTTAGAAGTGTATAAGGAGTCCTCACCTTCAAAAAGCACCGTTGAATTTTGGGCTGGTGAATTTAAACGTGGCCGTACCTGCCTTAAAGACGATCCACGCGAAGGACGACCAAAAACTGCAACCACAGCAGAAATCATTGAGCAGGTACATAATATGGTGAGTGAAGATCCAAGTTTGACTAAGCGTGGAATTGCTAATGCCATAGGCATCTCAGACGAACGAGTACTTCATATTTTACATGAAGATTTACGTATGAAAAAACTGTTTGGAAAGTTAGTGCCGCACACATTAACAATTCAACAAAAACTGGATCGAAAACAAATTTCTCAGCGTAATTTGGAGCGTTTTAATCCAAATAAAACCGACTTCTTGCGTCGTTTTATAACTATGGATGAGACTCGGATCTACCACCATGATCCTAAATTGAAACAAGAACGTTTACAGTGGACTGAAGCTGGTTGTTCAGCTCCAAAGCAGGTGAAGTCACAACGATCAGCAAAGAAGGTAATGGCATCAGTTTTTTGGGATGCAAAAGGAATTTTGTTGATTGATTATCTTCAGAAAGGTAAAACAATCAACTCTAAATATTATTACAGCCTTTTGGATCAGCTGGATGAAAAAATTCGTGAAAAAAGACCTGGTTTAAAGAAGAAAAAAATCATTTTTCATCACGACAATGCACCTGCTCACAAAAGTGTTGTGACGATGGCTAAATTCAAAGAATTAAAGTACGAATTGCTTGAACATCCACCGTATTCACCAGATTTGGTTCCCAGTGACTACTATCTCTTCAGAAATCACAAACAATTCCTTCGTGGAAGCATTTTTCGTCGAATGAAGAGGCCATAGCAGCCGTAGACGGTTATTTTGCAGAGCTTACGGAAAACCATTGCAGCAAATTTCAAAATTAAAAAATTGCTAGTGTGGACCACTTGATTTCTTACATTTTTATTGCCGGCTAATATATCGCATAATTCTCCAGCAGTATTCGTTAGCAATTATTGCTAAGATAAAACGTCAAACTATCTGCAATTTTTCTTTAACAATTATAAAAAAATGCCACAAATAGAAAAAAAAAAAGATGGAAAAACAACATAAAAATTCTTAAATTTAAAGAACTTAAATAAATTTAAATTATAAGGAAAAAATAGAAAATTATAACAATTTTTTCAAGTAACAAGTGCATTTACAAGTAATCATAGAAGAACTTTCCTTCCTTGAAATTTTTCAAAATATGAGTTTGCATAAATATGAATTCTCCACCCTTAAACATAAGCTCAGCAATTATCAATTTTAAGCCGTTATTCTACCGACGCATTTTACTTATTACTAAGATTTTTATTGCTAATATAGATAGGGAGTTATTAAAAAAGGAAAGTAGAGAGGTAAAATTAGTCCAACACGCTTACATTTTGTACATAGTATAATTTTTGAATACATATTATATTTATGTGTTGCACTTGTTAAATGTTATATTTTAAATGATGGCAACACTGTCCCATAGGTGTTATTTTAACCCTCGTCTCTCCAAAATTATTTATATGAGAGATTTGTACTTATTTGTATTGTTTATTTATTAAATACAACGCTGGCTTTTCTATTAACCACTATTAACATAAATATCTTTACAAATATGAGTGGATGCAATTCATACTGATGCGAGTAATATCTGCCATATAAAGACAAACTAAACTCAATTAAATTCATTGTATAGAGTGGAGTATAGTCAGTGATCATAGACAGTTTGAATCTATTGTTTAAACAAAAAAAAATTAAAATTTCGTTCAATCGATTGCGTCGTTTTTAGCGGTTTTTATTACATATTCAATAGAAATACTACAATAATAATAACAAAAACAAAACAAATATTTACTTATGCTTTTTAGCCAAAATTACAAAGGAAAATAACACGTATATACAGTAGTGTGCAAAACATAAGCAACACAATCCGTATTTTACTTAAAATTGCGATATTTTATACAAGTGCGGCCCTTTATCGATTTTTGTGAGGCCCTCGAAGAAATTTCGTGTTTTAATTAGATTTTTTCCCAAATATATATATTTTTTTAATTCTTGGATTCATGAAAATTCGTTTTAGTTTTCCTCGATGTTCTTGATTTGTATATTAGTTTAAATTGAGCTTAAGATATTTTTTAATTTATAAAAATTAATTATAAATATTTATTTATCCCAATATTTCGTCACCACATTGGGTGACTTTTTCAGGGGAATTTTTTTTTGTAAAGGGTGGTTAAATCTTAAGGGCCGATGTTGATTTTGAAAAATTATTGTAATTTTTTTATTTTTATTATGATAATTATGATAATATGGTATGGTTCAATTATGTATGGAACAAAATATCGGCCAAATGACCGTCGCGACCTCGGCGGCAGACCTCCATCGGATGGTTCAAATTTTCAATGACGCTGAGGCATAATTGAGGTTCTATGCCGTTAATGTGAAGAATTATTTCATCCTTTAGCTCTAGAATTGTTGCTGGCTTATCAACGTACACCTTTTCCCTCAAATAACCCCAAAGAAAGAAGTCCAACGGTATCAAATCACATGATCTTGGCGGCCAATTGACATCGCCACAACGTGAGATAACACGGCCATTGAATTTATCGCGCAAAAGAGCTATTGTTTCGTTAGCTGTGTGGCAAGTGATATCGTCTTGTTGAAACGGCATATCGTCCAGGTTCATATCCTCAATTCCTGGCCAGAATAAGTTCGTTATCATCTCGCGATAGCGAACACCATTTACGGTAAATGCTTGGCAGATCTCATGACATACTATCACGAACAGCAGCAATGTTTTCCGCAGAACGAACTGGGCAAGCATGTACAGGTGTTTTCACAGACCCGGTTTGCTGAAATTTGCCCACAATTCTCCCGATTGTGGACACATTTGGTCGATTATGCTGAACAAAAAAAAATCACGAAGTGCACGAAATGCATTTTGATTTGAACGCCCATTTTCATAATAAGCCTGAATAACTTAAACGCGTTGCTCGATTGTGTATCTTTTCATGGTTTAACTTCAGTTAGTCTGAAATTGAGAAATGAAATGCAGAAAAAAACGACGTTTAGTGTGATTTACACTCAACATTGGCTTTAAAATTTAACCACCCTTTATAATTATTGAATGAAAATTATAAATTGAAAACTTGTATATAAAAATTTTATAAAAAAGGCGGAGAGCCGATGGCCTAGGCAGCTAGCGCTCATTTAACTCTTTAGTCTTAGAATTTATTCGTAAGATTAAATAAAATAAATAAACAAAATAAATAAAATAATTAAAAAATGATAAAAATAACACAGGAAATAAAAATAACAATATTTAAACAATATATATATTACATGAACAAAAATTTTTGAAACACATGTTATTTAACACAATAATATTTATTGTTTTTTCACGATAATTTTAGTAAAAATTTAGTACTATTTGTTTTAGGCAAATTTAATATTATTTTTTTTAGTGAAAAAGTGACATTTTGGGTTAATTGTGACTGTGTTTTTTTATTAAATAAAAAAGGTTTTAGTATTCAGAATTTAAATTACGATTTGAGGTCATGAAAGTTCTAGTGAAATTTCAGCACGGGAAGGACAATTTACTATTCTTAATTACTAAGCGCCAATATCTCAATGACCCACTCAATGAGCCACTAATTGGGATTTGGACTGAAACATTTGCTGTTGTTTCCCAAATAAAATTTAATTTTAACTGGAGGTTAAATTAAGACGAGATCGGGTCTAAATCATACCTTATAGTGCAGTTCGGCCAACAAACGATATTTGGTCGATTTTTTCATTCTTTGAGACATTATAGACAAATTCTTTGCTTTAACTCGGAATTTTTCTTAAATTTTGCACCCAAAGTCGAATCACATCGGCACAACAAACATTTTTGTTAGCAAAATTTGTCCATAATGCTTCAAAATACCGAATACACACCAAGTAAAATGTTACTAAAAATCTCTACTAAAGTGTTTAAAAATCGCTGGATTTGACGAAAAAATAGTTTTATTAAAAATTTCTAGTAATGCCAGGGAAATGACATTTTTTGCTGCTCCTACATACATAAATATTTAGTGCCAACCAAATTGTGAAGCATATTTTGCTGCAACAAATAAATTCTGTTAGTTCAACCATGTTCAAATAATTTTGGGTGTTGCAACTAAAAGTCAGTTGTATTGACCGAATTTTGTTGTGAAAATTAATAAGTAACCGAAAAAATATTTTCTAAAATTTTTTTTAATGCTGGCAATTTCTAAACCTATTTTTTTACCTTTTTGAAGCATTTCAACCAAAATTTATAGCTTTTTAATTCATAAACAGTTTTTATTTATTACATTGACTGAGATCTAATGTATAAGTTTAATATTAAGTACATTGTTTGTGTTGTAAAGCTTCTCTTCGCTTTTAGATCATTTTGATAAAAATCTATTATGCTAAAAAAATTCTTTTGACACGTCAAAGAATTATTTACCACATTATCGTTACCGGTAAATCTATTTGTCATCCTGAAATAATAATTAATCACGAATTTTTAAAACCTGCTCTCTGAATAATATTTACAAATAACCAATATTTTTTTAGCCTTTGATAACCATTATAGTTTGTTTATGTTTTTTTTTTTGGTCTTCCATAACCATTACAAAAAACTTTTATTTTTTTTTTTGGTATTCTATAACCATTACCATTATATTGTATTTTATCAAATTACAAATACAAAAATTTCAAATATTTTTATAACAAATATTTTTATTTACATTTTAAAGAGAAAAGCTAAGAATTGTCAAGATTTGGTAGCATTTTTATAAATTTTTACTTTTTAACTACTATAACTATGACTACTACAACTACTTAGAAAGTCTATATAAGTTAAGTTGTTAATTAAATATTTTCAATTTTAAATAGATATGTTTTGATATAAAAATAAACTCATAAATCTGAAAATTTGGGGTAAAGATTTAATGTGGTATTTGAATCTCAGATTTTTAATTAAAAAAAGTAATACCAACACAAAATACAACATTTAAAAACAATAAACTACATATATTTTTTTAACGTTTTTATTATTTTGTTGTTTTGCTGATTTTTAAACTTAATACTGAGTAATAGCAGATAAGGATAGTCGACGTGTAAATCAACATTTAGTTATTCCTTTTTAGAAAAAAGTCGTTCAGCAAAATCTGGTAAAACCCAATTAAATTTGCAAAAAAAAAAATCAATTGGTCTTGCAAAAAAAATACAAGCTATTTTGTAAATATGTAAAAAAATAGTAAAAAAAATTATTTTGGAAATAATTTCGGGGAGGCCCATGCCCATGCCCCCCCTTGTGCACGTTACTGTCCGTACAGTATTTTGAAGAACGTTCACGAAAAACTCTTGTAGAAGATGATAGAAAAATATGTTAAAAAAAAATGCTTTTGAATGTGCACGATAGTACAATACGGAGATGTGCAACCGAAAACAATTTAATAAGATACAAGGCCAACCAAACAACTGCAAAATCAACTTTTTTCTTGATTTAATCATACACAAAAATTATTGTTCACATTTAATAATTCAACGAAATTGACTGTAGAATAAAATCAGCATCATGTTACTGAACGCGTAATTGGGATCAGTGTGAATCATCTGTCGACTAAGTTTTATGCAAATTTAATCACTCAACAAAAGTCAGCGTTGAATAAATCAGAAAAAACAACAAACAACGCGTATGAGTGTAATCATAATCAAAACAAAATAGAAACACATTTCATAAATGAACATTAGGGTGGGACTTAAATCCGCATTTTTAGAATTTTTATTACTAATACAATACTAAAATATTCTTCTGTGTGAGATAAAAATTATTTTTTTGAAAAAAAATTTAGGTCGAAATTCAGGCTTGCCTAATACGGAAAATTTTAAATATTGTCTAATTTTTTTTTCATCTATTTTGATTGGAAAATTAGGCAATATTTAACTTTAACCGGATTGGGAGAGCATGAGATATCGACCTAAATTAAAAAAAAAAAATTTCACAAAGAACAATATTTTTGGTATTACTATTAAAAATTCTAAAAAAACGGATTTTAGACCCACCCTAATTTATGAAATGTGTTTCTACAAAACCACCCCTTTTTATAGATAAGAAACTATTTTGTTTTAGTTATGAATACACACATACTCTTTATTTATTGCTTTTTCTAATTTATTCTACATTAAAATAATTATTGTTGACTCAAACGAACAGAATAAAATCAATGGTATAAAAACGACCGATGATTATTAATCAGTGACAACAATTTGCACGTCTTTTGATTGATTTAAAATCATTAACAAATATGTGTATTGGAGTATATTCAACGTTTAAACGCAAACACGTATATATTCTTGTGTTGATTGCGTATGAACGTTTTGCAATCAGCATTTGCAGTTCTCTGTAAGATACCAAAACCGTGTTTTTTTAATTCTGACTAAATAGAATTGGAGTTATTTTATCTTTTTAAAAAACTATTCGAATTGGAATGCATAGAAATGGCAAACCATTTTATTTAGTGACGAATCAAAGTTCAACTTGATAAATTGGGATGGTATATGTACAGTTCAGCGCTTACCTGGCAAGAGGCTTGAATCACGCAATTGCAAAATGAGTGAAAGCAAGGGGGAGGCAACATGCTGGTGTTCACTTGCTTTTCAGCAAATGGTGTTGGACCTATCCTAAAAATTGATGAAACCGTTTCATATAAATACAAAAACATTCTTGAAATGAAAATGATTCCGCATGCCACTTCGATGGATCTTTCAACACTATAATGAACCAAAATATACATCGAGAGCTCATAAAGGAGAATGGAGTTTAAGTCCTTGATTGGCCGGCACAATCACCTGACTTGAGCTCCATTTTAAACCTCTGTTGCTGGTAAACGATTCCGAAACCTATAATAAGAGTGGCAACGTATTCCTGAAGCCGTAATAAGCAATCTTGTTGAATCCATGCCGCTCAGATGTGCCAATGTTATAAAAAATAAAGGATCATATATAAAATATTAAATTGTTGTTTTTATTTTGCATATATTTATATGAAGACCTACAGCGTTTAAGTTTCCTTTTTTTACGATTTACGATGAACCGGCTGATTCGTATGTCTTCCTCCACCGCGACCTATTGTGCTCTATTCTATTGTGCTCCCTCTGTTTACATTCAGCTGTACGCAGCTCTTAGGAATATTATCATCTCCTTCACTGCCATTTTCTTGTATGTTATTGCCCCTCCCATAATTTGAATCTATCAAATGTATTCATTCTCAGATTAGAAAAGGATTATCGTCGGTAATTTTCATCTTAAATTGTAGCATGTGTAATACCCCGTGAGTGCTTCACACAGCAGCCTTAGACCAGTACCCCGTTTCTGTATCTGATGCGAGAAGTTTTCGCATCGAGAAATTTATGGTCACCCTTATTTATACAGGGTGACTTAATAGATGATAAAATTGATTGCATTTTTACTGGAAAGTTTTTTTTTTTTATTTATTTTATATTATATTAATCATATAATTACAAATTATATCCTAATACCCTAACCGAGCACTAGCAACAATGGCCATCGGCTCGTTGTAGCGACAACAGACCAGAGCCTCTGGTGGGAATCGAACCCACGACCCCCGCACTGATAAGCTAGCACGCTACCAACTAGCCTACCGGGGCGCTCGTACTGGAAAGTTTTTACAGCTTTTAACTTATAAAGCTGTAAACACATTCAATTTTGTACAATATCTTATTAGATAGAAAAATAACATTAATACAGCACCTTATTATCTTCTGTAGATTAATTTATATTTTATTTCCTGTGAGTCACCCAATAAAAAGCAGAACGAAGTTATATTTTACATGTTTTTTGCGAAAACTTTGTCGATGCAAGAAATGCAGAAACAAGGCCTAGGTCTTTTAAATTGAAGTGCGTCCATATTTCTTCTAATGTTATAAGATAAGAATCTTTTTGAGTATCTAACTCGCTCCTGTTCGATCCAGTTTAAAAATAGTTCAAGTTGGTGTTTAAGTATATAAATGTAAGCAAATTATGAAAAAGTTTTTGCTGCAAATAAACAATATTCTGAAATAAATTACTTGTGGCTTTTTTTCTGCGCATTACTGTATATTACATAGCTGGGGAAAAATAATTAAAGTATTGTTTTTTTTTTCATACAAATGATAATGCCAAAGCATTGGCATTTGTATGGAAAAAGTAATGGTTCAATGCTCTAATCCCAAGTATGATATGTTACATCTGGTGTAATAGTTATTATAGGAAAATAATACTTTATTTATATCGATCAGCTTGATCGCATTCACTTGTTTTCCAAGCGGTTTTGTTAGTGTTTTTTTTTTTAACAAGTTGTTTGTTCACTTGAAACTTTATTCTAATTTTTGGGTTTAAATTGCTTTTTTGTATGTATCCGATTACACAGTACAACAACCATCAAATGTATTAAGTGAATTTTAGCAGGTGGCACAAGTTCTGGCAAAAAGTGCTTTACCAATACCAAAATGATGACATTATTTCCTCAGTGCATCAGAGAAGCACTAGGGAAACAACACTAGGCATGTGTTGGGAAAACGATAGCAAAAGCAAAAATTAGGTGATCTTAAAATAGATTTGTTTGGTCATTCGAACCCAGGCCGTCAGATTGTCAGACTAGAGCTCTGTGGAACAGGGTATATTGAGTTTTTGTCTAAAGTTTGTTACTACCAAAAATACTGGGCGTAACCCTAAAAAAAACCCAGATCCAACTTTGGCTCAGGTCCTCCCGGATCTTATATTAATATAACTTATGGATTCGGAAACAAGAATGCCCTAATAGACAGCTTATACACACCGAGTACAGATTCTTTGTGCCAATCGAATTTGCTGCCTACCGAATTTTTAAAGTAACATGCACTATGACATTATTTGGTTGCAGCAATCGAGATTTTCAGATGTATCTGCTATATTTAAAAAATATTTTTTAAAAATTCCTATTATACAATACACTGTTTCCTATTTCTTTAATAAATAGTAGAGTATTAAAAAAACCGGCCTTTTGAAAAAACCGGTTTCGGTTTACTTCGAAAAATCTAATTTTAAAAAACCCGGTTTCAGTTTCGGTTATTGCAGAAAAAACCGGTCAACCGGTTTTTTCGTTTTTTTTTAATTTGAATACAAAACTTATATAATTTGTTAAAAAACAGAAATTTAATAAAGCTAGAAGTGGAAAATACTCTTTCGCTAACAGTAGATGTTGGACAAATAATCAAAAGACAATTATATAAATTGTCCAACTTTTCAGTTCTTTTGTCGCATTTATCAAGATTTATGGAATCATCATATGTGACCTTCTCCGAGAAAAGAGACCTAGTGTGTCAAAAAGCGGGTTTGGACTTAAGAGTGGATTCTGGTACCTAAAAGGGTGTAGAATATGATAAAATGAGTTCGATTTCTGATAAAAATTTATTTACAATGTTCTTCGTATTAGTATACGCACATCAACCCTTTGCTGAGAGTGAACAGATAGTTGAGAACCAAAGTCGGCACCCAATCATAACTTACCATACCAAATCGCATCTCCCAACTGAAGGTGTGTTCACAGTGATAATGCGTTATGAAACTTTAAATGCGTTTTTCCCAAAACTTCACTTTCACACACTAGGTCCCTTTTCTCGGAGAAGGTCACATATAATGATGAATGATTTTGTACAGTCTCTTTTTGAGGATTTTAAATGCTCTTTATTGTGTTATTTAGATCAGAAATTAAACTATTTGAATTTGGAATATCCACAGTTAAGTCTTCATCGGAATCTATCAGACTTACATCTAAATCTTCATAACCAAACAAACGATTATAAAAGTGTTCGGAAAAAATAAAAGAGACCAATTGGTGACCAGTTGGTGATGTAATTAAAAAAACCGGTTAATCGAACAAAAAAGACCGGTTTTCGGTTTTATTCGAAACCGATCGGTTTTTAAAAAAAAGAAACCGGTTGACCGGTTTTCGGTTTCGGTTTTTAAATACTCTAATAAATAGCAATATAATGTAAATAGCTTCATATACCAAAATTCACAAATAAAATATGTATGCAATAACAATAAAAAAAAATATTTTTTTGGAAAAAGAGTCCTTAAAGCCTAAAAGTTATCCACAGAAAAAGTCGTCAAAATCTGTAGATTTTCTAATGGAAAAAAATTTTCGGAGTCTGGAAGGTTACTAGTTAAAATCTTTTAGGTAAAAGTCCTCACAATATGAGTATTTCTATATAAAAGAGTTTTTTTCTACAGAAAAAAAGAGAGTTTTTTTCTACAGAAAATTATATTCAGTCTAGAGAAAAATCCATCCAAAAATAGTTCTTCCAATCTTAAGGAATTTCTAATTCTTTTTAACAAAAAAATTTATTCTTTGCAAAAAAGTACTGGAAATTTTATGCTTTATCTAGGAAAAAGTTCTTTGGTTCTAAGGTTACCCTTAGAAAAATGTTCTTTGAATCCAAGGGATTTTCTAAAAAAAAAAAATACACGAAAAGCTGAGAGTTTCTCGATAGAAATCAAAATTAACATCCTAAGCGTTTTTCATTTTCATATTTTGAGATTCTTTTCTTATAGAAATACCTCAGATTCCTGTAGAAAAAACCTAAATTTTTCGAGAAAACGCCCTCGGATTTAGGGGACTTTCTGCTATAGAAAAACCCCAGGTATGGAGAATTCGTTTACACCGAAAAGCCGCCCAAATTTTAAAGAATTTCTTCCTTTGAAATCCCTAAAACATTGAGGACTTTCTTTTCTAAAAACACTCAGTTTCCGCTTGTATTATAAATTCTTCTTCAAATATTCTTAAATGTGAAGGAGCTTTTATGTTAAATTCTGGGAAGATTGTTGCTGATAATCATGAAACATTAGAAGTACAAGACAACACTTTTAAAAATCCGAACATTAAATAAGTTCTATATATATTTTTTTTTTTACAAAATGCTTGCCTGTTTTATTTTTCCAACAAAATTTAGACTCTTTGGAAGTTACCAAAGGAATAGAACTTACCTCCTAAATGAAGAGAAAACATTTAGACTGAAATGCATTTTGTCTTTCCTTTTTGGGGGTGGGGTCCAAAACCTGGTGCGTGTAGTAACATATAAGTGCGAGTATTCAAATGAAAGGAAATTTCCCCAGAATCTCCAGGCATGGAGATCCATTTAATGCCCCTTTGGGACGACTCCAAGATTGCGCGATTTTTTCGAAATAAGTTTTCTCTGGGGCGCCTTTACATCAAAAAATGCTTTTTTAGACTGAAATGCATTTTGTCTTCCCTTTTTGGGGGTGGGGTCCAAAACCTGGTGCGTGTAGTAACATATAAGTGCGAGTATTCAAATGAAAGGAAATTTCCCCAGAATCTCCAGGTATGGAGATCCATTTAATGCCCCTTTGGGACGACTCCCAGATTGCGCGATTTTTTCGAAATAAGTTTTCTCTGGGGCGCCTTTACATCAAAAAATGCTTTTTTCCATGATACATGGCGTGTGGCATTTAGACTGAAATGCATTTTGTCTTCCCTTTTTAGGGGTGGGGTCCAAAACCTGGTGCGTGTAGTAACATATAAGTGCGAGTATTCAAATGAAAGGAAATTTCCCCAGAATCTCCAGGCATGGAGATCCATTTAATGCCCCTTTGGGACGACTCCAAGATTGCGCGATTTTTTCGAAAAAGGTTTTCTCTGGGGCGCCTTTACATCAAAAAATGCTTTTTTCCATGATACATGGCGTGTGGCATTTAGACTGAAATGCATTTTGTCTTCCCTTTTTGGGGGTGGGGTCCAAAACCTGGTGCGTGTAGTAACATATAAGTGCGAGTATTCAAATGAAAGGAAATTTCCCCAGAATCTCCAGGCCTTTACATCAAAAAATGCTTTTTTCCATGATACATGGCGTGTGGCTCCCTCTACAAAATTCTTGACGGCCATTACATCAAAAATGAATTTTGTTTCATTGTGCATAACATGTGGCTTCCTCTTTATCCATTTAAAACCCCTTTGGGGGCGATTTCCCAAAAAATAAAAATCTTTTAGAAAAAATCGCGAGAATTTTTCGAAAAAAATTTTATTTCATGCTCTCGAATATGTGTCTCCGTCTCGACCCATTTAAGACCCCTTTGATGCGATTTCGTAAAAAAATTAAACATTTTTTAGAAAAAAAATTATTTCTATTTTTTGGGGTGGGAGCCTGTGGGCCGAAGTTAGAAAAAATATTTTTTCAGATCCTGAGAAAATTTCCTTTCATTTGGGTACCCACACCTATATGTTCCTACACGCTCAAATTTTTGGGCCCTGGCCCCGGCGGAGATTAAAAAAGAATTCCGTTTTTTATTCCAGAAGGGTAAATTGCATTTTAAATAAAATGTGCCAAGAACATAACTATTAACCAAAGATTAACTAAAGATTACCTAAATTGCGCACAAATTATTTTAAAAATTGTTGAATATTAACGACAAAATCATTTATTTTTTAATTTTTTATTTAAGAAAATTTATTTGTTTTTATTATTTTTATTGTTGACAGACATTGTGATTACAACTGAAAATACGTTTACGTTTGATAACATAACCAACATTCGGTAGAAATTACTTACTAAATCATTAGTAAACATAAATTGTTTAAACTTGATAGCTACAGCCAATTAATTAAGCGATATGTTCTATTTTAGGGTTTTAAAATAGTTGCCTCCTCTGAATCAGCTTAAAGGAATTTCTTTATGTGTATATTGGTTGAGAATTCTGAATTCTCTTGATTACAAGTTTTTTTTGTCTCGCACATAAATAATTTCTTAGTACTATTTATTTTGTGTAGGTTTAAGCAAAATTTTGTTGTAATTTTAAAATCAATGTAATTCCTACAAATTTCCAGCTGGTAATTTCCCTGTATGTAGGCTCGAACACCGATAAGTTCTGATATTGGAATAATCAAAATATATTGTTACTACCAAATCAAAATACGTGTTTTTGAATTTCAATTGATATACATATTTTTAAAAATTGTTGTGTGATTTTTTGAATAACAGATCGAAATGATGTAGAATTTTTTGAAACAATTTCGGTAATTTTCTAGTGGGTTACTTTAAATGAGTTTATTTTCAAAATGTGTTTTATTTTTCCTTCATTTGTTGTTAATTAGTGTTTTTATTTTTTATTGTAAAAATATTGTTTATGTTTTATTGCGTTCTTGCCAGTTAATTATATTTGCTTATAAGGCAAAAATGTGTGTATTTTAATTAATTCAGACTTAAATATAAAGCTTAAGAGATAGACATATTTGTATAGAGAAGTAATATACTGTTAATAGTAACACTAGTCGACAAGGTATTTGCATTAATTTTTTTTTTTTTTAATAAAGGGTGGTTAAATTTTAAGGGCCGATGTTGATTTTGAATAAAACACAAATTATTTAGGAAATTATTGTCAATTATTGTCATTTTTATTATGATAATATGGTATGGTTCAATTATGTATGGAACAAAATATCGGCCAAATGGCCGCCGCGACCTCGGCGGCACACCTCCATCCGATGGTCCAAATTTTCGATGACGCTGAGGCATAATTGAGGTTCTATGCCGTTAATGTGCCGAATTATCTCAACCTTTCGCTCTTGAATTGTTGCTGGCTTATCGACGTATACCTTTTATTTCAAATAACCCCAAAGAAAGAAGTCCAATGGTATCAAATCACATTATCTTGGCGGCGAATTGTCATCGCCACCACGTGCGATAACAAGGCCATTGAATTTGTCGCGCAAAAGAGCTATTGTTTCGTTAGATGTGTGGCAAGTGGTACCATATTTTTGAAACCACATATCATCCAGGGTCATATCCTCAATTCCTGGCCACAAGAAGTCCGTTATCATCTCGCGATAACGAACACCGACGACGAGTCGAGGTTGACGGCTGTACTGCCACACTATCGGGAACAACAGCAATGTTTTCCGCAGAACGAAATGGGCGAGCATGCACAGGTGTTTTCAAATTATCCACAGAGCCGGTTTGCTAAAATTTGTGCACAATTCTCCCGATTATGCTAACCAAAAAAAATCACGAAGTGCACGAAATGCATTTTGATTTCAATGCGCATTTTCACAATAAGCCTGAATAACTTTAACGCGTTGCTCGATTGTGTATATTTCCATGGTTCAAATTGAGTTAGTCTGAAATTGAGAAATGTCAAATGAAATGCAGAAAATAACTTGACGTTTAGGAGTGATTCACATTCAACATCGGCCCTTAAAATTTAATCACCTTTTACTTTGGCGTTTTATACTCCAATCTAAGTACAGGTTGGTTGAAAAGTTCCTACGCTCACCAAGAGATGGCACTGCTAGATCCAAACTTTTTTTTCAAGTTGGTATAACTGTCCTGAGAACCCATGCAAAGTTGTAAGTCATTCTGTCAATTCTTTCTTTGTTTACAAGCCATTTGAAGTTGACGTGCCATTGATTTTTTTTAATATGGAAAAAATTGAATATCGTGCAGTCATTAGATTCTTTGTTTTGAAGGGTTTAAAAGCAAAGTAAATTTATGAACAATTGTTAGAAGTGTATAAGGAGTCCTCACCTTCAAAACGCACCGTTGAATTTAAACGTGGTCGTACCAGCCTTAAAGACGATCCACGCGAAGGACGATCAAAAACTGCAACCACAGCAGAAATCATTGAGCAGGTACATAATATGGTTAGTGAAGATCCAAGTTTGACTAAGCGTGAAATTACTAATGCCCTAGGCATCTCAGACGAACGAGTACTCCATATTTTACATGAAGAATTACGTATGAAAAAACTGTTTGGAAAGTTAGTGCCGCACACATTAACAATTCAACAAAAACTGGATCGAAAACAAATTTCTCAGCGTAATTTGGAGCGTTTTAAGCCGAATAAAACCGACTTCTTGCGTCGTTTTATTACTATGGATGAGACTTGGATCTACCACCATGATCCTAAATTGAAACAAGAACGTTTACAGTGGACTGAAGCTGGTTGTTCAGCTCCAAAGCAGGTGAAGTCACAACGATCAGCAAAGAAGGTTATGGCATTAGTTTTTTGGGATGCAAAAGGAATTTCGTTGATTGATTATCTTCAGAAAGGTAAAACAATCAACTCTAAATATTATTGCAGCCTTTTGGATCAGCTGGATGAAAAAATTCGTGAGGAAAGACCAGGTTTAAAGAAGAAAAAAATCATTTTTCATCAAGACAATGCACCTGCTCACAAAAGTGTTTTGACGATGGCTAAATTCAAAGAATTAAAGTACGAATTGCTTGAACATCCATCGTATTCACCAGATTTGGCTGCCAGTGACTACTATCTCTTCAGAAATCTCAAACAATTCCTTCGTGGAAAGCATTTTTCGTCGAATGAAGAGGCCATAGCAGCCGTAGACGGTTATTTTGCAGAGCTTCCGGAAAACCATTATAAGGATGGGAAAAAATTATTGGAAGATCATTGGAACAAGTGTATTGAGCTTCTAGGAGATTATATTGAATAAAAAAATATATTTCGTAACAAAAACAGTATTTTTTCATTTCGAGCGCAGGAACTTTTTAACCAACCTGTAATTGCTTTTTCTTTAGCTCAAGGAAAAATATTTTATGGGTCAACATTGCGAAACAGGACTTTAAAATCTTTTATATTTGTTGTATAGGTTTGAATTTCAAAAAAAAATATCATACTTTCATTCAAGTATTACCATTAGTGGGTAAATAATCTAAATAATTTACTGAAAATTACAGTTAAAATAAAGATATATCCAGTTAAAAAGTCGACAGAACTATTTACCTTAAGAATTTATAATTTTGATCATATTTAATATTTTGCAAATATTTCTAGAGCTACTTAGAAACTTTTATCCCACCTTTATTTGTATGAATATAGTTTTAATGTTTCAAAAGTTATTTTATATTTTTTTTTTTAGCAAATTAAAGTGATAGTGGGTGATATTTTTGCTATTTGGATTTTCAGTGTAAATTTTTTCAGTGTAAGAAAAAAGATTCGTGACATGCGGCAATGCCAAAAATGCTCAATAAGGTTGCCATTTCACCATGAATAGACTAAAACAAACGAACAACGCTTGCAAATCATTGACTTTTATTACAAAGTTCGTGCTGTGTGAGAAATGAGTTTCGTGAATTACGTCCATTTTATTGTCGTCATAATCGACCCACAGAACAGGCAATTCAAGCTGTTTTGCCCAAATTGCGCATCAGTTCTGTTTTATTGGGCATTAATCCACCAACCCGTATGAAAAGAGTGCGTAGCTGCTGTATCGGCCATTGTCAATGAAGATCGCGATATGTCAAATCACAGCATTACAGTCAATGGAGCAAGGTACCGTGCGATGAATACCGACTTTTTTTTTGCCCAAAATGGAAAATAAGACTTGGTTGACATGTGGTTTCAACAAGACGGTGCCACATGCCACACGGCACGCTATACTATGAATCTATTGAGAGGCAAGTTTGGTGAGCAATTAATCTCACGTTTTGGAGCAGTGCATTGGCAATTTTTTTGTGGGGATACGTGAAGTCTCTTGTGTACAGGAACACGCCAAGTCACAATGCCTGCCCTGGAGTATAACATTGCAGCTGCTGGAAAAAGTAAGCCAAAATTGGGGCACACGGATGTATCACATTCGGCGTAGCCGCAGGCAACATTATCATGAAATAGTCTTTAAAATTTAAATGCCAGGCATTCATTTATCGCCCCAAATAAATATATCATACAATTTTGCAAATTTTCTATGTTTTTTTTTCAATTTTCAAAACCAAAACTGTCAAAAAATCACTCTTTATCACGACAATCCAAATTTAAAGATATTTACGGTGTCTTTAATGAACATTTTCCGACATGATTAAATTTAAATGAAAACCAATTTTTAATTTAATTCAAATCCATTTAAAATCTAAAATATTTTGAATTAGAAAGGGAAGCTTTCGCCAGTTGTTTTATAGCTGATATTGCCCATGGATGGGGCTTAACAATCAATAGTTATTTCCCAAATAAAATACCAAAAAAACGAATAATCTCAACGTAGGCATCTGTCCTTAAAGAATATTTTTGCAATAAGAAATTAGGAGTAGAATGATCACCCAGTACTAACCTCTTTCCACCTAACCTCTTTGTCACATGCAAGTAATTACTTGCAAGTAGTGTATACGTGTTATCAACGAAAAACAATACAAATTTTTGAGTGGATACACTGTACAGTGCAAGTTCATTTTTAAAATGTCGTCAACAAGAGAAGTGCTATCCAAAATGGCTGTCTTAAATGAATTACAGTATTGCCAAGCACTTAACACTCTGCAGTATCTAGGGATATATGTCATGTTATTATATTTCTTTTATAAAAACGTAAAACTAATAATTAAACTTACATTTAAAAGGCGACTTTATTTCCTTTCTCATTAGCCTTCTTCTATATGTGCACAAAATCAGCTATAATATTAACTGCTATTGCAACAAATAAATAAATTAATATAACACTCAATACTCGGCAACTCTGTTTTTCGTTTTGTCATTATACTTGCATCAACTGTCAATATTTCATTGCAAGCTGAGTCTCAAGTAGCATAAGTGTGAGTGTGGTAGTAAAAAAGTATGAGTGTATTGAGTTTTTGGCACTTGCATTTGAATGTGGCAACGGGGGCTTAAACTAACGCAGACTCATAAATATGATTTTTTTTTTGGAACAAAGAACTTTTAATAACGAACACGCACACAAAGATTCTGTGCTCTCACCCTCTTGGCGAGCATACCCCGTGGATGCGTCAGTTTTGCCCTATTGAGTAACTACCCTGCGGGAAAAAAGGGGTCAGTTGGGAGTTGGGACCTTTCACGGGATAGGTGAAAACTAAAGCGGTTTCGAAAATGCATATCACGAGATAGGTGGAAAGAGCACCGGTTCCAAAAGTACCTATCACATGACCGGTTTAAAAGTCACTACATGTCCTTTTAGACCAGTCCTGTGACATGTTACAGAGGCCAATTGACCCCCTCCGATGACAAGTCCATGTTAAAGTGATCGGACCCGTGACCGGTCCCGTTACCGGTCCCGTGACCGGTCCCGTGACCGGTCCCTATCACAATGAACGGGTGATGTGACGTGTCTCGGTATAGGTCCTTTTACCGCAGGGTACAATATGAAAAGCTAAAAAAATAATAATTCAAGGCTGAGATATATCTATCTTGCTATTATAGTCAGAATTAAAGCCAGTTTTAAGTTGAATCGGCTTTATAAGGGTATCACATCAAATGTACCGAATGCCCGCATACATTTTGTACTAAAAAATAAACAAGTGGTTACATTGATCAGCTAATTTTATATCAGCTGCAAAAGATGAAAAGTGTGTGAATAAAGAATTTGCAATGGCAAAATGTGAAAAGGAAAAGGAAAAACTTTAGAAAAAGAGATAGAAAAGTGTATTTCTATTAGTCAAAATTTTTTAAATTAATATAAATAATGCAGTATTCCTTATTTATTGATATAATTTTCTTTTCAATAAATTTCAATTCAAACATTTTTTTTTCACAAATATTTTCTTGGCGGAAACCAGCTGTTGTAAGTGTTGTTAAATTTGATAAAACCAACTTTAGCTAATTTTTATTTTAAAGAAGACTTTAACGGTTAAAGTATACTTTAATTTGTCTATAAAGTATACTTTAGAACTCCTAAAGTAAACTTTATTTTTGACTATGAAGTACAAGTCAAATAAAAATTACCAAAGTGTACATAACCCAGTTAAACCACACATTACCAAATAATGTGTAAAGTAATGTATAGCCATAGGCGCCGATGCATTACTCTATATCTTACTTCATTGATAAATTTTACAGGCGATCAACCTTAAAGTAATATATGCACCCATTACTTTAGAGGTGATTAAGTAAGTGGTTTCATATATGGTTACTAGGGTGGGGCAAGTAATGTGTGTACAAATAGATTATAATAAAAAAAAATATTTAGAAAAAAAATTATTACAAATATTTAAAACTTTAAAAAATATAAAGTGGTCATTAGACCGTACCTCAAAAAAAAAGTTCACCGTACACCCTCAAATATAAAGTATTTTAACAAGAAAATTTCGAAAATGTTTTTTTTTTTTTTTTTTGGCCGAACGTAGGGGTCGCCATTTTATATTTTTCGTTAAACCGTCAGATCTTAAAGTGTTGTATATCAATGCTTTTTGTCTCGCGGAGACCGATGTTTTCCTCAAAGGAGCCATTGACCTTAAGTAACCCGTTCTAGTATTAACCCACCAGATCTTAGTTGCTACCACTTTAATGTACTTGCCTAATATTTTAGAATAAAAGCTCGCAAAAAAGCAATAAACTTTTGCTAGGAAAGTATTCCAATAATTCCAGCGGAACTATTATTTTATTTTTTTTTTAATTTTTTTTGTTGCCGAATGTAGGGCATTTTTAATTTTTTTGTCATATCTTCTGTATTTACAGTGGGATCTTAAAGGGTTATATATCAGTGTTTTTGTCGCAATGATACCAATTTGTTACATCAAAAATCATTGACCTTAAGCACCCTTTTATACTACTTAAGGGGTAACACCTATGTAAAAAGCCTATATAAAAACTTCCTTTCTTTATTTTCTTTATTTACGGAGATGTGTTAACAAAGATTGGTCTTCACAAGATTTATGAACAGTACAAAAAAATATTTGTTTTACACAAAGTTTTACAAAATGATAGTATATTTACAACAGAGGTCCACGGCACGCAGCATTACTTAATCAATTTTTGGTGGATTTCTCTGAAATTTATAATGCATATGGAAAACTAAATTATCTATGGACACCGAGCGTTTTGTTCATGTAGAACATGAATCTTCTATGGCGGTCACCGATGAGCAACGAATGGGGCACATTTTTTCTAAACTTGACAGCCGCCAAAAATACAGCCAACTTGAATCACGTTAAAATATGATCGATTAAAATTTGTGTTATTTTATAAGTGATCCACGGCACTCAGCATAATTTAACCAATTTTAGGTGGATCGCTCTGAAACACACATTTTATATAGAAAACTAAATTATCTAGAGAAAAGCGTATGAGTTTCTGGGTATATTAATTTTTGACAAAACAGCGAAGTGTTAAAGTCAAAATATCTATTTTTTATACTCGTAAAGAAACAGCTCTAAGTCAAAAAGTATTTGACCTATCAATGCATTATAAATTTCAGAGAAATCCACCAAAAATTGATTAAATAATGCTGCGTGCTGTGGACCTCTATTGTAAATATACAATCATTTTGTAAAACTTTGTGTAAAACAAATATTTTTTTGTACTCCTTCATAAATCTTGTGAAAACCAATCTTTGTTAACACATCTCCCTAAATATAGAAAATAAAAAAAGGAAGTTTTTATATATAGGCTTTTTACATAGGTGTTACCCCTTAAGTAGTATAAAAGGGTGCTTGCGGTCAATGATTTTTGATGTAACAAATTGGTATCATTGCGACAAAAACATTGATATATAACCCTTTAAGATCCGACTGTAAATACAGAAGATATGACAAAAAAATTAAAAATGCCCTACATTCGGCAACAAAAAAAAATTAAAAAAAAAAATAAAATAATAGTTCCGCTGAAATTATTGGAATACTTTCCTAGCAAAAGTTTATTGCTTTTTTGCGAGCTTTCATTCTAAAATATTAGGCTAGTACCTTAAGGTGGTAGCAACTGAGATCTGGTGGGTTAATACTAGAACGGGTTACTTGAGGTCAATGGCTCCTTCGAGAAAAACATTGATATACAACACTTTAAGATCCGACGGTAAATGGCGAAGATATAACGAAAAATATAAAATGGCGACCCCTACGTTCGGTCAAAAAAAAAAAAAAACATTTTCGAAATTTTCTTGTTAAAATACTTTATATTTGAGGGTGTACGGTGAACTTTTTTTTTTGCCTATAAGGTGGTACGGTCTAGTGGTCATGAAGGGAATCGAACTCGGTAATTTTGGTTGCCAGCCCAGAAGTCTACCCACTAAGCTATCGACGTATATAACAGTTGATTGCTTTGAACATAAATCTCAAAACGTTCATACATTAGGATTTTACTTAAAAAAACTAACAATAATAAGTCTAAAAATAGACTTCAAAAATATTTGAATTATTACTTTTCGTTTGTAAATCAAGCAGTACGTTATCATTACCAGGTAGCTCATCACATTAATAATAATAATACAAAACAATACAAGAGGTAACGAGATATCATTACAAGGTAATGCATATGTATATCGCACCAAGTACCAAAGTTTAAAACATTGAAAATTTATCATTCCAAGAAATCTTGTAAATTTAAAATACATTTTTTATAATTTTATAAAATCACTTAATTATTTAAACAAGCTGTCAATATTGTCTGCCATAAACTATTATATAATTAAGTGTGTTTGCAAACTCAATAAAGTTTTACAAATTTGAAAAAGTTTTTACTGGAAGGTTTTTGTTAACACAAATACTCAGTAAGAAGAGAGCAAAAAAAACAGCTAATTTAACAAAATATAATTCAAAAAGAAAGAATTTGTTCAAACACATAAAATATTTTTTTTTTTTAAGTAAATAAAAATACGTTAATATCAGCTAATTTACGATGGCAGAAGTAAGATGGAGTTCCTGAATGTTCCTGGAGAAGACTTCATATATTATTTCCGTTTTTATACCATCCACCATAAATGGTGAGAGTATATATTAGTTTGCCATTTCAAACATGTCGAAATATAGGTTTTAGACCCCATAAAGTATATATATACCAGAGAACTGCAAAATCAACTTTTTTCTTGATTTAATCATACACAAAAATTCTTGTTCACATTTAATAATTCAACAAAATTCACTGTAGAATAAAATCAGCATCATGTTACTGAACGCGCAATTGGGATCAGTGTGGACCATATGTCGATTATGTTTACTGCAAATGTAATCACTCAACAAAAAGTCAGCGTTGAATAAATCAGAAAAAACAACAAACAATGCATATGAGTTTATTCACACCATGACGATGTCTCTCACGTCGTAAAAAACGTTCTCTTTCTTTTGTATGTGCAGATTTCAAAGGTTCAGCATCTTTTCAAATTGGTTTTTTTGCGATTCCAATTGAATTTCTTTGCAAATCCAATTAGTTTTAGCAGATTTCCCAATTGGATTTGAAAAAAAAGGTTTAAAAACAGGGAAATTTACTCAAATTTTTGCAGAAATCAGGGAAATTTGCTCAATTTTCCCCTGTTTTCTCCAAGTTTCCGAACCTTTGTATTCTGTATAATATTTTATTTGGCCGCTGACGGCGTTGCATCCTCTATACTATTCTTCCTCTATGGTTTATTCATAATTACAACAAAATATAAACACACTTTATAAATGTACATTAGGGTGGGACTTAAACCCGCTTTTTTAGAATTTTTATTAGTAATACAATACTAAAAATATTCTTCTTTGTGAAATAAAAATATTTTTTTTTGAAAAAAAATTTAGGTCAATATATCAGACTTGCCTAATCCGGAAAAATTCAAATATTGTCAAAATTTTTTTTCATCTATTTTGATTGGAAAATTAGGCAATATTTAACTATAACCGGATTGGGAGAGCCTGAGATATCGACCTAAATTAAAAAAAAAATAAATTTCACAAAGAACAATATTTTGGGTATTACTAATAAAAATTCTAAAAAAACGGATTTGAGACCCACCCTAATATACATATAACATATATGAATGTGTTTCCACAAAATCATCCCCTTTTAATAGATAAGAAACTATTTTGTTCTAATTATGAATACACACACACACGTTGTTTTGTTTTTTTATTTATTCTATAATAATTATTGTTGACCCGAACGAACAAGAATACAATGAATGGTATGAAAACAACCGTTGAAACCGTGCGTTGGCGTTGAATAATATGACATTGTTTTATATACATATATGCATTTCGTGTATAAATTAAAGCATTAGTTACATTTAACAGGGTGGGACTTAAATCCGCTTTTTTAGAATTTTTATTAGTAATAAAAATATTCTTCTTTGTGAAATATAAAAATTTTTTTGGAAAAAAAATTTAGGTCGATATCTCAGGCTTGCCTAATCCGGAAAAATTTAAATATTGTCTAAATTTTTTTTTCATCTATTTTGATTGGAAAATTAGGCAATATTTAACTTTAACCGGATTGGGCGAGCCTGAGATGTCGACCTTAATTAAAAAAAAAAAAATATTCACATAGAACAATATTTTTGGTATTCCTAATAAAAATTCTAAAAAACGTATTTTAGACCCACCCTAATATACATATAACGTTTATGAAATATGTTTTTTTACAAAACCACCGCCTTTTTATAGATAAGAAACTATTTTGTTTTAATTATGATTACACTCATACACGTTGTTTGTTGTTTTTTCTGATTTATTCTACATCAAAATAATTATTGTTGGCTCGAATGAACAGAATAAGACAATGGTTTAACAACGACCGATGATTATAAACCAGTGACAAAACAATTTGCACATCGTTTGATTGATTTAAAATCATCAACAAATATTTGTGTTGGAGTATTCAGCGTTTGAACGCAAACACAATATATTCTTGTGTTGATTGCGTATGAACGTTTTGCAATCAGAAAACGCAGTTTTCTGATATATACGTGACCCTAATGAAATTTAAAACCGATCTAGCGATTTCCATCTCTCTGTTCAAATGGCGATCACGGCGCGAAGACTCTAACGGGGATGCTAATTTTTACCTAGAATGTACATCCTCCCAAGAAGTTTGATATTGAAAATGAGCAAAATCGGTCAAGCACTTAAAAAGTTATGAGTGAAAATGTGAAGGTATCTCTAAATTTTCCACATAAGTGTGGTGTATTTTGGTACAATTTCATAGTAGCTACTGGCAAGTAAAATATTTTAGAATTAAACAATATTTTATATTCACGTCAAACAATTTTTTTTCACCATAAAACAATTTTTTTACCTCAAACTTTTTTCTACAACCAAGAAATTTTGTGAAAATTTTGTTTCACCTTTATAATTTCACTTCTAAAATAATGTATATTTGTTGAATTTTTTGTGTTTGGTATTTACAATCAGCTGTTTTAAATATTATACTAATTCTTACGATTTTTCCGTTTGTCTTACTCCCGTTACTGATTAATTTTTGCTAAACTTTACTGAAAAAGTACACAAACGAACCTATTGTAACTTAAAAACTTCATTAAATA
This sequence comes from Eustalomyia histrio, assembly GCA_949748255.1. Lineage (NCBI taxonomy): Eukaryota > Metazoa > Arthropoda > Insecta > Diptera > Anthomyiidae > Eustalomyia > Eustalomyia histrio. The sequence continues at coordinate 69,092,600 of OX456524.1, read as the reverse complement.
TTTTAGCTTGAATTATATGGGATTTATTTTTAAACTTTTTTTTTTTATTTTCATATGCTTGTATTTCGAATAACTCCTATTATAATTTCGGTAATTCCCCAAAAAAAAAAATATTTATTTTGTGTATTTAATCTTATAAGTTTTGTGTTTATTCCTCACATAAAAAACCTTGAAACCTTAGAAATGTTTAAGACAATTTCTTACTAAAAATAAACAAGCTTGAAGATCAATCATAATAAATATATTTTTATTCTTAAAAATCGTATTTATTTTTATTTTTTTGCTAATTTAGCATGAACAAGTTTTTGTTAAAACAATATTTGCTCGTGTTTTAAATATATTGTTCGTTTATTTACTTTATTAATTTGCATATAAAACATAAAACACAGTTATTTAAAAAAAGAATCAACAACAGAAAGGTACTGTATTTTGCAAGAGTTTTTTAAGTAGATATTTTTAATATTGCTTAAAAAAAAAATTACCAAAACAGCATTTTTACAAAAAAAAAATATTTTCGTCAGATATTAAAAAAAAATTTGTCGAATTTTTAAAAATTGTGTTTTAGTTTATATTTGTTACACTGATAATAATCCATGCATAAAAAAATGAAAAATGTCAATCTAACAAAAAAAAACGTAAAATAAACAAAAACATTTTTTTTTGTATTTTTCCATAGAGGAAGAATAGTATAGAGGATGCAACGCCGTCAGCGGCCAAATAAAATATTATACAGAATACAAAGGTTCGGAAACTTGGAGAAAACAGGGGAAAATTGAGCAAATTTCCCTGATTTCTGCAAAAATTTTAGTAAATTTCCCTGTTTTTAAACCTTTTTTTTCAAATCCAATTGGGAAATCTGCTAAAACTAATTGGATTTGCAAAGAAATTCAATTGGAATCGCAAAAAAACCAATTTGAAAAGATGCTGAACCTTTGAAATCTGCACATACAAAAGAAAGAGAACGTTTTTTACGACGTGAGAGACATCGTCATGGTGTGATTTTTCTTTTTATGCATGGATTATTATGATTGCATTATTTTTATATTCTTATAAAAACACACCATGACGATGTCTCTCACGTCGTAAAAAACCTTCTCTTTCTTTTGTATGTGCAGATTTCAAAGGTTCAGCATCTTTTCAAATTGTTTTTTTTTGCGATTCCAATTGAATTTCTTTGCAAATCCAATTAGTTTTAGCAGATTTCCCAATTGGATTTAAAAAAAAAAAGGTTTAAAAACAGGGAAATTTACTCAAATTTTTGCAGAAATCAGGGAAATTTGCTCAATTTTCCCCTGTTTTCTCCAAGTTTCCGAACCTTTGTATTCTGTATAATATTTTATTTGGCCGCTGACGGCGTTGCATCCTCTATACTATTCTTCCTCTATGATAAAAATGATTTCACTTCGAATAAGTTGAAATAAATAAACATGGGTACCTTTTTCAAAAGCAAGTTACAACTGTTTTTTCAATAGTTCAAAATTTTTTGTAGTAATAATTTGTATGGTATTTTTATGACATTGCTTGATATTATAACTGCATTTATTAGTTGTTTTTAAACAGTTTTAAATAACTACATTTCTTAGATAAGTTTTAAAAATTTAGCACATTTATTGTAATTACTCAAATGCAATTAATATTTATCGCAATAAGAATGAAATTTAAATATGTATATTTTTAGTTGTTTTTAATGTAAATACCTTTTGTCGCCTTTTTTACTGCATATACCTTTGTTTTAACCAAGGTTGGCAATCAATAACTTTTAAATACCGTTATCAGTTTTAAAAGCCTTTCAAATTGATAACCGATAACGACACTACTGATTTCAAATATTTCGGTATTCCAAAAAAATTTCACCAATTGGTATTGAATCGGTTTTTAATAACCCAACAAAACTTTGGTAATGGGTGCGATATACATTAGCAATACATTGTAATGATCGCCCGTTACCTTTAGCATTATTTGCAAGCATAAAATATTGACCCTGCGGGAAAACAAAAGTCAGTTGGGAATTGGGACCTGTCCCGTGATGGATCAAAACACGACCGGTGCCGAATATACATATCACGAGATAGGTGGATAGGTACCTACCACGTGAACGGCTTAAAAGTCTTCACCACGTAATGGGTCTGAAGGTACCAGTCCTATGGTAGTTGAAAGCAGGCTCGGTTTCTAAAGTACCTATCACGAGATCGGTAAAAAAAGTCTCTATCGCGTATTGGGTCTGAAAGTACTAGTTCCGTGCCAGGTGAAAACAGAACCGGTTCTCAACAAATCTACCACATTCTCGGTTTATAAGCCTCTATCATGTGATGAGTTTGAAAGTACGGGTCCTGTGATATGTTCTTTGAGGTTAGTTTTGTGACATATTCTTTTGGATCAGTCCTGTGACATGTGACAGAGGGCAATTGACCACCTCCTAGGACAACCCCATGTTAAAGTGACCGGTCTTTTTCATATAAAAAACCGGTCCCGTGACCAGTCCCTATCACAATGAACCGGCTACGTGACGTGTCCTGGGATAGGTCCATTTCCCACAGCATTTTTTACTATGAGTTAATATAAAAAAATATTTTTTTTTCTGTATTGGCTTACATTGCTTAAAAATCGACTTTTTGTGTTTTTTTCATAAAATAATACAATTGAAACTTTTTTTATTATACACTCAAAAAAATTTTTATTCACAAAATAATGAAAAATTTTATTTTATTCGTTTTTATATAAAAACGCTTTTTTGTTAAAAAAAATTTAAGTTAAATTAAATATTTAAAGTTTTAGAGAAGATTTCAAACTAGAATAATTCATAATTTTATTGAAGTTAAGGTATTTCCAATTTTTTTTTATTTGGGTTCAATTTACATTTTTATCTGAGCTACAATTTTTCTAAAGTTCAAAAATAAAATTATAACATTATTTTTTTTTATTCAAAAGAATATTGTAATTCTAAGACTCCCCCAAGTAGTGAATTTCATAAATAATATTATTACGTTTTTATATTAAGTTAAAAAGTTTTCTTCTCAATTCTGAAAGGTCATACTTCGTCGAATCGATGTATCAAAAAAAAGTATGACTTTCTAGGATTAAAATTTGTATTTTTTCAACATAAAAACAAAGAAAATATATATTTAAATTTTTTTATTTAATAATTTTTCTGAGTGTATAATTAAAAAAAATTAAATTGTTTTATTTTGTAAAAGAAAACACAAAAAATAAATGCTTAACAAAAGGAAATCAATAAAGAAAAAATTTATTTTTTAATATTAACTTATAATAAAAAAATGCACTAACCAAAAAAAGTCTGTAATGACAACTAAAAATTTTGCTGTTATTACGGGAAATTTTGCTAATTTGAGCCCAGCGGTATTTTTTGCTAATATTAGCAATACATGTCTGCTGACGTGTAGTACAATGGAATTAGTAGAAAAAATTAGTAGGCTCCACTTAATTTTAGTAAAGTTTTTGTAAAGTAGAATTAAAAATCGGTTTGCTAAAATTAGCAAAAAAATTAACTAAATATCATTAATGTTTGTACAATCAAGATAGTATAAAAAATTAGTAAGCGCTACTAAATTTTAGTAAATTGTAATTTTAGTAAGTTGTAAAATATAGCAAAATTTTAATTGATAGAAAAAAAATTATTAAAATGCACAAATTACCTCTATTCTTTTTTAATACACTGCTTTTTAAAGCTGCTAATTTCTTTTGAAATTGCCTTACGAATTTTTTTATTTGATTTATTGTTTTCAAAAAATATTTCAGCCCCGGTGGGCTAGTTGGTAGCGTGCTAGCTTATCAGTGCGGAGGTCGTGGGTTCGATTCCCACCATAGGCTCTGGTCTGTTTTCGCTACAACGAGCCAATAGCCTTCGTTGCTAGTGTTCGGTTAGTGTATTAACATATAATTTGTAATAATATGTTTAATAAAAAAATTAAAGCCTTAAAAAAATAGTAAAAACCCAAACGAATTTATCATTTTGTTTAAATTTGCTAATTTTTGTTTTGAAAAATATTTTAAGTAAATTTTTTGGATTGTAAGGTCAAATTTCAATTGTTTCAAGGGTTGATTTTTTTAACTTTTTAGTTCTATTTTAAGTGGATGTTCTATTTTTGGACATGAGTCGTCTGTGAAAAGTATCTTCACTTTCGATCTCTTTCATCAACCTATGTAACATTTTAAGCCAATTTTAGTTTGTAAGTATAAGTTTTAATTATTCGAAATAAAATGTCCTTCAATATCCACTTTCTTAAAATTAGTAATTTTTTTTTTGCTAATTTTAGCAAATCGGTTTTCAAAAATTTTTAAAATGATTTCTAAAATTAGCAATGAAAGTTTGTAAATATTCTGTAAAATTTCCGCAATTTGTAAAATGTAATTTACTAAATAATATTTTTTTTTACTAAAAATCAGTACAAAATTAGTAAAGTGGAATTGAAAACCCTTTACAAATATTTTTATTAACAATTTTTTCTGAGTGTGGCAAATTACAAACTTCAGGAAACCATAATTTGATTTTTTCGCACCAGCTTTGCCGAACCCCTCGGTGATTTTGTTTTTCTAATGGTATACTTTAATACTGTGTTCAAATTGGCCCAAAATTTGTTGCACAGTGTAACAAGAAAATGTAGCCATTATTGTTGCATTGTGTTATTTACATTGCCACTAATCGTTTTTTTTATCTCGTTCCATCTAGAATATATTCGATTTCGAAAGTTACTTTTCGAAAAATTACTCCGGGCCCAATATGGATTAAATTCAAATTTTTTTAATCGTTTGTGACTTCTTCTAGTTATTTTTTTTACGAAAGCGTTTTAAATTAATAATAATAAAATCAGTTTCTAAATAATTTGTTATTTAAAATTTATTGTTGTTAACTTTGCACAGAAGTTAATAAATATTCGAAAAAATTATAATGTATGGATTTTTGAATTTTATTAAAATAAATTTATTTATAAAACATCTACCGCAAATAAACTACGTTTTTAGTTATCTAATTTTATATTATGAAATATTTATTATAAAGATAATATATTAGTAACCAGTAAAAGTTTCTGTTTCATATAAAAATTTTAATAAATTTTTTTTTATTATTAAGTTTTAACAAAATTCTAAAAAATTTTTCACATTTTTGTTTTAAAACTTGTATTTTTTTATTTTTTTTTTGTGCAAAATTTCTAAAAAAAAGAATTACGGAAATCAGTTATAAGATTAATATTTTATTTTATTTCAATAAAATGTATTTTGTAATAAATCATAAATTAAACTGATTAACATTAAAGTTTATTATTTTTTTTGTTAATTTATTAAAATTTGATACGTTTTAATTAAATTTAATCATATTAAATTTATTTAAATATCATTTACTATAAACTTGAATTGACAGATCATTGTTTTCATCTTAAATTTGAAGGTAAAATTAATTAAAAAAAAAAAAAAACAACAATAATTTTTAAGGTGTGTATTTCGTTTTATTTTTTGCTCAATTGAAATTATTTGAAGAAGCTCCCCATTATTTAAAAACAAAATTAAAAGCAATTGTTTTTGCCTTAAACTTTTTACTACTCGTATTTTATGTATTTATCACGATCTTTTGTAATAATGATATGCTTAAATTGTGTTATTTTTTTGTTTTTTTATTTTTTAATGACGAGTGTTTACACTCTTAAATATTTAATCATTTTCGTGCGCTAACTTTATGTTACCAGTTAAAAAGTTTTAATATTGTTGTATTTCGGTTTAAAAATCGTTACGTTTATCTAGGTTATCACTATTGTTAAAATATTTACTTGGTTTTTACTTTCGTTTGTCATTTCTTATGATTTTATGTCATCACAATTTAGCGAAATGTTTACATTTTTACTTTTATTTAACTTTTTATTTATTGCGTTGGGGGGAAAATCTAAGACTAATTATGCCATGTGTTTAAGAAATGATTCATAAGTTCTTTTGTTTGCCGTAAAGAATCTGTTTGAGATGCATTAAAGTTAGCACACGGTGTTTTGTTATCTCAGTTGTTTTGTGATCATGTTAAATAATTAAAAGGCACACAGAAGCTTTTTTAGAACAATTTTTTAAAACACTTGGCAATATAAATTTTAAAAGATTTTAATGAAATGTACACACAAACAAATAGATCTTAAATGCTTCCAATTAAAAAATGTTGATGTATAACCACACTCAGAAAAAAAAGTTAGTGGAAAAATTTGTAAAAGGTTTTCAATCCCACTTTATTATTTTTGTACTGATTTTTAGTAAAAACATTATTATTTAGCAAATCATTTTGCTATTTACATTTTACAAATTACAGAGTTTTTACAGAATATTTACAAATTTTTGTTGCTAATTTCAGAAATCATTTTACAAATTTTTGAAAACCGATTTTCTAAAATTAGCCAAAAAAATTACTAATTTTAAAAAGGTGGATATTGAAGGAAATGTTATTTCTAATAATTAAAACTTATACATACAAACTTAAATTGCCCTAAAATGTTACATAGGTTTAAAAAAGGGATCGGAAGTGAAGATACCGACCCATGTCTAAAAAGAGGACATCCACGTAAAGTAGCACTAAAAAGTTTTTTTAGTACTAAAAATCAGCCCTAAAAACAATTAAAATTTAACCTTAAAAGTAAAAAAAAAAAATTGAATTAAATATTTTTCAAAACAGAAACTACCAAATTAAAACAAAATAATAAATTCGTTAAAAATTTAAAATAATATTTAGTATTTTTTTTTTGCTGATTTTAGCAAACAGATTTTAAATTCCACTTTACTAAAAGTCTACTAAAATTTAGTAGCGGCTACTAATTTTTCTACTAATTTCATTGTACTACACGTCAGCAGGCATGTGTTGCTAAGATTAGCAAAAAATACCGCTGGGCTCAAATTAGCAGAATTTCCCGTAATAACAGCAAAATTTTCAGTTGCCATTACAGACTTTTTTGGTGAGTGCAATTAAAAATGTTGTTGTATAATTATTTTGTACTTTTATGACGCCCTCTGTTAGTGGCATACGTAAACTTAAAACTATGACGCTTTGTATGTATGTAAAGGGCTAAAATTTTTTAAGAAGTTAATTTTCATTAATACGCAGAGATTTTTTTTTTTCAGTTTTTAACTGAAATGTGGTTACTGTGACTTAAATCAGTTAGCGCAACTAAGTATTGGTTTTCACAACAAAATTTTCTCAATACAACTGAATTTTGGTTGCAAAATCCAAAACCTTCAGCAAGCACATCTGAATATGGTTGTGTTAACCGAATTTTTTTGTTTGTCGCAACCAAAATATGAAATTAGTAGAAAAATTAGTAGCCGCTATTAAATTTGAGTATTCTTTTTGTAAAGTGGAATTTTAAATATGTTTGCTAAAATCAGCAAAAAAAATTACTTATATTAAGCACAAAATTTTAAATTAATTTTTTTATTTTATTTATTTTTTTTTAAATATTTTATAAAAAATTAAAAAAAAAAATCAAAGGGTTAAAAATCTTAAAAATTGTTAAAACATAAACGAATTAATCTGTTTGTTTTAATTTGATAATTTCCGTTTTGAAAAATATTTTAGTAAATTTTTAGAACTAATAAAACTTTTTAGTGCTATTTTAAGTGGATATCCTATTTTTAGACATGATTCTATGTAACACTTTAAGGCAATTTAAGTTTGTAGGTGTAAGTTTTAATTAGAAATAACATTTCCTTCTATATCCACTTTTTTAAAATTAGTAATATATTTTGCTAATTTTAGCAAATCGGTTTTTAAAAATTTGTAAATATTCTGTAAAAACTCTGTAACTTGTAAACTGTAAATAGCAAAAAGATTTGCCAAATAATTATTCTTTTACTAAAAATCAGTACAAAAATAGTAAAGTGGGATTGAAAACCGTTTACAAATTTTTGATACTAACTTTTTTTTCTGAGCTTATTTTTAAAGACACTTTTTCAAAATTGTAATTTAACAACACTGGCTGCCTAATTTGTAAACTTTTTCTTTTGTTGAAACAAAATAGCTCACATGTTGCATTCAAAAACCAAATGGAATAATTTTTAACATATGGAAGTTTTTAAAAATAAATTGTTTTTATTTGGTGTTAAAAAAAGCCAAAAAAAAAGAAATACAAATAAAATGGTATGTATTTTGTTTCAAGATCCGATAAAAATGCTAAATCGCTAAATAAATGAGTTTTTTGTACATTGTGTTACATAAAGTCGCAGGCGAAATTTTTATTTTTTTTAACAAAATTCAATTTCAATTTGTATCTTTTATTTAATCTTTTTCCTTTATTGATAACTAATTTATTTTTTGAGCTTAAGATTCGTTTTAACAAAAAACTAAATTAGAAATTCTATTTCCTTTAATGCGAACAATAAATTCAAGTTTATATTTGAATTCGTAAGAAAATTGCAGTTCTTATAATTACACATTAGGGCTTTAATGGAGAAAAGCTTGCATGGAGAAAAAAATGTATGCGATTGAGCATTTCCGCCCCTAGAAATGTTCATTTGGTTGTAGAACCACGTATTGCAAAAAGTTAGGATAATTGGACATCGGGCCTAAAATTTGAAAAAGGAAAAATTTGACTTTTTATTAATTTTCTCAAAAATGTTTATATTTTGAATAAAAATAATAAGGTAGTAAAAAACAAACTCGGCTTGAAAAACAGCCAAGTTATTAAAACTTCCCCGGCAATTAATTAATGCGTCACAAACCACTTGATCAACAAATTCGATCATAAAATTTAATATTTATTGTAATTATTGAAATTATGTATTACAAAAACATTTTTGTATTTTTTTATCTCCGTTGTACTTAGGTGAGAAGTATTTTTCATCTTGTGTTATGCTAACTTGTAAATTAATTCCATACAGATCAGAATTTTTAAACACGTGTTCCAGTTCCAAATCTCCAATTTAAAATTTTAAAAACATGAAGTGTATTAACCACATATAATGTTTCCGTTTTTTCGTTTGGCAGGGGCAGCGTGTTCATTTCAGCGGATTTCAATAAAAAAACAGCGAATTTTGACACTTATTTAGGTTTTAGGCAAGTTTTCCATTTGATTTTACAAATTCCATAAGTTTTTGGCCGGAATATTTCAAAACAACATAAAGTCCTTTAAATTATGGCGTAATGGAGGTAAACTAAATCTCCACTGTTTAAGGTCAAAGATCAAATTTTAAGAGATTTACATTTTTTTTTAAATATTAATATAACAGATATTTCTTAAGGTATATTGATGAAACTGCTTCAAATTATTATCCTAGGTCTTAAAATGAAATTCTTATTTTAAATCAGAATATTAACCCTCAAATGTTTTTAGGGTCTATAGACCCCAACGGAGAAAATATCAGTATATTTTCATCATAGGGTCGTATTCAGATGTTATATCAGGCAAAAGTTTTGACAAGTTTAAAGCTGTAATTTCATAAATTTGCGCTTCAAACTTGAAGTTTATTTTTTATACCCTTCACCATATATGTCTAATATATATATTTGTGACCTTTATGCAATTTTAAGTCGATTTAGCGATGTCCGTCTATCTGTCTGTTGAAATGGCGATCACGACGCGAAGACGCAAGCGGGGTGTCTATTTTTACCCAAATTATTGGACATCCTCGGTCAAGCGGTTAAAAATTTATGAGTGAAAATGTGAAGATACCTCTAGATTTTCCATACAAAATTGGTGTATTTTAGTACAATTTCATAGTTGCAACTGGTACATAATATATTTTCTCAAATTTTTTCAACAGTCGCTTAGAAATGAATAATATTTTGCATTCACCTCAAAAAATTTTTTCCACCACAAAATTTGTTTCACGTTAAAATTTTTTTTCCACCAAAAAGTTTGTTCGCATCCAAAAAAAATTTTCACCTCCATAATTTTACTTCAAAAGTTTTTTAAATTATTTGTATCAAAAACAGTAAAAAACATTTTTTTAGGATATTGGTGGAGGGTATTCAAAGATTCGGTATAGCCGAATTTAAGCCTTTTTTTACTTGTTTTTTATATAATTGGCCTTTTTTTCAATTTCCTTTGTCTGCAAATCACCGTTATAGGGTATTATATATTATATAGGGTATTAATCTTATTTTCTTTTTTAATAAATTCAAATAAATATTCGAATTTTTTCTTAATCAGTTAATCGAATATAATTTTAATTTTAATCACAAACAATTTTTTATTTAATCGCAAAATTTTTTTTTTATGTTGAGTAATATACAATTTCTTGTCCAAATCGGAATGAATAGCACCGCAGACGTTAAATCTACGTTTAACATTTTACAAAGTTAAGTCTGGATTAGTCAGATGTACGTTTACATTTAAAATATTCATTACTATACTCAGCAAAAAAATATGTCAATCATTCTGTGGCTATTACTTCTTTCATTGATTCCTAAACTTCAGTTAATATTCTTTTTCTAAGGATCATATTTCAAATGTAGTGATTTGGATATAAACCCGATGCATATCTTAAAAAATCACTCTTCATTGCTTCTAAAGCATAAGTTATCGAATATTGTTTATATTCTGAATTTAAAACATTTATTCAAAATATTGTTTTCTGATCATTCAAAATTAAAAATTTCAATGCGAAAATAGTTTAGATGATTTTTATTAAATAATTTTTTTTATATTTTTGTTTAAAATTTCATGAAGGTTAGATTAATGCAGTTTTGCAATTTTTAATAAAGGTTTTGAACAATCAAGTAAAACGGATTTCTTTAACCTTTAATTAAAACTAGCTTAGCTTGTCATTTGCATTTCTTCAGCCAATTTATTTGACGACGCAATCTGTGCATTGTGTATTTTATTTAACAGTACATCATTTCCAGTTTTAATTTATTGTAGAATGTACTAAAATAATTTTAAAATTGTATAAAAATGTTTTAAAATTATTTCAAATTGCCCAAAAAGGTTTTAAAATGGTTCAAAAATTATTTAAAAATATTTAAAAATTGTATAAAAATGCTTAAAAATTGTACAACCAGTTTTACAATTATCCAAAGATATTTTAAATTTGTCCAAATAGTGAAGTTTATAGTTAATCCTTTTAATACTTATATATATGTATGAAAAAGTATTTCTAGTCTGGGGCTTGTTTCTGTTTGTGTTCTGTTTTCTATACAGCGAGTCACAGGCAATTAAATATATATTAATCTAAAGAGGATAATAATGCGATTTATTCATGTTATTTCTCTATCTAATAAAAAATTTCACAACATTAAATGTGTCCTCAGCTTTAAAAGTTCAAAGCTCTAAAAAAATTCCTGTAAAAACGCAACCACTTTATCATATGTTAAGTTACCCTGTATAAAGTAGGGTGATTATGAATTTCTCGATGCGAAAACTTCTCACATCAGATATAGAAACGGGGTGCTGAATTAAATGCATTTTCTGTTCCGCTACGACCTTCATCAACATTCTTCGTGGTCTTGAAAGTGCCAATCATCTCTATTAAACTCACAAATTAACGGAAAAAGCTATTTATGAAATTAGAAATGTTTGAAAAATGTTTCAAAGTTGCCCAAAAATGCTTTTTCACTCATGCAGAATTATTTATTTGTTCTAATAAAGAGTATTTCTATATTAATGCATACAGTTCGCATCTTTAAACTTATTTTTCTGCATTCTACAAAGTATGTCAACATTTTCCACTCCTGCATCAGAATGTCTAATCATTGTATTTTCATTGCTTCCTTAGAGTAAAGTATGAGTAATGGTAGTAGCTGCATTTGAATACTTCCATCCAATGACACGCTAATTTTAAATTCATCGATGAAACCATCAGAAAGGAAGTGATGCCTTTGCCATAGTAGTGATGCTTTTATTGCTTCTTTGGCAGCTTTATTTTTGCTGGGTAGTTATTTTCGTTATCTAAGATAAGCTAGCAGGCCTCAATAAAGTTGATGAGAATATAAAATCTGTTGAGCATCGATTTTTCCTCTATGCTTACGTTCCTCCGCCTCTATATTTGATTTCAGTAAATATTTTGCAGGGGATTTTGCAGAAAAATTTGTGATTCATTTTTTTTTTAATTTTTTCTAAGTTGAAAAGTTATTTAGTTCCCATTAAATATTAAGTGGGCCTAAGTACGATCTTGTAAAATTTTTTTTTTTGTAGATTTCTTTGTTTTACTTTTTAAACGCCATTTTAAAAAACTTCGAATCTTAGGGATATTTAAATATCCCAGCAAAAATGAAGCTGCCAAATAAGCAATAAAAGCATCACTTCTATGGCAAAGGCATCACTTCTTTTCTAATGGTTTCATCGATGAATTTAACATTAGCGTGTCGTAGGATGGAAGTATTCAAATGTAGCTACTAGCATTACTCATACTTTACTCTAAGGAAGCAATGATAATACAATGATTAGGTATTCTGATGCATGAGTGGAAAATGTTCATATACTTTGTAGTATTTAAGCTTTGATGAAAATTTAATTCATAAAAAAGCAGAAAAATTAGTTTAAAGAAGCGAAATGTATGCATTGATATACAAATAATCTTTATTAAAACAAATAAATAATTCTGCATTATGGAAAAGCATGCTTTTGGAAGTGCCTTAAAAAATCATAAAAGAATGTTAACTGAAGTTTAGGAAGCAATGAAAGAAGTTATAGTCACAGAATGACTACCATTTTTTTTGCTGGGATCTTTAAACAACATATTTTGTATAAATTTTTTTTTTTTTTTTAATTTTTCTTAATTGATTAATCGTATAAAATTATTCGTTATTCGAAATTTAGGCCTCTTTTTTATTGAATAACGATTAACCGATAATAGAAAATTGCTTCACGTTAAGTGTTAACTCTTAACGTTTCTATGCTAAATTTGTATGGGAATGACATAAGCAAACGTTAATAGTTTTCGTTATTCATTTCGGCTGCCAACCTTGGTGAAAACTTTTTATTCAAGTTTAACATACAAAACTCATTATTTTATAATGTGTTACCTAAAATATCTACCCTGTAGGTAGCCTGTTGTCAAGTGTCTACAAGTCACCACTTTTATCGACTATTTTGGGTGACTTTTTGGGGACATGTCCGCAAAGCGTCTATACTTTTTACATTTCTTTTTTGCAGCTGCAAAGCTGTGATTGTTTTTGATTTATTAATAAAATATCTAATTTAACAAAATAAATGCACATGTTTAATATTATTTCCTTCCTAGTGTGGAAATCAATTAAAAAGTTCCAAAAGTGTAGACTAGAATTACTAAAATGTACTAGTGAATTTCTGGTCGCAATGTCAGCACCTAGTCAATAGTTGTGTAGATACGCAATGACACGCACATGCTAAATGTCTACAGCAGAAAGCGTTGGCTGGGACATAATTAGTCAGTAGTACTGGTAACAAATTCAATAGTGAATCAGTACAGTTTCACTATCGACATTTTCTACAGAGTACTTTTTGTTTTTATACCTTTCACCATATATGGTATATGTCAGTTTGTCATTCCGTTGGTAACATGGCACAATATAATTCTAAGACCCGATTAATAAATATATATGCGTGGTCTTTATGCAATTTTAAGTCGATTTAGAGATGTCTGTCTGTCAGCGATCTCGACGCGAAGACGCAAACGGGAGTGGTCATTCTTACCTAAATGAATGGACATCCTCCCGAGCAGTTTGATATTGAAAATGAGTTATTAGTGAAAATGTGAAGGCACCTCTTAATTTTCCATAAAAATAAGCTGTAGTACAGTTTCATAGTAGCGACTGGCAAGTAAAATATTTTCACTTGTTTTTTAATCAGTTGCTTAGAATTAAATAATATTTAATATTCACCTCAAACAATTTTTTTCACCAACAAAATTTTCTTTCACCACAGGTATTTTTTTTCCACCACAATATTAGTTTTCACACCCCAAAAAGTTTTTCATCTCCCCATATTTTTACTTCTAAAGTTTTTTATTTATTTGTATCAAAAAGAGTAGAGAACATTTCTTAAGGATATTGGTGGAGGGTATTCAAAGGTTCGGCACAGCCGAATTTAAGCCTTTTTTTACTTGTTTAAATAAAATTTGTTTTGGAACAAAGATTAATTTGAATTAATTAATATTTTTTACTGACTTTAATATTTCAGAAAACATTTTCTAAACACATTGTTCCCATATTCTTTTTTCCCAAAGTTCATGGTTAAAGAAATCCAAAATTATTATAAAAAATATTATTGAAATTTTCAATTAATGTTTAAATTAATATAATTACAACTTTAATTTGATTTTTTTAATCTCGTATATAATATTTAGTGATTATTATTGATATTTGCGTAATAGATTTAAAAAAATATTAAACAAAAAATATTTTAATTGAAACTCGTTTTTAATTTTTTTATATATGTATATTAATTTTTAGATTTTGATTGTCTTGGTCATAGTGGCACAGTTTAGATTTATGTTAAAGACGGAAGTTTAAGAATATTGTTATTTTTTATAAATGAATTTATTTCTTGTTGTTACTACTTCTGTTGCTATTTTTTCTTAAACATATTTTAATTGTTTAATTACCCATAATTATATGATATATTTTATTTTTATTTATCATTTCAGCAAAATCAAACAAATAAAGAAAACATCGAGGTACCAGTCAGAGTACATTACCAAATAATTAATACCTCCTAACAATGGAATAAAACAAATATCTTTAACAATGAATTAAAACCTAAATTGCAAATAATAAATTTAGCAAAATAAATAAATATAAATTAATAATAATCATGAAAATCTTAAAAATTCCCGTGTAATGGAACGTGTTGGAATTTTGTGAGTTACAGTAAAACTAATAACAAATTAAATGCATGTGTATTTGCAATACAAAATTAATCAGCAAATAAAAAAGAAAATTAATAGATTAGAAAAAACGGCTAACAAAAGTTTTTTTTTTTAATACGATATCATTTAAAAAATTTTAAGGTAAACATGTCTTAGACGATAATCATTTAGAATAGATTTGCCATTTGTGATGGCCAATTTCAAATTACAAACACGTGAAACAAATTGTAATAAATTTGTTTAAACAAAATTATAAAAATTATCAAAATTAAACAAACTAATTGTAATGAATGAGGGTGTTTAATGGTTGTACATTTCGACGACACTTGAAGTTTTCAACAACATCATGACAGTTTCCTATGCTGGTGAAGTACCAAATGGCAGTAGTTTTGGCTGTTTTTGGAAAATTTTATGGAAGTAAGTATTTAAGATATTTATCTTTAATTTGTTTAAAACAAAAAATAATTAGTTTTTAAAACATATTTTTTGTACGTGTTTGTTAAACAAATATTTGTCCACTCACCTTCACCTCAAAACTTTAGCTTCGTATCAAAATTAGAAAATCTTAAAAATAAATTTATTATTAAAATAATAATAATAATAATTCATTTTAAATTAAGTTGTAAACAACAAAAACACAAAATGTGTAAAATAAACAAACAATTCGTTTTTAAAACACATTTTATTGTTTATTCATTTATTTTTTTTGTTTTCTTTAAATTAGAATTGCAAATTTTTAAACATCATTTAAGAAGAAAAAAACATTATTAAATGCATAAACAATATACAAATACAAGTTAGTTCTTTTATATTTATACACAGAGAAACATTTTGTTTGTTGTGCTAACGGAAGTTATTGGTTGTAGGAACCAAAATAAACTGGAATCAAATGTTACTATGAAATAGAAAAAACCCAAGAGAAGATGGAAACTTTGAGCGCCCCGCTCCGGTAGCCTAGTTGGTAGTGTGCCTGCTTATCAGTATGGAGGTCGTGGGTTCAATTCCCACCAGAGGCTCTGGTCTGTTTTCGTTTTAACTCAGCTAGGGTATTAGGATATAATTTGTAATTACGTGATTAATATAAATAAAACTTTAAAATATTTCAATTGGGTTGGTACTTTGTTCTCTGTGTGTTGTATTTTAAAGATTATACGCCGGTTTAGATGACATTAATTAAATTACAAAATATATATGCATAACATTTAACAAGCATGAACTACCCATAGACAGACCTTGAAAAAGAGAAATTTTTATTGAATTAATTCGCGAAAAAAAAACAATTCTTTTTGTAAATCAGCGAGTTGATTCAATATTTTATAAATCAATTTATTAAATCAGATTTAAAATCATAATTGATTAATCAATTTCCTTTAAATCTTTTTTGATTCATTTGAATTCAATTATTTCAAACATTATTCTTTTTTTAAATCGCGAATTAAAAAAAATTGATTTGATTTGCGAATTTAAACAAAATAAAAAAACATTAAAATTAAATTGCAAATCTCGCTTAGCTTTCTAGATTTTCGCCATTTTGTAAAATGGCAGGTATCTCGAAAACTAAGCGAAATGTAGAAATGTAGGGCAGGTTGGGAAGACATCCCGATGTACACACAGGATGACCCATTTTTATACGAACGAAATAAAACGAGAAACAAAATTTGTATTATGGTTGTGTGTTAATTTATATTAGCATATGAATTGATTAAAAAAAAATAGTCACCTTCGGATTTTAAATTAAATTAATTGTGATTCCAAAAAAAAAAAAATATTTTAATTCGCGAATTAAACCACATTAAAAAAAATAATTTTTTTTTTTGATTCGGGAATCAAATCAAAATTGATTTGATTCTTTAATTTAAAATTCGTTTTCGTTTGATTTATAAAAAGAATTTTTTAAATCAACGTGATAAAGATTGAATCATGATAGTAAAAAATTTAATCAGAAAAATTAATTCACGAATTAATTCGTCAAAATTTAAATCAGATTAAAAATTGATTTAAGAAATTATGTTTTTAAAGGTCTGCCCATGGATCCCTCTAGCGCATCGTTTCCCAATGGAAGTCCGTAGCAGTATCCTAGAGGGTCTGGAAAAATGTTTGGAAAGAAATTCCGTAGAGTTTAAGCTAAATTTGTCATCTCTAATATTGTAATTTTTATCGCAAAAGTGTCATCTCTAGTTGTCTAGTAATTGTTTTTATATTTTTTTTTTATTTTAAAAGAGACATTTAATAAACTGAAATGTTCAATAACTTTTTAAAATGTTGTACTAATTAAAGAAATTGAGTATGACAGAAACTGTCAATAATCTAGGCATTACATTACGCTTAGGCATTATAGTCTCGCGAGTTTTCTCTCGTGAGTAAATGTGCTTTAAAACTATTTATTTAGGTTAAATTAAATAAAACGGAAATATTTCCAAACAAAAAGTTTTAAAAATGGTAGTGCTTTTTAAACTTGTGGCAAATTAAAACTATTGTTTAATCTCTGATTTAAATCCGAGTATAATATTTTAAATTAATCTTAATTTAGTATATTCTATAACTAGGCGTACTTAAAAATGCGCACGATCAAAAAAAAAAATGTAGATTCTGAAACCTTCCATGTAATAGCTCTATACAACAATTTAAAAAAGCTCCTTCTCCTCATCCCGTTGCAATACATATTATTGATGTGCAAAATCCAAATTTGGCAAATATTTTCTTTCCATGGACCGTTTTCGAGAAATCGTAGTTTTCATATTTTTGCTCAATATAAATAAATCTTTTATTTGAGTGTATTTATGACGGTAGGTGTTCAATAGAGTGGTCCGATGTTGAAAATTTTTTAGTTCTGATGTAAACTATAACTTTTAAAAAGGGAGATTTTGGGCGTTTATTGTGGAATATTGGTACAATATAAATTTATTCACAGTATTGGTCATCGTTAGCTATGACATTTTGCCACAGGGATGGAAAACATGGTACAATTGTATTTTTTTTGGTACATTTTTACCTTGGTTGGTACCGTGGTACTACCGCGGCCCATTTAGTACAATTTGAAATTTTTTAAAATTTTCAACTTATAACTTGATAAAACAACATAACATAAAGTCGACTTTTTTTTTTAAATTAAAAACCAGTTTATTTATTCAGCTTCTATAGTAAAAAATAAAGTCAGTTTTAAGTTGAACCGGCTCTAAATTAGTATCACATCAAATGTATTAAATGTTTGCATACAAATTGTACTAAAATATTCGGAAGTGGCAACATTGAACAGCTGATTTTAAATTACCTCTCAAAACAAAAAAAGAAAAAAGTGTATTATTGTTAAAAAGCTATTAAATACCTTTAATTTTTTTAATAGCAAATCCTGAAAAGGTTAAATTGCCCTCCAAGGGAGGCGGACACACAGAAAAAAAAAGTTGTGACATTTATAAAAATTAGAGTAAAATTTTACAAAGTTTTGTGGTAATTATACGACTACATAAAATTAACGATAGATTTTGTTTCACCCCGTCAATTTATTTTTTTTTTAAGTCTTCTTAGTGTCTAAGCAAATCTGACTCAATACGAAAAAATTGTTAAAAAAAAGCGGAAAAAATTTTGGTACCGTGAAGATCGAAAAAGTACAATTTGTTTGCCTGGTTGGTACAATAACAGAAAACATATTTTTCATCCCTGTTTAGCTATTTTTTCGTTCATTTTTAGAGGCCAAGAACGAATCAAGCCAATTTCGGATACCCTCTTCTGAAGAGATGCGTATTCCAGTGAGAGCTTTCTGCATCTATCGAAACAAATGGTAGTAGGACGGGGCAAGGTCTGAATTATATGGCAGGTGAGGCAAAACTTGCCAACTACTAGTTTCTAAATAGTTTTTAACCGGTCTTGCAACATGTGGCCGAGTGTTGTCATGATAGAATATTACCGCTTCATGTCTGGTCGCATATTCCGGGCGTTCACACGAATTAATTGTGATCGGTACAGGTTCCCTGTGATCGTTTTGGCCCGATTTAAGCAGCTCATAGCAATGGATCCATTTTTCACCGCCAATAACAATTCGATGCAAAAAACATTACTTCTCTTTTTAGCGTTCAAGCAGCATTTCGGACATGCAAAATCGCCTTTCAACGACTCTCGGCTTTAACTCGTGTAGTATCCTATTCCCTTGCTTTCGAATGAATCCTACTGTTTGCAAACATTTTGAAATATCTGCCTGAGTGGCTGCCAATGATTTTGAATGTTGTTCTTGAGTTTGACAATAATCTTCATTGAGTAATGCCTCCGATTCGTCGTCTTCAAAATTTTTTGGCTGACCTGGACAGTCTTTTGGGATAAAATCTCCACTTCTAACCATCTCTCGCACATTGAAATCGATGGAACATATTCAGGAGCAATCGATGTGCTGCACCTACTCTTTTTTTTTTAAATTAAAGAAGTAAAGTAAAACTTCCCGCAAATAATACTTTGTTGGAACAAAATTCGACATTTTCAAAGCAAAAAAAATTAACTCTGTGGTTTACACTATTTCGTTCAATGACTAATTGAAAAAAATGCTCCGAAATGCTATAAACGTTATTAAAGACACAAGCCATGTGTAAAAGATACGACATCTGTGGTGAATCCCGCATTTTTAAGTTATACATTAAATACCGTTGCAAGAATGTTGTGAAAAATTACTTCAGATCGGGGAGTAAAATGTTTCAAAATAAATTAATGTCTTCCGTCTCCGACAAGCGATTAAAGTTCCCGAAATTAGAAGTAGAATTTAAACAGTTAATTTATATCGTGTGATTAGTTAAATCGGTTGAAAATTTTTCTAAATAAGACAATTCTTTTTTTTTGTGATTCCTCGAAAACGGTCCATTGAAAAAACGTATTTCTTGATAGATTCGAAATTAGTGTACCATTAGAAAGTATGTATTGCCACAGAAGGTTCTTCAAAAACAACAAAGTTGTTAAGTAGTGTAATCTTAACAACTACATACATAAGTATATTTTTAACAACACTTTTTAAGTGATTTTTATTTCATTAAAAATATCTATAAAATCTTATTCGTTTATATTTTAATTTTGATTTCAATAGCGAAAATATATTTATTATAATTATGTTTGTATTTTTATTCATTCATAACAAAACAATTCATTGTAAAGAATTAATTAAAATGTTTATTCCTTTTTAATAAATTAGATAAATATAAACATCAGACATTTCCGAATAACAATTTTGTATGGTACGTGATATAACGTTAGTTTTAATTTTATACACATGTATTTTATTTGCTTGATGTATTCAAATTGCGATACATTTAATTGCGAGAGTTGGTTTTATTATTAATTTTTTTTGAAAGGGTTTTAATACAATTATATCCAAAGTAATAAGGTATTTCGTAGAGAAAAAAAAAAACTAATAATTGCATTTTACAAGAGATTTGATTTCGATAAAAGAGTGCTAGTCCCGTGCAAAAATTTTTGCAATGTGCTTTATACTATTCACTTAGAAGTAAGAATCCCTTTTAAGAACCGATAACACAATATCCCGTTAAAACAACAAATGTGTCAATTAAAGTCTCAGTTAGTAACTAATGGAACATTGTGATAATTGTGGCTAAATATCATAAAGTAAATATTTTTGTTCTCTTACCACTATCAACTCATCTATATATCCGATATGACAAATATGTAATATATCAAAAACTTATCAGTTTCATCTAAGACTAATTAAATTAAAAGCTAAACCGAAATCTATTATTGTATAAATCAAGTGTAACATTTAACATTAATCATGTTTAAAGGAAAATATTTGATTTATTCCCAGCAAAATATTAAAGTTATAAAAATTAAAAAAAAAAAAAAATAAGTTTCTCATAAAGTGGAGTCACCCTGATTTTGATTTGACGATTAAGGAGAAAATGGGTGGCGCAAAAATAACCTTCCGATGTTTTTTGGCTGTAATTTAAAAAAAAAAATGAAAAACTTTGATTCTTCTTGTGGATTATTTTTATTTGGTCTTTTAATTTTTTTTACATCAAGTCGAGAATATGATGTCATGTAAATGACCGCCGCCACAGTTGATTGTCATTTGAGCCCTTTTTATGGCATTTTCCATCACTTTGGCCAAAACTTCCGGCGATAGGTCCTCACATTCTAGACGGATATTGTCTTTAAGAGCTGCAATAGTCTAAGGCTTGTTGACATAAACCCGCGACTTCAAAAAGCCCCACAAAAAGAAGTCTGGAGCGGTCAAATCAGGCGATCTTGCTGGCCAGTGCAAATCGCCAAAACGGAAGATTAGGCGCCCGGGAAATGCATTCTTCAGCATATCGGTTGTGGCACGTGCAGTGTGTGGCGTTGCACCGTCCTGTTGGAACCACATGTTTTCCAATCCCAATTCATCAAGTTGCGGCAAAAAGAACTCATTGATCATTACTCTGTAGAGCTCACCATTCACAGTAACCGTTTGGCCCGCGACGTCTTCGAAGAAAAAAGGTCCGATGACTCCTCCAGCGAAAACAGCACACCATACAGTGACTTTGAGCGGGTGTAATGGCTCTTCGTGGGTTACACGCGGATTTTTCGTGCCCCAGAAGCATAAATTTTGCTTATTTACGTACCCGCTAAGATGGAAATGGGCCCCATCACTCATGATTATTTTTGATGAAAAATCATCTTCATTATTGCTCAAATAAATAGTCACCAATATTCCGCGTTCTGGAGCAGTGTAGCGTAACATTGTTTATTAAAGTGTATTTTGCATGTGTTTACTACACAAATGTCAAAACAGAACTGACATTAGGGGCCAATCGCAAAATTTATAGCATTTTCTGATAGGAGGATTACTTTTGCGCCACCTTGTATTTCTTGTTTCCAAACCTGAAGAAATGGCTGGGCGGAAAGAGACTCCAATGATGAAATCATCTCACAAACAAATACATATTTTGATAACTTCGACAAATCTTATTTTTTAGAAGGGATAAAAAATTGGATAAATGTTGGACAAAGTGTAAAGAGCTCAAAGGATACTATGTTGGAATATGACATCAAGAATCTCACGCACTTTTACTCTTCGATCCGCCAACACCATATTGGGGATTGTTTTTCAAAATTTTCAGGTGTATTGACCTCAATTGGCCGTCCAGAACGTTCAGCGTCATTTGTACTTGTGCGAACACAACGAAAGTCAGCGAACCACTTTTTTGCCATTAAAATCGATGGTGCAGAGTCCCCATAGTATTTATCAAGCATTTCCTTGGTTTAAAAAAAAAACAACGAGGTTGTATGTTTTAAACAGCTGTTAAACGCAAAGTAAATGACGAAACTTGCTCAAAATTTATCAGTAGTCTACTAATAGGAGATGGGAGTAGTGTTGCATTTCATATAACTGCGAGGGAAGTTCGAAAAGCCACTGACTTTTTGATCCGCCCTCGTATTAATTCAAATATGATATAATTTAACAATGATTGTTTTATCTGTGTAGTAGCATTCTGTGTGCACAATATCTGTAAACTAGTGTATTGAGAATAATAAATAAAACAAAAGATTTCCTGCAAACAATGTACAAACTTGTACTTTCCAAAATCATTTATAACAATAAGTACATAGTTGACAGAGATGGGCATGTGAGTCAATTAAGATTTTCAGTCGTAATCATTAGCTTGTTTGTTTTTAATTAATACATATCTTACGAGGTTGTCATTCCGTTTGTAACCTATCTTAAAATAGATCTTATATATATATAGAATCTTATGATGTCCATGTGCTGAAACTATGTTAAATCCTATAATAAGTAGGCGAAGTTTTTAGATTTTAGTTCAAACATTTTTAATAAAAATTAGCATCGGATAGCGAAAATGTGAAAATCAAATACTTTAATGTAATTTAATGTATCAAATAACTTGTTTATCATTATGCTATCTGTCATACATGGGCACACTGCATTACATATCAAGTGCATTACAAGTTGCAGTAATCAGTAAATTTTTACTGATAATGAAATTTAGTTTGCATTACCAGTAAATTTTTACTGATTACTGAAAAAAAAAATGCAGTAATCAGTAAATTTTTACTGATAATGATTTTTAGTTTGCATTACCAGTAAATGTTTACTGATTACTGAAAAAAAATGCAGTAATTAGTAAATTTTTACTGATAATGAAATTTAATTTGCATTACCAGTAAAATCTTACTGATTACTGCAATTTTTTCAGTAATCAGTAAAAATTTACTGGTAATGCAAACTTAATTTCATTATCAATAAAAATTTATTGTATTTCATTAAAATTTTCATTCAAAAATGAAATCATTTCATTTACTCTTACTATTTTTCCAGCCCCTTCAATATTGACAAATTTGAATTTATAATATTTTTATTTCCATCAAACAATTAAGGAGAATGAGTCTTATTTTAGAAATAAGACTTTTTAAAGACGATTTCCCTGAATAGGGCCCTTAATTTCAATACATATTTTTTAATAAAATAAATTTACCATTGTTGTATTGATATTTTGCGAGACAATTGTAAAATTCTGTTATAGTAATTATACGTGCATTCTGCCTCAAATTAATAAAGAAATCTAAACTTTATTTGCTGTTAAGCTAGTCGTTATGTGATTTACGTTTTTGCTTCCAAATATTTATTATTGGCTGACAAACCAAAGCTATATAATATTATACACTGTTAGCTTTTCTTAACACAAGCATTTCAAAATTTATATCGCTGAGTTTTTGCCTTCTCGAACGATTCACAATCCCAGCGAATGAAAACAATCGTTCTACAGGTGCAGATGAGGGTAATGGGGTATTGTATTTTAGAAATACGTTTTTAATAGCGTTGTGATTTTGTAGACAATTTGACGTTGTGTCTCGTTCGGCCAGGTATAAAAATGTTTCCTGGAGATAATTTCCCGAGTCACTGAAAACACACTGTACGCTAACATCTATTTAAGAGAAGTAGATATACAAATACATATATTAATACAAATATTTAACGGAAAATTAAGTATAAAAACTTTACCATTACTTTCTTCCCCGAAATCTAGAAATGATTTTTGCGGTGTTTGAGGCAGAACACGAGTATCGGCATCGGGTACTTTGCCATATTTCACCACATAAGCGTTGAACATTTTCTTCACTTCATCTTCTGTTTGCGTTGTTGCTGTTTACATTATCAGTAAAAATTTACTGATTACTGCATTTTTTCTCAGTAATCATTAAACATTTACTGGTAATGCAAACTAAAAAACATTATCAGTAAAATTTTACTGATTACTGCATTTTTTTTCAGTAATCAGTAAACATTTACTGGTAATGCAAACTAAAAATCATTATCAGTAAAAATTTACTGATTACTGCATTTTTTTTTCAATAACCAGTAAAAATTCACTGGTAATGAAAATTTAATTGCAATATCAGTAAAAAATTATTTTTACTGCAATTTTACTGGTACTGTAAAGTGCCCATCTATGCTATCTGTGCGTTGTGGTGTTAAAAAAAGAGTTTAAAAAATAACTTAAATTGATTTTAATTACAAAGATAAAAATATTAAAATTTCCTGCCACTCGTCCATCTCTATAATTTTATTATAAAACACCTTAATATGTTCTATAGTCTGTTTCATATTTAAAAAATCAATCGTTTTTCTACATTCGCTCTCAAATTGTGGAACCGATCGCACAGATGTCTTTTAAAAATCGGCTCATCTTTTCATAAGCTTTCGATTGATGGAATACCAAAAGTTATTGTTGTGTATACGTGTTTGTCTACCTTGCCAGGCCCCTAAAAACGTAATTCCTTAAATCAATTTTCAAATCTGATTTAAATTTTAACGATTTAATTTGTTTTTCTGATTGAATTGTTTAAAATACCATGATTCAAATTTTATCTTATTCGAATAATCAAGTTGATTTAAATAATTTTGTCTACACTCACCAAAAAAAGTCTGTAATGGCAACTGAAAATTTTGCTGTTATTACGGGAAATTCTGCTAATTTGAGCCCAGCGGTATTTTTTGCTAATCTTAGCAACACATGACTGCTGACGTGTAGTACAATGAAATTAGTAGAAAAATTAGTAGCCACTACTAAATTTTAGTAGACTTTTTGTAAAGTGGAATTTAAAATCTGTTTGTTAAAATCAGCAAAAAAAATTACAAAATTTTATTAATATTAGTAAAAAGCTTTGAATTTATTTTTCTTATCGAGCATCAAAAATTTTTAATATATTTTTTAAAAAACGAATTAATCATTTTGTTTTAATTTGGTAATTTCTGTTTTGAAAAATATTTTGGTCAATTTTTTTTTACTTTTAAGGTTAAATTTTAATTGTTTTAAGGGCGGATTTTTAGAACTAAAAAACCTTTTTAGTGCTATTTTAAGTGGATGTCCTCTTTTTAGACATGAGTCGGTATCTTCACTTCCGATCCCTTTTTTTAATATATGTAACATTTTAAGGAAATTTAAGTTTGTAGGTGTAAGTTTTAATTAGAAATAACATTTCCTCCAATAACCACTTTTTTAAAATTAGTAATATTTTTTGCTAATTTTAGCAAATCGGTTTTCAAAAATTTGTAAAATGATTTCTGAAATAAGCAACAAAAATTTGTAAATATTCTGTAAAAATTCTGTAATTTGTAAAATGTAAATAGCAAAAAGATTTGCTAAATAATAATTTTTTTACTAAAAATAAGTACAAAAATTGTAGAGTGGGATTGAAAACCGATTACAAATTTTTCTACTAACTTTTTTTTCTGAGTGTATAAATAATTTAAATAATTCTTTCTATTAAATAAACGAAGTAATTCAATTTGAAAAATTATTTTATTTATTGTATTATATTAATAATCTGATAGAGCAAAAATTTTGTCCGTTTTGCCCTATATCGCTTAGTTTTCGAGTTTTCAAATATTACCATTATACAAAATGGCGAATATCTAGAAAACTAAGTGAGATTTGCAAGTCAGTTTTAAGGTTTTTTTTATTTTGTTTTAATTCGCAAATCAAATCAAACTTTTTTTATTCGCAAATTAAAAATAGAATTTTGAAATTATTTGATTCAATTGAATCAAAAAAGATTCAAATGAAATTGATTAATCAATTATAATTTTAAATTTGATTAAATAAATTAATTTATAAAATATGGTTGATTTAAAAAATAATTATTTTTTTTTTTGCAAATTAATTGAATAAAGATAAAGTCAAGCTAAGGATATTGGAAAAAGTAGCGTAATCACAAAAACTTCTTGAGTGAAAACGCATTTATGTTAAAAATAATTATTGTGCTTTCTCGTATAAATTAAAGTGGCTGTAATATAATACCCAAAATAAATGCTTACGAAAATGTGGGCTGATCCTTCGAAGATAGTGCAGTACTATAAAAGCGAACTAGAAAAAACGATTGACATTATGGATATGAAACAGACTATACCTTATAGTCAATATTTAAATGATAAAAATGATTCATCTGTAATGAAACAGTATATTAAATAATTGAGTAATTAAAGAAACATTTGTGTAAAGGTGGTTAATAATTATTAAAAATAAAAATAAACAATATTATACAAAAAAATGATTAATAATAAACAAAAAATTAAATTAATGGAAAAACTTAAAAAATTCTAAGTCTGTGTTTAATAAGATTGAGGCATTGAGATATTGTTTTATCTATAATGACTTATTATTTATTTTTGAAAATTTTTGTTTTTAAAATTTTTACATTTTTTTTTTTTGTTTTCACAATTTTTACATTTTTATGATTTTGAAAATATTCTAACAAATTTTTCTTTTGTTTTGCAGATGGCGTGGCAGTGTTTATAAATTAGTATGGCGTGAATTAATCGCATATTTATTTTTATATTATACCATAAATTTTGTATATAGATTTGCTTTAAATGAACAACAACAAAAGTAAGTAAATCTACAAAAAAAAAGTATTTTTATAAAATATTTTACCTTTTATCATTCTCTAATACATATAATACTAAAATTTCAGAAGCTTCACCTAATCGTACAAGAATATTTTTAAAATATAAAAAAAGAAAAAGAAAACTATTAAACATATTCGGGCACAATTATGGCGTTAACACTAAACGTTGGCTGTCAATAGTCAACTTTTATAGCTTGCCGCATAAACACCGCTGATGTTCCCATTTTTTATAACTTTTTTAATTATGACAACTTTCTTGTGATACAATTTTCGTCAGAGTTGTTTTGATGGAAATTAACTTTTTCAGAAATGATAAAATTGGTATTATAGTACTTTTTGTGCTACAAAATGAACTTCAAAAGTAAAGTTATATCGTTTCTATAAAATAGTTGGTTTTCATTTAATTGAAGCTTTATGATTACCACTTTAACTAAATCTTGTTTCATCAATTGTAACTGCTGTTATCAATTTCGTAATTGAAGCCTGTTTTTATTTTTTCTGTTCAATAAGCTATCATTAGATACCAAATTTTAATTAAAATTCGGGGTCATGCCCTTCATGGCCAAAAAACCACCTCAGGATGAGAGAGTTGTTCCTACCAAGTCAATTGAAGTCTGAATGGACTCCATTTCCAGTCTTAATGACGCCTCATAGGCCATAATAGTCCTGAGTGCTGCTTGACTGTGTTATTGTAGACATTCCGCCGCAAAAACACATATTGCGAAGATATCCGCCTGCAAAATGGAGGGATTTTTGTCCATTGGAAGAGCATTCCCAAACCATACCTGGGCCCCCAGTTCAGGCTTTCCAAAGCGCTTGGACCACATGGTCTTAATAAATAACATAATGTCAAAATTCCTGACTACAAACTATTCCGGTAACATCCTGTCCGCTACCCTTGAGATCGGGTTGTCCATAAAGATCTGGGATCATGTGACCCCTTAGGTAGCCACATTTCATGTTACCGAATTCACCAATTCTAGTCAAGCTCATAATGGCCGCCTCCATTACGAAAATATGGATAACGCTGAGATGAACAGCATAGCCCCGATGTTATCCGTAGGACACGTTCATCTGGCGCCCGTAATATCAATACACGCGAGACAATAGATTCTCTTGCGAGTATCCCTTGCCTTTAATTGTTCGACCTTTGGCCACCATGCGATATCCGCATATGTGATCATATGTCTAACAATAGTATTAAATGACCAGTACACCATCCACGTTCTCAGACCTCATGTCCTTCCAAAAACCCTGTAGGCATAGAATGCCTTGTTGGCCGTTTTAGATAACGAGTTAACATGATCATTCCAGGTATGGGATTTGCCAAGAGTTACAACCAGGTATTTTTACCTTGTCCGAGGAGTCTAATGTCGTACCTAATACAACAGGCATAGCCAGATTGACCTTCCTTCTGTTCGTAAATCGATTAACCCATCGAAGTCTTCGATGGATTAATCGATAAGCCCTTTTCCTGACACCACAAAGTTCAGAGCCAGCTTCATACGCTCTGAAAATGTCCTGTCACCCCACCCGACGATGCATATAACAACATCATCGGCAAAGCCCTCGAGCAGCTCATCAATGACAAATGTCTATAATAATGCCGATACAACAACGCCTTAAGGACACCCTCTGGTTGCTTTACGGTTCTATGCTATACAATCAGCAAAAAAAGTCTGTAATGCAACTGAAAATTTTGCTGTTATTACGGGAAATTTAGCTAATTTGAGCAAAGCAGTATTTTTTACACATGTCTGCTGACATGTAGTACAATGAAATTAGTAGCCGCTACTAAATTTTAGTACACTTTTTGTAAAGTGGAATGTAAAATCTGTTTTCTAAAATCAGATAAAAAACTAGTAAAAATTATTAATATTAGTACAAAATTTTAAATTTATTTTTTTTATCGAGCATCAAAATTTTTCTTGTTTTATTTATTTTTTTTTCAAAATATATTTAATACAAAATTAAAAATAAAAAATCAAAGGGTTAATAATCTTAGAAATTGTTTTAACATAAACGAATTTATCATTTTGTTTTAGTTTGGTAATTTCTGTTTTGAAAAATATTTTGGTAATTTTTTTTTACTTTTAAAATCAAATTTTAATTGTTTTTAGGGCTGATTTTTAGAAATAAAAAACCTTTTCAGTGTTATTTTAAGTGGATGTCCTCTTTTTAGACATGAGTCGGTATATGCACTTCCGATCCCTTTTTTTAATAATTTTAAGGCAATTTAAGTTTGTAGGTGTAAGTTTTAATTAGAAATAACATTTTCTTCAATATCTACTTTTTTAAAATCAGTAATATGTTTTGCTAATTTTAGCAAATCGGTTTTCAAAAATTTGTAAAATGATTTCTGAAATTAGCAACAAAAATTTGTAAATATTCTATAAAAACTGTGTAATTTGTAAAATGTGAATAGCAAAAAGATTTGCTAAATAATAATTTTTTTTACTAAAAATCAGTACATAAATAGTAAAGTGGGATTGAAAACCGCTTACAAATTTTTCTACTAACATTTATTTCTGAGTGTGTGTAGTGCAGACATAACTTTAAATTATCTTTGGTAAATTTCTACAACTGCTGACTTGTCTCTAAAAGGCGCTACTGATGCTTTCTTTAAGGCACAATTTTCAACTGGGGTATGGAAGTATATCAGCAAGTCAACAGGAATGGTCATGAAGACGTATTCAAAAAATGGCATCGATTTGTTAATGTATATTTTTCAGATTTAACAATCTATGCATTTTTCAGATTTTACAATCTATGCATAATATTTTTTTATATTTAAAAACTGTGTTGTATAATATAAATATTTTTCAAATTTATTTTTATCTATTTCTTTTTTATTTTATTTTGTCACGATGACAGAAAAACGTAATTACTAAGTTTTTTTAATTCTTAACCACGTTTTAAAACAAAAATAAATTACTGAAATTGAATTAATACTATTAAAAAAGTTAAAAAAAAAATCAATGTACCAAAACTCTAAAATTTTCGATTCCTCTTTATTTATATTTGAATTTCACTTTTATTTTAATTTAAATACAATTTATTAATATCCCATTAAATTCTTTAAGCTTTATATGCAATTTTTAAATTTCAGATAGCATTTTAATTGATAGATTTAAATTTCAGTTAATACATATTTTTTTAAATAATAATTAAAAAATGTGTAAAAATTTTTTCGTTGAAACTCGTATGAAGTAAAATCGTGGTTGGCTGTCAATACATTTTCTTTAAAGTTAATATCGAGGGTTTACTAACGCAACCTCGTATCTCAAAAATCACTTCTTTTCAGGAGAGACAAAAAACATTTTAAAATAAAATTCTGATATAAAAAAAAATTTTTTTTTCTTAATCTTGAAGGCAATGACATTTTCAATGAATTTTCAAGGCAAATGCAATGATAAAAATATTTAACCTTTATTTTTTCGACCGTTTTTTGAGATACGTGTTTGCTGCACTGAAAAATTGTTCAAAAGCGTAACACACGTGATTGCGTTTTTTCCTAAATAAGAACAAATTGATGACCGTTTTTGAATTATTTTATTTCAGGAACATATTTATAACTCCATGAATTATTTTTTATCATATAACAATATTGTTAGTAAACTTATTATTTTTTTTCTTTTTGGTAATTATAACAAAACAATACTTTTCAAAAGTTTTTTTTGAGATCTTTTTGTCTTATTTATAGTAAAGTAATATTATTAAAAAAAATATAAAATTGTAGTAAATAATATTTAGTAATATAACAGAAAATACATATATGTTTATTTTCCACTGATGTATTTTAAATTATCATAAAAAGTATGATAATCATTTGGAAGTAATGGTTTTAGAGACTGCAAGTCTTTGTAATTTTGACAAGTTATTGGAATTTCTTCCAAATATAGCTCTTTAACTTCGGTGTCAATAGAATATTTACTGTTTAAGCGTTGAGGAAGAATTTCCCATTCATTATCAAACGATAATTTAAACATTAACTTATCAGCGCAGTTTTTCAATCCTCTTAGCTGTAACACAGTAGGAGATCCTGCTTTAACTCCAGGCCCAATTGATTTAAAAACTTCAAATCAGAATAATTTTTGAAAAAAGTATGATCAAGATACTTAACTTTGTATGGTTTTTTCTGTCGTGATAATATTTCAAAGTAAAATTTCGTCGCGATATAATATTGTTATCTTTTCGATTAATTGTTTCTTTCGTAACAAGAGAAATAACATAAGACTGCTTTTGGTCCCAATTTAAATCATTCCAGAATGAATTAAACAATTTTTTTTCTTGTTTTTTCAGAATTCTCTGCATTTTTTGATTTGACTAGCAGCACATTTTTTTTACGTACATCCTGGCTTTATTTTTCGTTCACTTCTCATAATAAGTGAACGGTTATCTTCCTTTTTTCTATTTAAGCTAAAATAAGCCTTGCTTCTTTCACGAGCTTTCTTAACTTTATTTCGTTCCCAATCATTTATATTACCCTGATTCTTCCCAGTTCTTTTTTTAACAATTCCTGAATGTACACTTAAAGTAATTTTTGATGGACGTGATGGACTTAAATCATTTTGTTCATTTTCACTTTGGTTTTGCAATAAAACATCTGAGGAAGCATGACATGAAAACGATTTATCTAAATCTTCAACGGAAAGTCCCGTAGTTTCATCTAAATGCATATTTATAAACAAACTAGAATCGAAATGTTCTTCTGCATCATCAACTGGAGTACATTTAACAGGAATGAAAGTCCCAGATGTTTCATCAAGCACCATAGCTGTTTGCTCATATTGAATGTCATTTAAATTATTTTCACAGTTATTATATTCATCGTCGACTTTTTTCTTTCTTTTGATTTTTTTCTGTTCATAAGCTCTTTTGACTACATACCCTGTAAAATGTGTTAGGAATTAAATGTCGATAGAAGTCAGACAAATAGCTAATTCCTACCTATTTGTGTGACTTCTTTCACTTTTTGTTTATTTTTCTTACTTACCGAAATATAATTTTTAAAAAAAATATTATTTAAGTATTTTTACTCAGTTAAAATAATAACTGTATTGACATGACAATGAGTATATTCAATAAAAGCAATAACATCAGTAATGCCACATTTATCTATTTTTTTAAAGTAAAGCTTAAACCAGATTAACGCAGTGTTGCCGCTGCACATTGGTAACAATTTTTTGGTTACAAATTTTTGAAATCATATCCACTTTCAAGGTAAATTATATATAATTCCCTGTGCGCCAACTTTTAGTTTAAGATACGAGGTTGCGCATGACAAATTTTCGCGAGTTGAGATACGAGTTTGCATTTTGTTAAATAAAAAAAAAAACTAAGAAATATTTGTATCTATAACTTTGCAGAATTATGCAACAGTATTTATAGATTTGATTTCCGGTTAAATCACAAAATCGTAAAAAATCGAGTTACGTGGTTGCGTTAGTGAACCCTCGATATGTGGTAGTAAACTACCGTTATTATAAAGGTTTTGAGTAAAATATAAATTTAATACATATTTTTGTTTAAAATTTTCAGAATATTTTATAAAATACGATCATATTTTGGCCAACAAAGTGAGAGTATACCCATGTCGTTTGTTCTGGGTTTCTATGTTAGTCTGGTGGTGAAACGTTGGTGGGAACAATACAAATTATTGCCATGGCCCGATACGTTGGCCCTATTTATAAGTGCTGGAATATCAAATGCAAATTCAAAAAATGGTGTAAATGTAAATATTACTCAATTTAGAGTATATGTGACCTTCTCCGAGAAAAGGGACCTAGTGTGTGAAAATGAAGTTTTGAGAAAAACGCATTTAAGTGTCATAACGCATTGTCACTGTGAACACACCTTCAGTTGGGAGATGCGATTTAGTATGGTTAGTTATGATTGGGTGCCTATGTGGTGACGTATTTTTTTTCGCTTTTAGTGTGACAATACCTTTGACTGACAAAAAAAAAAAAAACAATTTAAAACCAAAAAATCAAAAAAGCAAAATTTTAATGTTTTTCTCATTTTTATCGATTTTCCCAAGTTCGTTTTGTACGTTTTTATGGGGTAAATAAATTTTTATCAGAAATCTAACTCATTTCAACTTATTCTACACCCAGAATCCACTCTTAAGTCCAAACCCGTTTTCTGACACACTAGGACCCTTTTCTCGGAGAAGGCTACATATAGTACTGACAGATAGATAAATTATTAATGAACGCATTTTTCTTTAAAAATTTAGAATGAAACTGGTCGTTTAATGCGTCGCAATATTATGCGTTACATGGTCTTGGCTTATGTCATTACTCTACAACGTATCTCGCTACGTGTGAAACGTCGTTTTCCTACTACCCAACATCTCGTGGATGCTGGTCTCATGCACGAATCCGAAATGAAAATATTTGAACATTTAAATACTAAAAGTCCCATGTCAAAATATTGGATGCCCCTGGTTTGGGCTACAAATATTATAAATCGTGCCCGTAAAGATGGTTTAATTAATTCTGATCATATTGTACAGACTATATTAATGGAATTGTCAGATATTCGGCGACGATTGGGTGCTTTAATTGGTTATGATACCGTATGTGTGCCATTGGTTTATACGCAGGTAAATTAGGTTAAAACAAATTATTGTAACAATCCGATTATCCATATTATCATATTTCTTTTTAGGTTGTCACTTTAGTTTTATATACATATTTTATTGCCGCCTTACTGGGACGCCAAATGTTACCCAATTTGCCAGATCATAATGGCAAACACGATTCTGATTTGTATTTTCCCTTATTCACAGCTTTACAGGTAAATGTTAACCGCAAAAACAGTTTTAAAATTTGATTTTGTTTTTGTCTGAATTACAAAACACAAATAACATGTATTATTTGTTACCACAATAATTTACTATATCATTTTTATTTATAGAAACTAATAAATTGTAATATAAATAATAAACAAAAAAAAAAAGTACTTGATGATCTGTTATGAGTAAAAAAAAAACAATAATAAATATATAAAATATCTTGTACGAAATAGTAAATTGCACTGGAAACACTAAAGCTGAGAGTCCATACCACGCGTTTTCGCGTCAACGCTTTGTACGCATATACGCTTTATACGCTTTACTGAAATTCAAGTTACATGCGAAGCTTTTTACGCTTTTGTTTTAATCAGCTGTAGTGTAAATTTGTTGAATAAAATAAATTTGAAATAAAGGACTTCGTGTTTTTTACAGCTTCAATTAGTTTTACCTCCATTGTGTAGTTTTTAAAATAAAAATAACTTATCAAAATCAGCTGATCTGTTCGTAGAAAGTATACCTACTTTTCGCGTCATACGCGTCAAGGCATCCTACGCTTTTGTACTCTGTAACTTGCAGCATACAATTACACTGATTTCACTTTTTTGACAACCGCGTAGGACGTAAAGAAGCGTAGCATGCGTGGTATGGACTTTCAGCTTAAAGCGTTTGGCGCTTCACAGCTAGACATACTCGAATACTACGAAATTTCATATATTCGTAGCCAAAGTGAATTTAAGATAAAATTCCCATCTCACAGACCCATCTGAAGCTGTTCCATTAGACTTCAAAGTGGTACACCTCAAAAATTTGCCATTTTTATGAACCATGAAAATTAAAATTTGTATTTTTGCCAAAGGAAAATTCAATGCAATATCTTTTCTAGGCGTTCAATCGGTATTTTAGGAATACTTTGTGAAAAATAAACCTTTCTCAATTGAAAAGTGTATTTTGGTTGCCACAAACAATAAATTGAACAAGGGAGCAAAAATTGCAACAAATCCCGTTTTTGGAAAATTTTCACTGTTTTCCGCAATTAAGGGTTTCCTGCTGAATTTATCAACAGATATTTTGTAAGACAGCAGGAACAAAATAGATCATAAGGCCATATTGCTGCACAGTGTAATTACCCAGCAAAAATTAAGCTGCCAAAGAAGCAATAAAAGCATCACTACTATGGCAAAGGCATCACTTCTTTTCTAATGGTTTCATCGATGAATTTAACATTAACGTGTCATAGGATAGAAGTATTAAAAGGTAGCTACTAGCATTACTCATACTTTACTCTAAGGAAGCAATGATAATACAATGATTAGTTATTCTGATGCATGAGTGGAAAATGTTCATATACTTTGTGGTATTTAAGCTTTAATGAAAATTGAATTCATAAGAATGCAGAAGAATAAGTTTAAAGAAGCGAAATTTATGCATTGATATACAAATACTCTTTATTAAAACAAATAAATAATTCTGCATTAGTGAAAAAGCATTTTTGTAACATTTTATAAAAATTTTAATGCATTTTTGGACAAATTTTAAAATATTTTTGGATAATTTAAAAACTGGCTGTACAATTTTGAAACACTTATAGACAATTTTAAAATATTTTTGAACAAATTTTAAATAATTTTTGTACAATTTTAAAACATTTTTGGACAATTTGAAATAATTTTTACAGAATTTTAAATGAATTTTGATAAATTCTGAATTTAAACTGGAAATGATGTAGTGTTAAATAAAATACATAATGCAAAAATGCACAGATTGCGTCGTCATAAATATTTAAGGCTGAAAAAATGCAAATGACAGGCCAGCTAGTTTTAATTAAAGGTAATAAAAAAATCTGTTTTTCTAGATTTTTTAAAACTTTTATAAAAATTGCAAAACTGCATAAATTCTAACCCTCATGAAATTTTAAACTAAAATATTAAAAATGATTTAATAAAAAAATTAAAAAAGTTTTTCAGAACTATTTTCTCAATTTGAATAAATGCTTTAGATTCCAAAAAAAAATTATACGATATACTATAACTTATGCTTTAGAAGTAATGAAAAGTGATATTTTAATATATGCATCGGGTTTATATACAGATCACTGCATTTGAAATATGAACACATGAATTCTATTGGAAGTGTCTTAGAATAACACCTAAAAATCATAAAAAAATGTCAATTGAAGTTTAGGAAGCAATGAAAGAAGTTATAGTCACATAATGACTACCATTTTTTTTTGCTGGGTAGTTATCTTCACGTAATACTCGTTCAATAGAATACAAAAATTACTTTATATAGTTAAAAAATCAGTTTTTTTAAAACATTTTTTAGAAGATATTTTAATTTATATGTACGTTAAAATGTATATGTAACTAGAAAATTTTGTGTTTTTCTTAAATTTATCTTAATTTTGTAATTTGTTTATTATTTGTGTTTTAAAGTTTTTAGATGATAATATTCATATTCCTTAATTTTTATTTATTATATATTTATATATATATTTTTTTAAATATATTTTTAACAGTTTGTTTTTTATGTCGGTTGGTTAAAAGTTGCTGAAGTGTTAATCAATCCATTTGGAGAAGATGATGATGATATTGAACTAAACTGGTTAATTGATAGACACATTAAGGTAAGTGAAAATATTTTTACTTGAATAATTATACTTGTCGGCAAAAACAAATGACTAGACATATCAAATAGCTATAAACAAAAGATATAATGAAAAAATATTTAAAATATTAAGTCTTAATTAAACAACTTAATAACAAAATTCTATGATGACAGAGAAAAAATGTCAAATGCGTTAACGCCAATTTATATACTACTTAGCTTAAAATCTCGATACTCTGGAAGTTTTGGATGACGGAATATACTTACATATTTATTTATTTATTAATTCATTCATCTATGAGACAAAAAGCCATTTTGGCCAAAAATACTGTATTACATAGTAAAAAATGCTGAGAAAGAAATTTATATATAATTTAGAAGAAAATTTTATTAAAATTGTCTTTTGTTTGCTTGTAATTTTTTTTTGTTGTGGATGCTTTAGTTTTAAGTTTCAAATTTCTAACTTTTAAGATCTGCTTATAAAGGGGTCACTTTTTTCCCTTTACTTAACCCCCATTTATACCTTATATTTATAAAAAAAAATATCAAAAATTAGCCCATACCTCAGGGAAGACGTATTATAAAATTAAGAATTTTTAGTCCAAGGGACTTTTGGGCAGAACGTTGAAGCGGAGGCTTTTCTTGTGTTGTCCAATCCTACAAAAATTAAAAAAATCGTTTTGGTGAATGTCTACTCTAATGGAGAAACCAGTTCGTAGAGGCTTAGGCCGGACAATTAGGGGAAACTCCAAAGCAGTGTATTTTCAGGGAATTTGCTCATACACCAAGGACACAAAATTTAAATTTTAGAAGGAGTTTGGTCAGGACTTTAAGGGGCAGAATTTTCCCATTCTCATCAAAATTTCCAAACACCACGCAATACCGAAGAGTACCTTTTTTCTCTTGAACCCCAATATACTCACGTTTTTCACTCACCAAAAAAGTCTGTAATGGCAACAGAAAATTTTGCTGTTATTACTATTATTATTTTTTTTTTTTTTTTTTTTTTTTTTTTTTTTTAGTAGTATACGAACCATATTTGGCCCAGAGGGCTTGGTTCTTGAATATTTGAATAAATTAATAAATAAAAAATAAACTCTGCTAATTTGAGCCCAGCGGTATTTTTTGCTAATCTTAGCAACACATGTCTGCTGACGTGTAGTACAATGAAATTAGTAGAAAAATTAGTAGCCGCTACTAAATTTTAGTAGACTTTTTGTAAAGTGGAATTTAAAATCCGTTTGCTAAAATAAAATAGGTGGATGTCCTATTTTTAGAAATGAGTCGGTATCTTCACTTCCGATCCCTTTTTTAATCCTATGTAACATTTTAGGGCAATTTAAGTTTGTATCTATAAGTTTAAATTATTAGAAATAACATTTCCATCAATACCTACTTTTTTTAAAATTAGTAATTTTTTTTTGCTAATTTTAGCAAATCGGTTTCCAAAAATTTCTAAAATGATTTCTGAAATTAGCAACGAAAATTTGTAGATATTCTGTAAATACTCTGTAATTTGTAAAATGTAAATAGCAAAAAGATTTGGTATATAATATTTTTTTTTTACTTAAAATCAGTACAAAAATAGTAAATTGGGATTGAAAACCGTTTACAAATTTTTCTACTAACTTTTTTTTCTGAGTGTTGATGAAAATTCTAAAAATTACCTGATCATTGAATTCGCCTTTACTCTAGGGAATACACATTTAAAACATCAGGTTTGTAGCCCTTGTTGACCCCAATTTGTTTAACACTTCTTTTCGAACATTTCAAAAAACACGTTCCAGCGAATGCCAAATATCAAGTTTCTAGTTCCGGCGATTTGGAAGGAGGTACAAGGGTGCTCAAAAAAAATTACCATTCCCGCCCATAGAAATATTCATTTGGTTGTAAAATCATGCCTTGTTTAACAAATTAACAAATATTACATTATTTTTTTTTAAATTTACCCTACACTCACCAAAAAAAGTCTGTAATGGTAACTGAAAATTTTGCTAATTTGAGCCCAGCGGTATTTTTTGCTAATCTTAGCAACACATGCCTGCTGACGTGTAGTACAATAAAATTAGTAGAAAAATTAGTAGCCGCTACTAAATTTTAGTAGACTTTTTGTAAAGTGGAGTTTAAAATCTGTTTGCTAAAATCAGCAAAAAAATTACTAAATATTATTAATATTAGTACAAAGTTTTAAATTTATTTTTTATATCGAGCATCAAAAATTTTGATTATATTTTTTAAAAAAATATTTTATACAATATGAATTTATCATTTTGTTTTAATTTGGTGATTTCTGTTTTGAGTAAATTTTTTTTTTACTTTTAAAGTTAAATTTTAATTGATTTAACTGATTTTTAGAACTAAAAAAACTTTTTAGTGCTATTTTACGTGGATGTCCTCTTTTTAGACATGAGTCGGTATCTTCACTTCCGATAATTTTTTTAAACCTAAGTTACATTTTAGGACAGTTTAAGTTTGTATGTATAAGTTTTAATTATTAGAAATAACATTTCCTTCAATATCCACTTTTTAAAATTAGTATTTTTTTTTGCTAATTTTAGCAAATCGGTTTTCAAAAATTTGTAAAATGATTTCTGAAATTAGCAAAAAATTTGTAAATATTCTGTAAAAATTCTGTAATTTGTAAAATGTAAATAGCAAAAATATTTGCTAAATAATAATTTTTTTACTAAAAATCAGTACAAAAATAGTAAAATGGGATTGAAAACCGTTTACAAATTTTTCTACTAACTTTTTTTTCTGAGTGTATGTTGTGCCGTATATAACCACATGTAGTTATATATTGTCTTTATGAAATTGGATGTGATTTATATGATAAGATATGGTATATATTATGTCATATAAAATTATATAAAACACTATATATAATTATATATAACACAATATTTACTTATGACTTATAGAGAACCATATGACTTATACAGAACCATATATAACGAAAATTGCTATCTTATATTTAAGACATTATTAAAAATATTTTTCAATATGGTATAAGATATAACACAATATTTGCAAACAAATTTAAGATATTTATAGTTGCATATATAGAGTATTTTTGATATGATAGAAGATATAATTATATGTGGCTCCATGTCAATGGTTTCGAATCCCATTCAAGAAGTTAACATTTTTTTAGTGTTTTTTTAATTTTTTTTTTTTTTTTATATTATTATTTTTTTACAAAACTTTAAAATTTTATCTTATTTCGGCACAAGACCTAGAAATTTTTGATATAATTAGTTTATAGTAATCTAGGTACATATAAAATTATATATGTTTTTTGTTTCCAAAATTTATATATATTTTTTTTTTGTTTTAAATATTATAATTATTTATCCATATTTTTTCTTATTTCATAAGATATGTTAAGATTAAGTGTTGAAGCACATTCTCATTAATTCAGCCATGATATGTACAAATTTTTCACAAATTTCCGAATATATAATTATATATAAGTCCCGACACACTGACAGTACAAATCTGTTAGACTGAGTTCAAATAATGGCGAAGGCATTGTTTTTTTTATAATTTTAATATTTAAGTTTAAAATTTATTTTATTCATATTTTAATAAACTAGATTCCGTATATATTGTATTTTTTAATCTAATATGATACAATTCGATCTAACATTTTTCGGATAAATTTGGATCTTACTTGACCCTTAAATATATTGCTGGATCTTATTTGATCTGCCATTTTTCGGATTAATTTAGATCCTTCTAAATCACCAAATATATTGATGAATCTAATATGATCTGCCAGAAGAATATCAAATATTGCGCCAGATCATTTTTTTTTTACTCGGAAGGGGAAAATATGACTTTTTATGAATTTGAAAATTTTTTAGACATTTCAAAAACAGCGATTGACTTTAAGGTTGTATTAAGCACATAAAGAGTGGTCCAACCATAATGCACGATGTTAATTGTGAGTCACACCATAACTTCAAGTTTTTTGCCCAACTTAATTTGACATTTCTTTGTTTCATGGAGAGGTACATAATTAAACAGCGCTTTAAGAGTGTTGAAGCCTTTTACGAAAATGGGTGTTCAAATCAAAATGCACTTCGTTATTTTTTTGGTCAGCACAATCGACCAAATGTGTTCGCAATCGGTAGAATTGTGCGCAAATTTCAGCAAACCGGATCTGTAGGAAATGTGAAAACACCTGTGCATGCTCGCCCAGTTCGTTCTACGGAAAACATTGCTGTTGTTCGCGATAGTGTGGCAGAAGAGCCCTTAACCTCGACTCGTGTTATCTCACGTCATGACGATTTTAATTTGCCGCCACGATCATGTGATTTGACACCGTTGGACTTCTTTATTTGGGGTTATTTGAAAGAAAAGGTGTACGTCGATAAGCCAGCAACAATTCAAGAACTTAAGGATGAGATAATTCGGCACATTTTCTGTTACACCAATCGAAAACTCATGAAAGATGAGCTATACGAATAGGACCTGCCCCTTTATACATACCCGAGTAAAAAAAAATCATATTTAATTTGATATTCTGCTGCAATATCTAGTTAATCTTATTTGATCCAGAAAATGGCAGATCTAATTAGATCCAGCAATATATTTGTGGATTAAGTTAGTTATTAATTGATCCGAAAAATGGCAGATCAAATTAGATACAGAAATATATTTGAGGATTTAGAAGGATCTAAATTGATCCGAAAAATGTTAGATCTAATTAGATCCAGCAATATATTTAGGGATTAAGTAAGATCCAAATTTATCCAAGAAAAGTCAGATTAGATCCAATAATATATATAAAAAAATATTAAAATTCTATCAAACATTGCCTTAGCCACGATTTGAACTTTGTAGTGAGTTAAGCACTCAACAGTGTGTGGCTGACTTTATTAGACAACATTTTTCGTATAACCGTGGTAGATATAATTATATCTTTCGGAAATTTGCAAAAAATGGAAGAATTTTAATATATTATATATATTTAATATATCATGGCTGAATTGATGAGAATCGTTTTGTTCTTATCTGATTTTATATAATTATTATATAATTATAATATTAAATATATATGTATATATATATAAATATATATATATATATATATATATATATATATATATATATATATATATATATATATGTGCACAGGACATGTTGCGGGGACGGTTTTTCGTTCCTCAAGTTACTATGAAGACATTTTGTTACTTTGGGGACCGTCCTCAAACTTTTAATTAATCTACTGTATACACTAAAGACATTTTACTGTATACAGCGTATATTATAGAGACTTTTTTGGCTGTATATACAGATGTCTTCAAAGTATATGTAATGCATATATATATATATATATATATATGCATTGCCCATACTTTGAAGACATCTGTATATATATATATATATATATATGCATTGCCCATACTGACATCTGTATATACAGCCAAAAAAGTCCCTATAAAATGCGCTGTGTCCAGTAAAATGTCTTCAGAGTAAACACTAGAATAACGGACTGTCCTTAAACTTTACGTTATTCTATTTTACTGGACACAGCGCATTTTATAGGGACTTTTTTGGCTGTATATACAGATGTCTTCAAAGTATGGGCAATGCATATATATATATATATATATATATATATATATATATATATATATATATATATTTAAATTTTTACTGAAATAGGTAAAATTTAATATTTAAAAGCACTAACAAAATTGTATCTCTGTCTGGGATTCGAAACCATTGACATATAATTATATCTGATTATATATCATATCACAAATACTGTAGACATGAAACTACGAGTATGTATAACAATATCTCAAATTTGTTGTTGCAGATATTGAACCATATATTATATCTTATTGCATATCAAAAAATATTTCTCATATTGGACCATATATTGAATCATATATAATTATATCTCATACCATATTAACAAATATTTTTAATAATGGACTATATATATCTCAAATATTAGATACCATATATAGTTATATATGGTTCTGTATAAGTTATATATTAGTAAATTTGGTTTCGTGTAAGTCATATGAAATTATATATGGTGTTATATATAATTTTGTATTATACAATTTATACCACATCTTATCATACAAATCATATCCAATTTTATCAAGATCAGTATGTAACTATATGTGGTTATATATAGTACAATATAAGATAATTAAAAAAAAAAATAATGTAATGTGTAATAATATATGGCAATGTATACTGACATATGTATGAAATGTTTATGATAATATATAATTAGATAAGGCCACATATGATTATATCTAAACTTTTTACTCGGTTAGTCACTTTTATATGGCATTGTTACAGGAGGGGGAAATTTAACGCTTTTGTTTTGATATGTCAGGTCAGTCAACCTAGGACATATCACTGAACTCTCTATAAAAAAAACTCAGTCTCGCAACAGTCTTAGAATATTTTACAAAACTAACATACTTGACTCATCCAAAATTAATTTTAAATTTTTGACTCTTCAATCAACATCAGAATTTATTGATGAATAATTGATCAAAATTAATTTTAGAGCAATATATTACATTCATAGAAATATTATTACTCATACGCCTCCTTGTTTTCCATGGCAATTTAATAAAATAGTTTTTTTTTTCATATAAATTGTTATAACTTTGGTATTTATTCAGATTTTTTTTAAATATGATTTTTTTTGTAAAGATGCATACCCTTTGCTTTTCATAACATCTGCTTTAGCGAAATGAAATACACTACACTCAGAAAAAAAAAGTTAGTAGAAAAATTTGTAAACGGTTTTCAATCCCACTTTACTATATTTGTACTGATTTTTAGTAAAAAAATTATTATTTAGCAAATCTTTTTGCTATTTACATTTTACAAATTACAGAGTTTTTACAGAATATCTACAAATTTTCGTTGCTAATTTCAGAAAAAAAATTATTATTTAGCAAATCTTTTTGCTATTTACATTTTACAAATTACAGAGTTTTTACAGAATATCTACAAATTTTCGTTGCTAATTTCAGAAATCATTTTACAAATTTTTGAAAACCGATTTGCTAAAATTATCAAAAAAAATTACTAATTTTGGATATTGATGGAAATGTTATTTCTAATAATTTAAACTTATGCATACAAACTTAAATTGCCTTAAAATGTTACATAGGATTAAAAAAGGGATCGGAAGTGAAGATACCGACTCATGTCTAAAAAGAGGACATCCACTTAAAATAGCACTAAAAAGGTTTTTTAGTTCTGAAAATCCGCCCTAAAAACAATTTAAATTTTACCTTAAAAGTAAAAAAAAAATTGACTAAAATATTTTTCAAACAGAAATTACCAAATTAAAACAAAATGAAAAATTCGTTTATGTTATAAGAATTTTTAAGATTTTTAAGCCTTTGATTTTTTTTTTTCATTTTGTATAAAACATCTTTTAAAAAATATAATTAAAATTTTTGATGCTCGATAAAAAAAAAATAAATCTAAAACTTTGTACTAATATAGTATTTAGTAATTTTTTTTGCTGATTTTAGCAAATCAGTTTTAAATTCTACTTTTCAAAAAGTTTACTAAAATTTAGTAGCGGATACTAATTTTTCTACTAATTTCATTGTACTACACGTCAGCAGACATGTGTTGCTAAGATTAGCAAAAAATACCGCTGGGCTCAAATTAGCAAAATTTTCCGTAATAACAGCAAAATTTTCAGTTGCCATTACAGACTTTTTTTGGTGAGTGTACAAAACATGGCTTATGCATTAAACACATAGACGACTGCGGCTACACGACTACAGCCTGTGAAAAATAAAATACACACGAAAATGTGAAACAAGTGTTTACATTGGCAACATCTTTCATCTGTTATTTATTCAGCTGTCAAAAAATAAATGAAAAAGATGCATAATTTTTGTTAAAAATAAAAAATGGATTTAGAGAAAGCATTATTAATTGGCGTAGTTTTTGTTGCTTTGCAAAAACAAACCCGAATTTTAATGCAGTATATTGAAATATTAAAGGATATTCTGGAAGAAAATGATGATGAAGAAGAATTTTTGGTAGACATAAGAATGAAATTCTTACATGTGCCGCTCATTTTCCTTTGTTGAATATTTTTTTTTGTTTATTTTCTGCAATGTCAGTTTGCTAGTGATGGCACAGAGAAAATCGATTTTTTTGTCATTTTTTTAGTGATGACACTTAAAATAACGAAAGATGTAAGATGAAATAAAATGAGAAAGGATCATCTTTTGTGGATATAGAAGGATGTAAAATTTTTGCCCTGTATAATTCTTATGGAAAGATATTAACATCTTTGCAAATTGATGAAAGGTGTAGCTCAGTGGAAAAAGGCTATTAGCAATCATACATGTGGTTAAGTTGTTTTCCTAACGGGCACAATGTTGATACTAAAATTAAAAAAGATCAAAAATGTTATATATATTTTAATAAACTTTGTACAGAATTTTACCAATGTTTAGTAGCGGTTATTAACTTTCCTGCTATTTCCATTTCACTAAAATTTATTGCTGATTTTAGCAGATCTATTTAAATTGCAGTTTACAAAAA
This sequence comes from Eustalomyia histrio, assembly GCA_949748255.1. Classification (NCBI taxonomy): domain Eukaryota; kingdom Metazoa; phylum Arthropoda; class Insecta; order Diptera; family Anthomyiidae; genus Eustalomyia; species Eustalomyia histrio. Next base: position 69,047,974 of record OX456524.1, on the reverse strand, counting down.
TTTACTAAAATTAAGTAGCGCTTACTAATTTTTTTTACCAATTTCATTTTACTAATATCAATAATAGTAATCTTTTTTTTTTTTTGCTGATTTTTACAAAAAATTTATTTAAATTTTTTCTACTAATTTCATTGTTCAACACGTGATCAGATATGTGTTGCTAAGATTAGCAAACAATACCGCTGGGATCAAATTAACAAAATTTCCCGTAATAACAGCAAAATTTTCAGTTGCCATTACAGACTTTTTTGTAAGTGTACCGTCACGGCGCTAAGAATTTTGTTGTCGAAACATCCTTCCCAACCACTTTGCGGTGTATTTTGAAGGATAATTTGCATTTGTTTCCATACAAGAAAAATTTAAAAAGTAGTTAAAAACTAGCTTTAAATTTGTAATTGTTTTAAGGGCTGATTTTTATTGCACATGAGCCGGTTGTGAAAAGCATCTTCACTTCCGATACCTTTTTTCAACCTATGTAACATTTAAAGGCAATTTAAGTTTTGTATGTATAAGTTTTAATTATTAGAAATAACATTTCCTTAAATATCCGCTTTTTTAAAACTCGTAAATTTTTTTTGTTGCTAATCCTAGCAAATCGGATTTCAAAAATTTGTAAAATGACTTCTGAAGTAAGCAACATAAATTTGTAAATATTCAGTAAAAGTTCCGTTATTTGTAATATGTAAAGTTTACTAAATAATAATTTTTTTTTTACCAAAAATCAGTATAAAAATAGTAAAGTGAGATTGAAAACCGTTTATAAATTTTTCTGAGTGTAAAAAGTGCAATTGACTCAAAAAATTTTGTTGGCGGACTGGCCACGTTGCTTGCAATACGGCCAAACATTCGCTTGAATGGTTGACACTGAATCTGATTTTTGTAAGCAAATTTTGATGGCGGACAAGGCCTATTTCCCACACTCTGTGGCGGCGTTATTAACAAGCAAAATTGACACATTTGGGGAACGAAGAATCCACAAATACCATTGCATGGCCGAAGTTTGCGCCAAAACGATCATTGGGATGTCGGTGGATGTTATTTTATTATATTTGCCAGAAAATGCGTTAAAAACGAATTACTGGTTTCAAGATGGTGCACTGTGCCACACTGCAAGTCAAACAATGCAGTTTCTGCAACAAAAATTCCTTAAACGTGTGATGTCAAAAAAAGGGGACATTGACATTGGGTGGTGAGATCTCCAGATATGGCCCTGCCTAATACCATTGACGAGCTCAAGGCATCGCTACACGGCACGAGATACTCCAAAAAATTAAGGAAAATGCAACAAAAAGGGCACATTTTGCTGTGGCTAATAGAAGCGGCCATTTGATAGATGTTGTATTCAAAAAGTAGTCCAAGTGGAAAATGACCAAATTAAATAAAAAAAATATATCATCTGAGGAGAAAAAAAAAGAAAAATTTAATATATTTAAATTTAAAACAAGAAATATTGGCAAAAAGGTAAAAGTAAAAAGTTAGTAAAACACTATTTTTAAAAAAAAAAAAAAGAACAAAACTAGCAGAAAAAATATTTTTTTTTTATTAAAAAAAAAGCACGTTGAGGCAAAAAAGCAATTTCAATCTCAAAATTCTTAAGAATAAGGTACTTTAAAACTAAAAACTGGAAAATCAAAATAAATAATAAAAAAGCAAAAAACAGGAAAACAACAAATTTATATCACACATTTGGAAATCGGTTATTTGTTAAGTTATCGCACCCTGTAGTACTTATTTAGATAAATGTATTTAAAACAAAATCTTAAGAAACAATTAACTATGCAAATTTATAAAAACACAAAAACGTCATTTATAAAACAAATCAAGGAACAAGTAATAAATGTCAACTTGAAAATATTGATTACACACTTATCTAACAATTAACACAGTTTTTTTTTAATGAAGGACAACTTTACACACGTTCAATATTATTTAAAATACAAAAACCTTTTTTAACAAAACAAAAATATTAAAAATAAAAAAAAATAATTATTATGAGTATTTTTTGCAAGCTAATATGGGATACATACAAAAATTATTTTATAGCTTTTAATAACTTTTGAAGGTTCTTTTTTAAAATTTGCAAGTAGCTAAAAAAAAAAACACTTACCTATACACAAAACCAAATATATAAAAAATACGAAATAAATATATTATCATTATTATCATGACCAAAACATGACGTAGCCAACCGGTACCGGTTTTCTTCTGTATACTACATGATGATACTTTTGTTTATTAAAGCAAGGCTAAAGGTACACCAGTACATTTCAACGATAATTTGGAATAACAATTATTTTGTATTTTAATCATGTTTACTAATTACTTGTTATTTGTGTATATTTTTTCTAGGCTGCTTATATGATTGTTGATGAAATGCATGAGGAACATCCAGAACTATTACGCGATCAGTATTGGGAATGTGTGGTACCGAAAGATTTACCCTATACGGTGGCCTCAGAACACTATCGTAAAGATGAGCCAAAGGGTTCAGCTGAACTTTATAAAGTTAAAAAGGAGGATGCCATGTATGCCAATATTGTACCTGGTGGTGGTAAACGTATTATATCCGATGATGTTTATGCTGATTATGTATGTTTTGAATGTTGTCTAAAAATTGTAATAACACAAATTTTTATATATTCTTAAAATTATAGGAAAGTGTCGATACTCCTATGGTCGAAAGAAGAAAAACAAATAACTGGCTTGTTCGCCAAATGTCACGCATGGGTTCTATACGTAGCCAATCTACATATTCATCTGGAGGCATGGCCTTTAATCGCCATCGCTTAAATTCTGTTTACTCCAGTCCAGAGTCTGGTCTACCAATGTCGATGGTACAACAACAAAATGTTCATCAGCACTTGCAATCGAAACCTAGTTTATATGAAAAATTTGTACATCGAAAATCTATTAAAGCCCAACGTCAGTTAATTAAGCAGAGTAAGTTTTTAAAAAACAATCGTTTTTTTCAATTTTTAAGGATTTGGGTAGTTAATATATGTTGGTTAGTTTTTATGTAAAATATTGGTTTTAAAACAATCCTTTGACAGAGAAAATCTTAATTTTTTTTGTACGAAAATTAGTCTTATTGTTATAAAAGGTACTTTTTGAAATAAAAGGTACTTTTTGAAGAAAGATACTTTTCAAAAAAATGTACTTTTTTAAAAAAATACTTTTTGAAAAATATACTTTTTGAAATAAAAGGTACTTTTTCAAATAAAAAGTACTTTTTGAAATAAAAGGTACTTTTTAAAATAAAATTTACTTTTTGAAATAAAAAGTACTTTTTGAAATAAAAGATACTTTTTAAAATAAAATTTACTTTTTGAAATAAAAAGTACTTTTCGAAATAAAAGTTACTTTTTGAAATAAAAGGTACTTTTTGAAATAAAAGGTACTTTTTGAAATAAAAGGTAGTTTTTGAAATAAAAGGTACTTTTTGAAATAAAAGGTACTTTTTGAAATAAAAGGTACTTTTTGAAATAAAAGGTACTTTTAGAAATAAAAGGTACTTTTTGAATTAAAAGGTACTTGTTGAAATAAAAGGAACTTTTTGAAATGAAAGGCTCTTTTGTATTAAAATGTCCTTTTTGAAATAAAAGCTTCTTTTTGAAACAAAAGGTACTTTTTGGAATGAAAGGTACTTTTTGTATTAAAATGTACTTTTTGAAATAAAAGCTACTTTTTGATATAGAAGGTACTTTTAGAAATGTAAAAAAATGTACTTTTTGAAATAAAAGAAACTTTTTGAAATACAAGTTACTTTTTAAAATGAAAGGTACTTTTTGAAATAAAAGGTACTTTTTGAAATAAAAGTTACTTTTTAAAATGAAAGGTACTTTTTGAAATAAAAGGTACTTTTTGAAATAAAAGGTACTTTTTGAAATAAAAGGTACTTTTTGAAATAAAAGGTACTTTTTGAAATAAAAGGTACTTTTTGAAATAAAAGGTACTTTTTGAAATAAAAGGTACTTTTTGAAATAAAAGGCTCTTTTGTATTAAAATGTCCTTTTGGAAATAAAAGCTTCTTTTTTAAACAAAGGGTACTTTTTGGAATGAAAGGTACTTTTTGTATTAAAATGTACTTTTTGAAAGAAAAGCAACTTTTTGATATAGAAGGTACTTTTAGAAATGTAAAAAAATGTACTTTTTAAAATAAAAGAAACTTTTTGAAATAAAAGTTACTTTTTAAAATAAAAGGTACTTTTTGAAATAAAAAAAAGAAAGGCTGGAAAATAAGACAAGACTATCAACATTTTTGAAAATCTTTAGGTGTTTCAAAACAGATTTATAATTTAGATTTCAATAGTTTTAAAACATCTATTATAGTTTTTTTTTAATTATCTTTTAATGGTTATGGCTTTAAGTTTCTGCACAACCTCAAATTCATCTATTGCCCCCGCCATTTATTTTTGATTTATTTTTACTTTCATTTCCTTCACTTTTTCTATGTAGATTCTCGTTTGAATGGTTTAGGTATAAATTCCACAAAACCTCGTCCTCGTATACCTTCTCCTGATGTTTCTAAGGAATCTATGGATAAAGATAATGGTAATTTTTTTTTTTCAAATATAACTTTCCACCACTTAAAAAAAACACCTATTTTAAAGCACTTTAGTTTATGGCTTAATTTTAAAATCAAATGAAAATGCACTATTTATAGCCAATACAAATGCAAATACTGCGGTTATAATGACACCACCACAATTAAATACACAAACCACAATGTATCCACATGCTAGCACAACAACAACTGCAAATATTTGTCATGACGGGGGTCAAGTTTTTGGCAAGTTATTGTTATCACCGATTAAAGAAATGGATAGTACATCATCGAATAATACTTTGATTCCAGGGCATCCAAATACCCAAGCTTTGGCACAAGCGGTTAGGCCAGGACATCCAAATGCCCAAGCTCTGACACAAGCAGTTGTGCCAACAAATTTACCCATTGGTGCGTATTTGCGAGTTAAAAGCGGACGAATATTTTAAAATATTGTTATTTTCTCATTTCAGCCTTACCGGTTACTTCAAATAAAACCCCGCTATCATTTCCTATTACCGTTACTACAAGTCCTACGGATACTTCGGCAACTATTAATATATTGCCCCTGACCACAAGTCAAATTCCTTCAATAACAACATCTGCATCCGCATTTGATGCTATACCGGTATCACTATCTAAGCAACGTTCTCCTTCGTCTGCATCTATTAATGAATTGAATTTAAGTGATAAACTTGATAACAATACAGCTAACGGTTTATTAACGGTTAAACCTTTAAATAATGGTGGTGCTTTATCGCGCAATAATAGTTTTAATGGTAATCTTAATATCAAAATACCTGATTCATATTTACTAGAACGCAGGCATTCAATGTGTTCTGAGGGACATCCAGATAATACAGATGTACCAGATAGTTCCCTACCGTCAACTCAACCTAATAAAGATAAAAATCTTACAACTACCACCAATACTACTACCGCAACATCAGCACCTTCAACTCTAGCTAAACGTATTCCAGAACCAAAAACTGGCGAAGTTTATGTATAAGGCATGTTATGCTTACGCCGGGGAAGAATAAATAAAAATCTACTTTAAATAGTTACTTGAAGCCATCCATAAGCAAAATAATTTTAAAATATCCAAGGTTGTGAAAAGAATCTTAAATTATTAATTTTATATAAAAAAAAATATTGTAAAAAATGTATTTTAAATTTTATGCTTACAGGGAAGGTATCCCCAGTGTCACCAAGCAATTTCACTGATATATCATTAAGGAATATTCATTTTTTTAACGCCCCCATCTCATGTGTAGGGGGTAAAGAGAATTATGATGCCCATACTGACTACGATTTGAATCCCGAGCTGCCACCTATTTGAAATATAGTGGGAAATAGTGCATTAAGGAAAGTCAACTAAAACCCAAAGTACATAAATTAAATGGCATGTACAATGTATATGCATTTGGTGGTAAAACGCATAAAATTCCCTAAAATTATTCAAAAACCTTCTTGTACCCCGCCCTTTAACCCTTAAACATGAGATTGTGGTGCAAAAAAAATACGTGGTCATTAATTTTCTCCTCTCTGACACATATCCAAATTTTAGTGCAAATTGTGGTGATACTGAAAATAGCTTCCTTGTTAGTTTGAACTATACTTGAATAGGAATAAGAATAAAAAAGTTAAATATTAAAATAAAATTTTATGTAAAATAAGAATCTTATTATTATTATTTATTTTGTTTGGAAAACTTGCTGCACAGTGTAGCGAATAAGTGAGCACAAATTAAAGTTAAGTATATACTTTTTTATTTTAAATATACATTTTCAGTAATAAGCATCAATTATTTGAAGAGTTTAAGTCCATTTTTCTTTAGTCTGAGATATTAAAGGATTTGAATTTTAATGCGTTTAGAATTGAAGCACCCAATGCAACAACCGGATAACTCCACATTTTTGCGAAATAGCTTTTTTAATGCAGAAAAAACCAAAAAAAAAATCTGCGTCGTTCGGTGCACAAAAAAAAAAAGTGGAGTTATCTTGTTGTTGCAAAGTTAAGCAATATTGTTTGTTAGGTTTATTATATTTTTTTTTAACTTATAAAATATTTGATTTTGCATTTACCTTAAATTACGAATTTCACCCCCCCTGATTTGATCCATTTGGTGTCAAATATACGAATATAAACAAACGAAATTCCCGAATTTTTGAAAATTGCCAAAATGTTCAATAGCTTTTATAAATATTGCGACTTATTGTTTTAATACGCTATTGAATTCAAGTGTAATTAAAGTATAAATAAAGGCTTGAAATTGGAACACACGATTTGAATAACACTTGATTTTAACTTTAATGCCAGCAAAAAGGTTTATTGGGTTGTAGCTCAAAAAAATATAACAAATAAACCAAAGATATAATAAAACAAGTAAGAGCGGCTAAATTCGGCTATGCCGAATCTTATATACCCTTCAACATGGTTGGAAAAAACTGAAGTTTATATATGGACATATATGGAATGGACAGATTTATATACGGACGCCTTTAAAAGGAAATTTACCATTTAGTTTGGTGACAAAACTTGGACTCAGGAAGATTTATGGTTCCAGAAAATATGTATTTTAAAAAAATTTATGTTTTGGGCATAACTTTTTTGTATCTGAACCGATATTTCCGAGTTTTTTCAGCAAATATGTTATACTAAAGATTTTCGATCTTTTGCTATATAAGACGTATCCACAGGTCATATTACAGCTCTAGAATAGTGTTTGTTGTTTTTGTATAAAAGGTGAAGAGGTGAAGAGGTGAAAGAAAAGAATTTCAACAAATCGTTAAAAGAAATCACTAAAACTGCATGTGTTTTATTTCTACAAAAACGTTTGATTTAGCTGGCAAATTGGCATTTGGGATTTTATTTCGCTTTTTTATTAAAAAATATTTTTAATTTCTTTAGCTTAATTTTAAAAATTTGAAGGAAAATAGTTTATAATTTTTTTTTTATAAATTATTATAAGTTATGACCTAAAATAGTTGCACTCAAAGGGAAATTATGTATAAAATTTTCTTAATATATGAGAAATAAAATGGTTTAAAAATCTTTTTATAAATTCTTTTAAATCGGAGCAAAAAATAGAAATAAAACCGTTTGTATTTTGTTGGTATCAGAGGGTTTTTATAAAAATTTTGATGTTTTTAGCCTATTTATGGATTATTTAATTATTAATATAAAATTTCATTAAAATTAATTTCTAAATGTTAAAAAAAAACAAAAAGAAAAGTCTTAAGAAAATAAAAAAAAAATTGTACAAAAAACAAGTAAAAAAGGGCTAAATTCGGCTGTGCCGAATCTTTGAATACCCTCCACCAAAGGGGATGAAGATGATATACGTATATACTAAATTTTGCATGAACTGTAATATGAATATGTTTTGTCAATTTATGTAACGAACTTTTGTTATTTAGTTTTAGCAATGTTATTTACAGAGGTCTGCTCTGTAAGTGACTTTAACACTGTTCATTTTTAAGTTAACTTAGTTATCATAGTATGTAAGACAATAAATGTAATCGAACAATAAGAAGACTTAATAACATTTTTACTTATAGATACAGAAAAATTGAACAAATTTGTATGGAAAATTTAGAGGTACCTTCACATTTTCACTCATAACTTTTGAACCGCTTGACCGATTTTGCTCATTTTAAATACCAAACTGCTCGGGAGGATGTTCAATAATCTGGGTAAAAATAGGCACCCCCGCTTGCGTCTTCGCGTCGTGATCGTGATTTCAACAGACAGACAGACAGACAGACGGACAGACAGACGGACATCGCTAAATCGACTTAAAATTGCATAAGGATCACGAATATATATACTTTATGGGGTCTTAAACCTATATTTCGACATATTACAAACGGAATGACAAACTGATATATACCCTCACCATATATGGTGGAGGGTATAAAAAAATTATTATAAAAAATGTATTTTAAATTTTATGCTTACAGGAAAGGTATCCCCAGTGTCACCAAGCGATTTCGCTGATATGTCATTAAGGAATATTCATTTTTTTAACGCCCTTATCTCATGTGTAGGGGGTAAAGAGAATTATGATGCCCTTATTGAGGTAGATGTAGTCCTGGTTTTTTCTTAATATCTTAGCCATTTATCAACCGATCTGGATGATTTTTATAGCAAGCAGAAATGAATCACATTTAACAGAAATATATAACAATCAAGTCCTCATCATGTCTGGGGTCTTCGGAAAACCCATTTCAACACACAGACGTATAGACGGACATCGTTAAATCAACTTCGCTCTTCATAAGGACCCAGAATATATATACTTTATAGGGTCTAAGATCAATATTGTAGAAATTACAAACGAAATGACAAACTTATATATACCCTTCCACCTGTGGTGAAGGGTATAAAAATCAACATTCCATTGGTAAATAAAAAAGTTTTTTATATTAATTAAACTTAAGAAAATACTACTTTTTAATTTTAATAACGAGTTGTTCAAAAAAGGGCCAAATTACTGCCGGCATTACTTTTTTCAAACTTATCAAATCTTCATATTATTGCTTTTAATTGCCAATGGAGCTTTTGTAAAATGAAGGCAGTTAAAAATAAATTAAATTTAAAATTTGCTAGATTTCCAGTGGTAATACAAACTGAACCAGTGCATTAATTGTGACTGGAAGGGTGCCAAGAGTTTCCTAATTGAATGCGCTTTAAGAAAATTTAAGAAAACATTAAGTTATTTTTGTTAGCCCTCCATGGGCGTAGGGTTCGAAAACGAAATTCGGTTTAGAACGGCTTTTTGTACGGGAGTCATGTTTAGATATCAAGATAGAGTTTTGGCGTACAGGAAAAAAGTTGAATTTTTTTTTAAATAATGAGTGCTCGAGGAACATTTGTGCTGGCCTGGCCCCGCACCACAAACGATCTGATTGGCCTAAAACTTTCCAAACTTTTTTATCTCAAAAACAAAAAATTTGGTCTGTGCGACTTTGACATTTCCAACTTTAAATTAAAAAAAAAATTCCATGCATATGTCATTTTGTATGGCGCTTACAAGGTTTTCGAAATCGCTTCAATTTTTTTTATACAAAGTTGTCAAGAGGAGAATGCAATCGGGTGGCAAATGTTATTTTCTACCATAAAAACCAAAAAAGTCAATTTCGAAAAAATTACGCTTACTTGGTTTAAGAAGAAACCCGACGATTATCCAATCAAATTTTAAACCGAAAACTTGAAAAAAAAAACGAAAATATGTATTTTAGCGTTTAATATGAGCGTACTGTTATTTTACAAGATTTGATTTTAGCACATCAAAATTTGTAGAAAAGATTTATTGAAATTGGAACTTTTTAGCGCTGTTATATAGTATTATTTTTCGTTCACTGGAAATTGCTGTATTCCCTTTGTGTTTGTTGTTGCAAAGGTCGCAAACAATTTTATTTATTCGAAATTTTGTTTTTAAAATACAAAAAATGAACACCCTGTATAGACAGCATCACACCATTAAACAAAAAACATTTTAGTAATTTATAGAAATTTTTCGTACCCACCCTAATTTATATTTAAAATAAAAATTTTCAAAAAATACACAGTCAAGAATTTATAAATTTAACGGTTAGTTTAATAATATACATAATTCAAAAATAATTTTTTATTATTGATTGATTATAAAATTTGCAATAGAGCAAATGACAAAGAAGAAGGGTCAATTTTTTGATTGATCCATAGACAAAGTTGGAAATCAAAGTTAATAGAATCATATCACATAAAATATTAACTAAAATATAACATTGATAAAAAAAACCAATAAATATAAATATGTATTCTCTTTAGTGAGTGAGTGCACTCTTTTTTTTAGCATATTTAATGTTGATACACTCCATAATATTTGAATAGGAAATTTCAACGTTTATGCTGATATTGGCTTGTTTGAAGTTTTATTATTTAGCAAAAATAAACTGATATATAACATCGATTTAAAAGAAAAATTTTAACATATTTAAATGCTATTTGAAAAATAATTTGAATATTTATCTAACTTTTTAATAGCAGAGTGAGTTAAAATTAAATAAAATTATTTAAAATGGAAGCAACTTAAAAATGTCAAGTTCGAATGGAGAAATTGATATTTGATAGAGGCAGTTAAGAAATATACAGTGGTGTTAAAAACATTTGCAACTGAAATCACATTTTGCCTAATTCTTAATTTTTTTTTTAACAAACACTTCCAGCATACGTTTTTTTTTTATTAAATTCAGTTATTGCATATTATTTTACAACAAAAAAAAAAAAACAAAATATTCATAAATTTACAACAAAAAAAAAAAAAATTAAGTTTTACAAAATTAATATATATAAAGGTGTTCAAAACATTTGCAACTCTTAAAGAAATTATAATACAAATCCAAAAATTGATTTCAATATTCAGTATTTTAGAGCAAAGCCGTTATTTTTCGTTACCTCAGAACATCTTCTAGTCAATGAGGCTATGAGCTTTTTAATATACATAATCTTCGGGAATCTCATTCCACTGCTTTTCCAACTCGGCGATCAGCTCATCACCAATGACGGAATACTTTATTACCAATATTCCGTTTTGCAATCATTCACATGTTCACAATCGGATTGTGTTTGGGAGACTGTGGCGGCCACGGCATGTCACTAATATTATGTTCCTCTAACCAAACTTTTTCAACTTCTTTCATATGTTTAGGGTCGTTGTCGTGCTGGAATGTCCATGAAAGTGGCATTTCCCATTCAGCACGTGGAAGCATAACTGAGCTTAAAAGGTCTCTGTATATTGTGGCCGTCATTACATTAGAAATCCCGTGAATTGGGCCAATCTCATTTCCCGAAAAACACCCCCACACCATACATCTACAAAAAGTCTGTAATGGCAACTAAAAATTTTGCTGTTATTACAGGAAATTTTGCTAATTTGAGCCCAGCGGTATTTTTTGCTAATCTTAGCAACTCATGTCTGCTGACCTGTAGTACAATGAAATTTGTAGAAAAAATTAGCTGCCGCTACTAAATTTTAGTAAGCTTTTTGTAAAGTTGAATTTAAAATCTGTGTGCTAAAATCAGCAAAAAAAAATACTAACTATTATTTCTATTAGTACAAAATTTCAAATTTATTTTTTATCGAGCATCATCATTTTTTTATTTTATTTATTTTTTTCAAAAAATATTTTAGACCAAATTAAATAAAAAATCAAAGGCTTAAAAATTGTAAAAACAAATTTATCATTTTGTTTAAATTTGGTAATTTCTGTTTTGAAAAATATTTTAGTCAAATTCTTTTTACTTTTATGGTCAAATTTTAATTGTTTTAGAGCTGATTTTCAGAACTAAAAAAAAAATTTAGAGCTATTTTAAGTGGATGCCCTATTTTTAGACATGAGTCGGTATATTTACTTCCGATCCATTTTTTAGTAAAAAAATTTGAAAACTGTTTTTAATCCCACTTTACTATTTTTAGACTGATTTTTAGTAAAAAAAATATTATTTAGCAAATATTTTTGCTATTTACATTTTACTAATAACAGAATTTTTACAGAATACTTACAAATGTTTGTTGCTAATTTCAGAAATCATTTTACAAATTTTTGAAAACCGATTTGCTAATATTAGCAAAAAAATTTACTAATTTTAAAAATGTGGATATTGAAGGAAATGTTATTTCTAATTACAACTTAAACCTACAAACTTAAATAACCTTAAAATGTTACATAGATTAAAAAAAGGATCGGAAGTAAAGATACCAACTCATGTCCAAAAATAGGACATCTACTTACAAAAGCACTAAAAAATTTTTTAGTTCTAAAAATCAGTTCTAAAAATCATTAATACTTAACCTTAAAAGTAAAAAAAAAATTTACTAAAATTTTTTTCAAAACAGAAAATACCAAATTAAAACAAAAAATGATAAATTCGTTTGTTTTTAAAATTTTTAAGCCTTTGATTTGTTTTTTTAATTTTGTGTAAAATATTTTTTGAAAAAAAAATAAATAAAAAATTTTGATGATAAAAAAAATAAATTTGAAATTTGTCTAAAATATTTTTTGAAAAAAATAAATAAAAAAAACTTTCTGCTAATATTAATTTTGAATATATTTTCTTTTTGCTGATTTTAGCAAACAGATTTTAAATTCCACTTTACAAAAAGTTTACTAAAATTTTTTAGCGGCTACTAACTTTTCTACTAATTTCGTTGTACTACATGTCAGCAGACATGTGTTGCTAAGGTTAGCAAAAAACACCGCTGGGCTGAAATTAGCAAAATTTCCTCGTAATAACATCAATATTTCCAGTTGCAATTACAGACTTTTTTGGTGAGTGTATGTAACATTTTAAGGCAATTTATGTATGTAGGTGTAAGTTTTAATTAGAAATAACATTTCCTTCAATATCTACTTTTTTAAAATAAGTAAATTTTTTTGCTAATTTAGGCAAATCGATATTCAAAAATTTTTGAAATGATTTCTGAAATCAACAAAAATGTAAATAGCAAAAAGATTTGCTTAATAATAATTTTTTCACAAAAAATTAATATAAAAATAGTAAAGTTGGATTGAAAACCGTTTACAAAATTTTTTACTAACTTTTTTTCTGAGTGTAATGTTTCCACCTCCGTGCTTCACTGTGGCGGTTGTATATCTGGGATTAAATTTTTCGCCTCGTGGTCGTCGAATCTACATTCGACTCTTCTCTTCCATCTGAACCCCGGAGGTTGAGTTTGGACTCATCGGACCATCGTACGATCTTCCATTGCTGTTGAGTCCAATTTTAATGGGACCTTTTCTATTTTTTTTTAATGGTGGAAAGACTGGCATCTATGAAAAATTCAGTTTTAACTTCTCTAGGAACTGTTTTAGGATATTTCGTAAAAAAAAATCTTAATTTTTCTGCCTTCTTTTACTGTAGTAGTACGGGGTCTTCCTCCTTTGAGAGCTGTATGGAGTTACCACTATTAAAAAATGCGACAAATTTTTGATTTTAAAACGGAAAATTTTAAGGAAATGTCCATTTTTAAAGTCATTTAAAACTTTGACCTTGAAATCAGAATTGTACTTCTTTCCTGCCATTTTTCACAAAAGTAATTCCTACGATGTTAATGCTTCCAATATATTATTAAGACTCTTATAGCAAAATAATTATGATGATTTTTTTAATAAAATGCAAAGATCTAGCATTTGTTAGTGTTAATAGTATAGTTAAGAGTAAGTGTAATAAGAATTGCAAATGCTTTGAACAGTTGCATTTTGAATAGATCTTTTAAAATTAATTTTTTGTTGTTTTACTTTAACGGAATTTGTTTTTTGATATTTTTAACAAAAACAATGTATGATGACATGAAAAAAAAAATAAATTTTAGTAAGGAAATGTGATTTGGAAAAAAATAATCAATGAAAAGTTAAAATGCGATCTCAGTTCCAAATGTTTGGACCACTATTGTATACTTTTTTTAACCCTACGCCAGGCTTGTTAGATAATTTTTACCTTTGTCCTCAAACAAATAAGATAATATCCCCAAAAAATCGGCACTTTTAAATAATGATTTAAATTATTAGGTTTAATTGATTAATGATAATGTTTTTTAAATTCCATTGCAATTATAATTAATCAAGTAAAACAAATAATTGCAATAAGATTTTTAAAAATCGTTAAAATGAACACAAATTTCTGAAACCAGGAAAATGCTCGAAATGGAAAAAATAAGGAACGAAATGGAACGGGGAACGAGTGAAATTGGAACATTAAGTACTGTGAACGAAATGGAATAAAACGGAGAATGAAATTTGTATAATTGGATTTTGTTATTTTACATTATCATAAAATAAATGTTTACCATGTGTTTTATAAAAAATTACATGGTACCCCTTCAGGACCTACGTAATCTGTATTAAAAGAAAGGGTAGAGCTTATCGAGCTTTGTAAAATTGTCATTTTTTTAAATGGCCGGTATCTCAAAAAATAATGAATATCATTAAACGGGCAAAATTTTTGCTTTTGAGGGTTTTGTAGCGATAATAAATATAGGCCACGTTCGGTAGAGACCCGAGGGATCCATTAAAAAAAATCTTTTTGTAAAATAATACATTTTTAGTACGTATTATGAAAGAATCCCAAGTATGGTTTTAGCCAAGTAGGGCAAAGATAGTTGCATTTTTGTTGGACAAATTAAGTTTACACACAAAACTATTGCATGATTAAATATTTAAACGGATCTACTTTTGTGATAGCTTTAAATTATAAAATTTTTTAGAAAATTCCAAGAATTATGGACTTTTAGAGAACAACAACAAAAACTCACCGAATTTTAATTATTTTTTATTTGAAATTTCCAAGATATTAACAAATTTTTTTATTTCACAAATTTTAGAATTATTTTAAAGAAAGCTCTGATGCGTATTTTATATTTATTTGTACTTAAGACCGATATCTGAAGATTAATATGATAAATATTTCAAATTCTGCGACGTTAATCCTAAAATCTTAGGCTCTAAAAATACTATCAAGTACCGTCATTTCAAATTTATTTTTCTCAGGATAAACATTAACATTGTTAACTGGTCCCTATCTGGAGTTCATGCTTGCTTAAAAAAATCGCCAGGCAACGAACTTTTTGAAATTTGTAGAAATATTTGTTTAAGTAAATTACAAACTCATTGAGAATTTTTACGCTTTTATCTTTAAAAAAACATAATTTTTTAAGTTATACATCCCCGCAAAACATTGGTAATGGATGCGATATACTTATGCATGTTGTAATGATAGCTGGTTACCGATTATTGATTACACATTAAATGATCTAAAAATGTAAAGAAATAATTAAATTATTTTTGAAAATCTATTTATAGATACATTACTTTGTGCTTTTTTGTAAGCATAAGGATAATGTATGTATATTTTGGCAACAGCAACGAAAACCTAACAACAATTCATTTAGGCTTAAAGCCGTCAAAAATTTGGTATATATGTCGATACACTCAGAAAAAAAAGTTAGTAGAAAAATTTGTAAAGAGTTGTCAATCCCACTTTACTATTTTTGTACTGATTTTTAGTAAAAAAAATCATTATTTAGCAAATCTTTTTGCTATTAACATTTTACAAAATACAGAATTTTAACCGAAAATTTACAAATTTTTGTTGCTAATTTCAGAAATCATTTTACAAAATTTTGAAAACCGATTTGCTAAAATTGGCAAAAAAATTTACTAAATTTATAAAAGTAGATATTGAAAGAAAATTTTATTTCTAATTAAAACAAACTTAAATTGCTTTAAAATGTTACATAGATTAACAAAAGTGGTCGGAAGGGAAGATACCGAAACATGTCTGAAAATAGGACATCCACTAAAATAGCACTTAAAAGTGTTTTTAGTTAAAAACAATTAAAATTTTACCTTAAAAGTAAAAAAAAAAAAAAAAAATACTTAAACCCCATACACACTGATCACCAAAATATGGATTGATTTTTTTTTCAATTTTTCTACTTTTAAAATTTCGTAACCATACAGATTTTACATCGAAGTCTTGAAAATGACGAAAATACGTATTTTGGGGCTAAGTATGAATGGGGTATAAAACGTTTTTCAAAACAGGAATTACCAAAATTAAAACAAAATTATGAATTCGTTTAAGTTTTTACAATTTTTAAGTTTTTGATTTTTTGTTTTAATTTTGTCTAAAATATTTTTTGAAAAATATAAATAAAATAAAAAAGTGTTGATGCTCGATAAAAAAATAAATTTGAAATTTTGTACTTATAGAAATAATATTTAGTAAATTTTTTTTGCTGATTTTGGCAAACAGATTTTAAATTCCACTTTACAAAAAGTTTACTAAAATTTAGTAGCGGCATCTAATTTTTTCTACAAATTTAATTGTACTACACGTCAGCAGACATGAGTTGCTAAGATTAGAAAAAATTACAGCTGGGCTCAAATTAGCAAAATTTTTTTTTGGTGAGTGTAGCTTAGGTTCTATTTCCATCATGACTACATTATATTTAATAACGTTTAATATATTTGCAATAATTTTTTTTAAATAAAAATTTATTTTTCAACACAGTACTTTTCCCATTCTTGTAACAATATTTGTTAAGTAGCCACTTACCTTATCACCACTAAAATAATGGGTCCATACATTACCTTTTGGCTCATCGCCTGTAAAATTCATCATTCATTATTTATTTATTGAATTTTATTTTATAATTAAATTTACAAAATACAAAGCAAAATCATATTGCGTGCAAAATTCAATTCAATTTACAGCAAGTAAAAGAAAAATTTATAAAAATTAAAATGTATAGATAATTTAGGCAAAAACAAGAAAAAAAAATGGTTAACAAAGATATATCAGATAACATATATTTAATTTTAAAAAAGATCACTGGAGCTCCACGATTTTGCAGGGTTCAAAGCAGTCTAAAATCTTCTCCAATGGTTTGTCTATTCTAGAAATTGGAAATTTTTTAGGAATGTGAAAAACGCTCATAACTTGATGACATAATTCACATTGTAGTGGGCTGGAACTGTTGAAGTAATGCTGGGAATTGAAGAGTCCTTTTTCAACTCTAAGCCGAGCAAGTAGAATACATTGAAATCTAGTAATAACTCTGATGATATCTAGGTCTGCTGTAGCTTGGATTATGAAATCTGAAAAAACATTTGGAGTTTTGTCACTCCTGCTGCAATTTGGAGTATAATAAAGAATTAAAGCTGTTTATAACTTTTTTTCGATTTTATTGAATCTTCACTAATTCCAATGTGAACTAACAATAATTATTCAAATCTTAAAACTATGACTTATGATTAAATCTAGCCAATGCCAGACAAAACTTCAATGGCTCAACTATTTATAGGTGTCCCCAGTAGCACCTTTCAGTTGATTAAGCGTATCAAGTCTGCTGTGTCCAACCTACTTAGGCACAGGTGGCCATTATTATTCAATAGATTTCGAGCTAGTATAATGTGTTATAATGTGCTAGTATAGACGATATAGAAACCTGACATTTTAGTAATCAAGGATAACATAGAAGCCTGTTTGGCTGCACTACCTGCACGTTCATTTCCATATGTAAAGGTATGCATAAAATAAGTATTTGATGGTGTTCGTCAGGATTCTTTAAAATACTGTCATATACAGGGGGCGGCATATTTATTTTGACGAAACTGCTGCCCGCTCTTTAGTATCAATAAATTCCAACATTGCAATTGTTTTTGTTGTTGTTTGCCAATTCCCGTTAGATAAGAGCATAAGCTATTACGTCACAAGAAATTTTAATCAGTTGCATTATCTCTTTCGTCAAATTAGGTGATTTTCAGCAATTAGCACGATTTTGATTTTGACAAAAGTATTTTGACGGACATTATTTTTAAAATTTGGTAAAAAAAAAACTTTTTTTTTATAATAAAAAATTAATTTGGTTAAGTTAATACCTTGCAGATATTTTTCATTTCAATATGGTGAAAAAATCGGAGTTAAGCATTGAGGTTAGGGCTGAAATTGTCACCAAATATAATTGTGGTATTTCTGTAAAAGACATCTGTGAAGAATATGATTTATTAAGACAAACAGTGCATTACCAAATCAATAAGCATAAGAAAACAAATTCAGTCCAAAATTTAGCCCGGACGGGCAGAAAAAGGAAAACCACATCAACAGAAGACAGGCATATCATTTGTGAATTTAAGAAAAATCCCACTATAACTCCGAAATACTTAGCATCTCAGCTGCAATCCCGTAAGTGAACGCACAATACGTAGGCGCCTTACTCAACATAGTTTTGGTACGTATGTAATACAAAATATACCATACATCTCAGCTGGCAACGAAGTAAAGCGGTTGGAATTTGCCAGAAAGTATGTTGATAAGCCTCCAAGCTTCTGGAACCGGGGTTTGTGGACTGATGAGAGTAGTTTTGAGTATCATGAGTCACAGAAAAAAACATATGTTCGACTTCCGAAGGAAACTCGTAAGAAACTAGCTCCAGTCAGCGAAAGAATGAGCCATGGTGGTGGCTCGGTAATGTTCTGGGGTTGTATTTCGTCCAATGGAGCTGGCGATTTAGTCCCGATCAATGGAACAATGAATCAACATAAATATTTGGATATTTTAAATAATCACGCATTCCAATCGGGTGATAAAATAGTCGGAGAGTCATTTATTTTCCAGCAGGATAATGCCCCATGTCACAAAAGCCGCATGGTAATGCAGTTTTTGATCGGTTCTGGCGTGGAAATATTGGATTGGCCACCCCAAAGTCCAGTTAAATGTAATTGAAAATGTCTGGTCATATATAAAGGCAAAAAGAAGTATGTCATTGGCTCGTACTAGGGAAGAGACCATTTCTGAAGTAAAGGTGCTTTGGGAGGAAGTCCCTCCGGAAATGTTCTCCAAACTCGTCGACTCTGTACCAAAACGATTGCGAAATCTTATAGATTCCAAGGGAGGATATATATTTTACTAAAAATTAATTTTTAATCTAAAACCTTTTGTCAAAATACTTATGCCATTTGAAGAATTTGCATTTTGTTCTTAATACACTGAATTAGTATAAAATAAACCAATGAAATCTATATTGTTTTTTTATTTATTAATTACCTTAACTTTTCTCATTTAAATTTTTTAATTTCTATGACTGTTAAAAAAATAATTAAAAAATACTCCAAATTTGCACTCGTCAAAATACTTTTGCCGCCCCCTGTATATATTATTTTTATTTTAAACAATAGCCTTGACAGCACTGGGACTATCTGTGCATATAAAAGTCTTAGTATTCTTCTGTATGGAGTAGTTAATTGCTGCATTAATTGCAGTAAGTTCAGCAGAAAATATACCTGAATAAATTATTCAGGTATATTTGGTATATTTGGTAATGTGTGGTTTTGCTGGGATACTAATATTTACAAAGTTTTTAAGGAATCAAATGAAAATAACTAAACGGATTAATATTGTACTTTTATTTAAAAACATTTATGTCAAATTTCATAAATTTTTCTAAAAATATTAAATAAAATATATCAGATATTTCAAATATCCCCTAAAAATCTCCACAAAAATCTCCTGTCCCCATTTGAACATTTTTTTCCCCAAGTCCAACAAAAACTAACCAGATTCGGGGACATAACCCCACTACACTACTACGTGGTAATGAGTTAGTGCAGAGCCCTAACTTGCAACCACTGGACTTATAAATAAATCATTAAATTAATTTTACTCGGATTGAAGAAAAAAAAAGAGTAAAATATTTCAAACATTTCTCCATTAAAACCTTCTTTATTCCAGTTGACTGCAGTTTAAATAATTCAATTTGAAATTGAATGCAAATCAATTAATTTCTCATATCTGTATTCTACACTGTCAGTATGTTGTAAAAATAAAAAAAAAAAAACAATTGTATGATCATTTAATTTAAACATGATCATTTTTAGAATTACTTTTAGTTTAATTCGGAGCGTGTCGTGGAAAACTTAAAACGGTTAAAAAGCGGAACAACTAAAACGTTGAGAAAAATTATGAAGGATATGTAAAACAAAAGGATACAATTTGGTGAATTGAGAAAATAAAAAGAATTCTTACAAAAGTAATACATTAAATAATAATATTAATATTGTAAAACAAACTAATGATATGATATATTTTAAATAAAAGATAACAAATAAATTAAATTTTTTGATATAAATCGATAATGAAAATTTTGAAATTAAAAGCTGTGATTGACATATAAAATATTGATACTTTTTATTAAATTTACGAATTCTACTAATTTTAAACTATTTCATTTTGATTAATCGACTTAATACAATTAATGTTGAAACAAATAATTTGAAATTGAAATAATTATTCCACCCGATTGTTCAGTTAAAATTATGTACATGGACTTTCTAGTTTTCCTTACTATACCAAACAAAACTATAAAAAAAAAATCTTAAAAAACAAACAATCAAAAAAGAACAATAAATTCTGTTAAAATGATGTTTAAGATTTACAAAATATGATTAAAGTTTTGAATTATGTCAATCTTATTTTCATGTCCTTCTAAACTTCTAAAATGTTTTAATATATTTTAATCGAGCTAAATGTAGAAATTGAGGAAATTCTTAGCCTCAAAATAATACATTAGAAAAATTATTTACTATTAAACGTGTTTCGAATCGATTTCACTATTTTATAACAAAATTTTTGTTAAATCACTGATTTAAACAAAGATTTTATTTATCACAATAAGTGTAATTTTTGTCCGATAGAGAAAAATATAAAAAAAAAATTAAAATATATATAATTAAAAAAAAAAAACTATCTTAGAATTAATGTTAGGCAAATAATGCATTTTTAAGTGCTACCTAATTATCTTTATAGGGTTCTCTTTAGTCAATAACATGGTATGGTGGGTTAAGGTAATACACTCACCAAAAAAAGTCTGTAATGGTAACTGAAAATTTTGCTGTTATTACGGGAAATTCTGCTAATTTGAGCCCAGCGGTATTTTTTGCTAATCTTAGCAACACATGCCTGCTGACGTGTAGTACAATGAAATTAGTAGAAAAATTAGTAGCCGCTACTAAATTTTAGTAGACTTTTTGTAAAGTGGAATTTAAAATCTGTTTGCTAAAATCAGCAAAAAAAAATTACTAAATATTATTAATATTAGTACAAAGTTTTAAATTTAGTTTTTTTATCGAGCATCAAAAATTTTGATTATATTTTTTAAAAAATATTTTATAGAATATGAATTTATCATTTTCTTTTAATTTGGTAATTTCTGTTTTGAAAAATATTTAAGTAAATTTTTTTTTACTTTTAAGGTTAAATTTTAATTGATTTAACTGATTTTTAGAATTAAAAAACCTTTTTAGTGCTATTTTAGGTGGATGTCCTCTTTTTAGACATGAGTCGGTATCTTCACTTTAGATAATTTTTTTAAACCTAAGTAACATTTTAGGACAATTTAAGTTTGTATGTATAAGTTTTAATTATTAGAAATTACATTTTCTTCAATATCCACTTTTTAAAATTAGTATTTTTTTTTTTGTTAATTTTAGCAAATCGGTTCTCGAAAATTTGTAAAATGATTTCTGAAATTAGCAACAAAAATTTGTAAATATTCTGTAAAAATTCTGTAATTTGTAAAATGTAAATAGCAAAAATATTTGCTAAATAATATTTTTTTACTAAAAATCAGTACAAAAATAGTAAAGTGGGATTGAAAACCGTTTACAAATTTTTCTACTAACTTTTTTTTCTGAGTGTAACAAGAATAACAAGTAATTTGTAAGACTTATTCGTTAAACTTTACACAATTTAAATATTATATTTACATATCTCTGTTATTACACGGTAGATGTCTCTACCAAAGCTTTAAAGGTGGCGCCATTTTGTTTTCTCCCAATTTTTGAAAACCACCCATATCTTGAAGACTAAAAGAGATAGAGCAAAGTGAACGAAAATTTCTACTACATTTAGCTTTACGTTACCACCGGAAAAAAGTTCATCTCTATCCAAAAATGTACCGGGTCCCACCACGGATATTTAAGAAAAATTCTATTTTAAAAAATAGTTCAAATTCGAATCTATTCCATTGAGCCAACAGACATATTATTTCGTGTACTAAAAGTAGTGTTTCCAATTCGGTTAATCGATTAACCGATTTCTTGATTAATCGCTTTTATTTCGGTTAATGTCGAAACAAATAATTTAAAACTCAAATAATTAATCGACCCGAAAAATCGATTAAAATAGGTCGATTAACCGGTTAAATTTTTAGTAAGAATTTTTCTGTTTTTTCTTAAACTTCCTAATTTTCTTAACTTTGGCATGAAAATCGTAGACAGAAACATTAATTAAAATACTATCAAATGAATTTCAAAATAAATTTTAAATAATAAAAAATTATATTTTCATGTCCAAAAAATTTAAAAAGAGCTTTCAAGCTCTGTAACAAGCACTATGACGTTACTTATATTATAAAAATAATAATATAAAATTGCTTTAAATTGAAAAACTATATTTTCTAAAAAAAAATCAGTTTTATTTAAAATTCTATGAAATTCTAATTTGATTTATCAAAAAATTTTGATGATGAAGAATTAAGTTGTTTAGTCAAGAATATGCGTGATTTTTATATATTTTCAAAAAGATAACCTCTTTACCTTTTAAGCTTAAACCAGGTTGTGAAAGAGTCAGGGAACAGTGAGAGTTTTATCCAACCTTGTTTGTGAATTTCGCAAAAACTATTCATACCATATTTTTAAAAATTTTTTATTGATTTTATTTATTTATTTATTTATTTATTTATTTATTTATTTATTTATTTTTTTTTTTGAAAGCATCTCTTGTTCATTTAGGCATTTTTTATAATTCTTGACAGTGTCGTATAAAGAAAATAAAATCCAACTTTATCGACTATCTACACTGCGTTCTTAAGGGTTTACTTCCACTGAACACGTCTGACATTTTCTTTTTAAAGAGTCGTCAGATTCCCAGATTATAAGGCATGTTTTTTTAATTAATCTCAGGATGCTTAGAATTATCCTAAACAAAAACTTTAGAAACCAATGGAGTAGACTTAACAGCTCTTTGTGTTCTTATTGATGAAAGAAATACATTTATTTTTCATTAATCGACCCAAATAACCAATTAAACATTTTTCTTCATTTTTTGAATAATGACCTAACCGATTAACCGGCAGGGTCGAATAATTGGAAATACTAACTAAAAGTAGAATTTGTTTGCTTAACAGTAACAAAGATTAAAAGCAAAAATAAATTTTTCAATTTAACAAAATTTATATTTTTTATATTAATTTTATATTTTATACTGCATCTACACTAAACCCAAAACTGTTAAGTGGCGTGAAGTGTACTAAAATAGAGATGACACGATACAAAAAATGTGTATGTGCGAATGAGAAAGGAGCAAAGTCCACTCTGGCGAGTGGAATACTCCATAACTGTGAATGAACCTTTAGTTTTTAAAAACTACTTGTCAAATGCCATACAAATTTAGAATTAAAAATCAACAATTTTTAAAATCTATTTTAAATTTATCCTACTAAAATCAGAAAAAAAAGTTTGCTGAATCTGTACGAAAATTATGGTCGGTCAAGCCTGACCATAATTGGTGTAAATCGGGACGCCAGTTCCATAAATTAAGGACGATAAACTTAAAAAAATATTTTTAATTGAAAATATTATTGTATGATTTAGAATAAAATTTTAAAATTAAGCACGTTATGGCTGTCAATACCAATACATCAATATTTTATATTATCAAGTTTTATTTCTCGCTTTTACCGACTTATGCCTTTAACCTGAATTTCGTTTAAATCGATTTATAAAATTTAACAAACGTTTCAAAACTAAGCAAAAATATCCACAATTGTACAATGAAAAAAAAAAACAAAACAAATTCAAATAATGTGTGATAATAAATTTATTGAACCTTAAGGTCACAAAATAATAATAAGCCACCAAGTACATCATAAAACTATGACATATAACATACAAGCTGCAATAAATACTTTTACAGACACTCGTGCGTTTATAAAGTTTAATTAAATTAACCCCATTTTCTATTTGTATTAAGATAAAAAAAAAATTATATTGAATTTAAAAATAATTAAATAATTTGTATACTTTTTGTTTTCCAAAAAAAAAAAAAAAGTATCATTATGGATCGTGAGGACTCATCAGTTTCAAAATCCACTATGGATATACCCATGGCGGAGGGTTTAGAACCTACGAAACCCATCAGCTTTTGGCGTCTATTTCGTTTTTCAACACCCTGCGAAGTATTTCTTCTATTTATTGGTTTTATAATGTCTGCTATAAAAGCGTTAACCCTGCCGGCAGTAGTTATTATATATAGTGAATTTACTGCTATGTTAGTTGATCGCTCCTATCGTAATGGTACCAGTTCAAAAACACATGCTTTACCGATATTTGGAGGTGGTAAAACACTGTAAGTACTTTTGAATTTAAGTCAAAATTATGCTATATCTGAAATATTGTACATATAAATATTTTAATCAAATAGGTTAAGAAATTTACACTCACCACAAAAAATTCTGTAATGGCAACTGCAAATTATGCTGTTATTACGGGAAATTTTGCTAATTCGAGCCCAGCAGTATTTTTTACACATGTCTGCTGACATGTTGTTCAATGAAATTAGTAGAAAAGTTAGTAGCCGCTACTAAATTTTAGTAACTTTTTTGTAAAGTGGATTTTAAAATCGGTTTGCTAAAATCAGCAAAAAAAATTTACTAAATATTATTAATATTAGTGCAATCAAATTAGTATAAAAAATTCGTTAGCGCTCCCAAATTTTAGTAAATTGCTGTAAACTCAATGAATTGTAAAATATAGCAAAATTTTAATTTATAAAAAAAAATTATTTATAAAAAAAAATTATTTATAAAAAAATATTATTATATTTATTTATAAAAAAATATATTACAAATTAACTTAATTATTTTTTGATACACTTGTTACACTTTAAAACTGCTAATTTCTTTTAAAATTGCCTTACGAATTCGACTATACAAATTTATATATTTTTATCGACAATATTTTTTTATTTATTTCTTTCCAAAAATATTTTAGACAATATTAAAAAAAATCAAAAGCTTAAATATTGTTAAAAAATAAACGAATTTATCATTTTATTTTTTTTTTTTTATTTGCTAATTTTTGTTTTGAAAGATATTTTTAGTAAATTTCTTGGATTTTAAGGTAAAATTTTATTGTGCTGATTTTTAAAACTAAAAAATTTTTAGTGCTCTTTTAAGTAGATGTTCTATTTTTGGACATGAGTCGGTTTTGAAAAATATTTTCACTTCCGATCCCTTTTTTTAGCCTATGTACACTAAACCCAAAACTGTTAAGTGGCGCGAAGTGTACTAAAATAGAGATGATACGATACAAAAAATGTGTATGTGCGAATGAGAAAGGAGCAAAATCCACTCTGGCGAGTGGAATACTCCATAAATGTAAATGAACCTTTCATTTTTAAAAACTACTTGTCAAATGCCATACAAATTTTGAATTAAAAACCAACAATTTTTAAAATCTATTTTAAATTTATCCTACTAAAATCAGAAAAAAAAGTTTGCTGAATCTGTACGAAAACTATGGTCGGTCAAGCCTGACCATAATTTTCATAGGGATTGGTGTAAATCGGGACGCCAGTTCCATAAATTTAGGACGATAAACTTAAAAAAATATTTTTAATTGAAAATATTATTGCATGATTTAGAATGGACATGAGTCGATTTTGAAAAATATTTTCACTTCCGATCCCTTTTTTCAGCCTATGTAGCATTTGAAGGCAATTTAAGTTTGTAAGTATAAATTTAAATAATTAGAAAAGAAATTTCCTTTAATATCCACTTATTTAAAATAAGTAATTTTTTTTTTGCTAATTTTAGCAAATCGGTTTGTAAAACGATTTCCGAAGTTAGCAACAAAAATTTGTAAATATTCTGTAAAACTATAATTTGTAAAATGTATGTAAATAGCAAAAATATTTGCTAAATATTAATTATTTTACTAAAAATCAGTACAAAAATAGTAAAGTGTAATTGAAAACTGTTTTCAAAATTATCTACTAACTTTATTTTCTGAGTGTAAATATCGACGCAACCTCGTATCTCAAAAATTAGTATTTTTCCGGAGATACAAAAAAAAGTTTTATAATAAACTAGTGGAATTTAAAATTTTTTTTTTCGAAATTTTAAATATCATTAATTTTTTAATCTCTTTTTGAAATCTAAAATGTAATGATAAATTTTTGGTGAGTGTACAGGAATTGGCTACAGGTAACTTAATTTCAATGAAAATTTAAAATATTCTCAAATATTTCTCAAAGAAATTTTAAACCTTTTTGTTAAATCATAAATAACAACTGCAAACTGTTTTAAATTTTATATTCCAACTGTTAATTACTGTAAATATCCTGTTTTTTAGTGTAAAAAAACAGCGGATTTCAAGGAAATGTAATTTTTTATGCAAAATCTGATAAAAATTAATTTGTTAAAAATTTACTGTACTAAAAATTAATTTCGTATTATTTTGAAGACTTATAACACCGATAAATTTTTTTTCCCCAATGTCGCCTTTAACCCTTTTGTATCTGGAGTCTTAACAGCTCAAATTGAAACATTTTTTTTACATTTTTGGTAAAATTTATTAAAAATAAAAAACTTTTAGAAATACTTTCACGAAATTTTTTTTCGTTTTTTTTTTTGGAAAAAAATAATAAAAATCGTTTCAGCTGCATGAAAGTTATTTTTGCAAACAAAATGATGGTTTGTGGCGCAACTACTACTTATCACGAAAATCAAAAACAGAACGAAATCGCTTTGGAAAGAATGTATTTTCCTCAAAGCGTTAGTAAAAAGAATATATACAGCTACAGAAAATATCAGCTAAGAGATATCAACCTATGACCATCGATATATTAGTTATGATAGGGAGATATGGAAGTTTTTTTAACTTTATAGAGGGCATGGCATAAAAAAGATTGAGAACCACTGGTTTATAACTTCCTGCACAGTGGGTGAAGGGTATAAATGTTAACTTTTTATTAAGAAATTATTTTCAATAAAATGTTTTTCATTAGAGTACCTTTTGTAAAAATACACTCAAAGAAAAACTTAGTTTTATCTAAACTTCATACTTGGGAATTTTTCATTACCATTAATTGGAACTAATGCACTAATTTTTAGTGTTAATAAAAATATTTTGTATTAGAAAAACCCTCACTGATAGTAATAGCACAAATACATAAAAAAAACTATAAATTGCATATTCCAGTTAATAAGTATTCAAGCTTAAGGTCTATTTTATACAAAATTATTTATTTGTTATCCAATATTTCGCTATCTCAATGGATAGCAAGGAGGAACTACTTGATAAATGTATTAGAAGATTATCTATTAAACCAAAGATTATAACGAAATATGTAGATGATTTATTTTGTATTATTTCAGAATGTGATATTGAAAATATTTTAAACATATTTAATTCATTTCACCAGGATATTAAATTTACAATTGAAAGGAAATGTGATCGTAAACTTCAATATTTAGACACATTAATAATATGAAAGGAGAATAACTTGTTAGTAGATTGGTACCAAAAACCAATTTCTTCGGGTAGAATTATTAATTATTATTCAAAACATCCGAGAAGAGTTATTATTAATACTGCCAAAAATCTTATACATAAAGTTTTAAATATTAGTGATATAGTTTTTCATAGATATAATAAAATAAGAATAAGAAATATTTTAGAGGATAATTATTTCCCAAGGGAATTGATTTATAAATTGATTGGCCAGTACAATGGACATAGGAAAGGCAGTGTGAATATAGTTACTGAACCTAAGATTTACAAGTCTTTAACTTATGTACCAATGATTTCTGAACGATTAGAAAATTCTAATATTTATGATATCAATAATTATAGGATGGCTCATAGAACATATAATACATTAGATAGATTATTTAGTAAAATGAAAGATAGGACAGAGAAATTAGATAAATCTAATATTATTTACAAGATACCTTGCAGGGGTAAAGATAATGAAATATGTAGTAAAGTATATATAGGTACCACAAAGAACAAATTAAAAACTAGATTAACAGGACATAGATCTGATCAGAAATATAGGAATACAGCTTCTCAGAAAACTGCATTATCATCACATTGTGCCACTCTTAACCATACACCAGATTTTGAAAATACAACAGTTTTAAATACAGAAACAAACTACAAAAGACGCTTCATGTTAGAAATGTTACAAATTATCAACACACCAATAGAACAAAGAATTAATTTTAAAACAGATACAGACAATGTAGCTCAGAATTACAGACATTTAATTTATAAGAATAAAATAGGAAATTAAATAGGTTCATAAAAATGTAATAGAATAATTTTTGTTTCCTGTGTTTAATTTTTAATATTTTTTAAAATTGACAATTTTGTTGTTTCATTAATTTTGATTTGTTAAAAAATTTGTTTAAAATTAAAAAAACAAAAAATCCCTGAAGAAGCTATCCATTGAGATAGCGAAATATTGGATAACAAATAAATAATTTTGTATAAAATAGACCTTAAGCTTGAATACTTATTACCTGGAATTTGTATTAAAAAGGTCGGAGAAATTGAACTGAATAATTTATAAATTGCATATGTTTACAAACAAATTTCGTTTAATAAAACAAACAATAATTTTAGCCACACTCACCAAAAACGGCTGTAATGGCAACTGAAAATTTTGCTGAGCCTACGGGTTTTTTTGTCAATCTTAGCAACATGTCTGCTGACGTGTAGTACAATGAAATTAGTAGCCGCTACTAAATTTTAGTAAACTTTTTGCAAAGTGGAATTTAAAATCTGTTGCTAAAATCTATAATTTGTATAAAAAATTTCTAAATATTTTTAATATTAGTACAAAATTTTAAATTTATTTTTTTATCGAGCATCAAAAGTTTTTTATTTCTGTTATTTTTTTCAAAAAATATTTTAGACAAAATTAAAAAAAAAATCTTAAAAATATTTAAAACATAAACGAATTTATTATTTTGTTTTACTTTGGTAATTTCTGTTTTGAAAAATATTTAAGTTAATTTTTTTACTTTTAAGATCAAATTTAATTGTTTTTAGGGCTGATTTTTAGAACTAAAAAAACTTTTTAGTGCTATTTTAAGCGGATGTCCTATTTTTAGACATGAGTCAGTATATTCACTCCGATCCCTCTTTTTAATCTTTTTAACATTTTAAGGTAATTTAAGTTTGTAGGTGTAAATTTTAATTAGAAATAAGATTTCCTTCAATATTCACTTTTTAAAATTAGTAATTTTTGTTGCTAATTTTAGCAAAACGGTATTCAAAAATTTGTAAAATGATTTCTGAATTAGCAACAAAAATTTGTAAATATTCTGTAAAATGTAAATAGCAAAAAGGTTTGCTAAATAATAATTTTTTTACTAAAAATCAGTACAAAACTAGTAACGTGGGATTGAAAACCGTTTACAAATTTTTTTACTAACTTTTTTTTCTGAGTGCAGCAAAGTCATAATACATAATTTTTTTGTGGTTATCATGGAATGAAACTGGGAACGTAGGTAATAAGAATACAAGAGCAGGGAAACGAAATAGAATTGAAAGAGGAAAGAGTGAAATTAGAACACGATTATTTAAGATATTTATAAATTTTAACAGATTTTTTCCCATTTTACGGACTATTTTCTATTTCAGCAAGTTTTTTTTCTATTTAAACGCTATTTTTTTAATTAGAAACCTTAAAATTAATCAATGAAATCAAATCCCTTATTCACTAATTCAAAAAAAAAGCAATGCAAATAATTTCATTACAATTGATTGCAATGCAATGTTAATAACATTTTCAATTCATTAGTCCACTCAATTAATTAGTCCAATGTATGATCTAAATATAAATATTTAAAGAAGTAGGATAATTTTTGAACAGAATAAATTTAAGTCTACAGTTATGAGTGATCACATATTTAAGTCTTTTTTTAAGTTTTATACATAATTTAGGCGATATAACTTTTGAAGTTAAAAAACATATTCAATAAAAATTTTATTTTCACAGCTCTTATGAATCGGTTGAGGTTAACAACAAAGAATTATATAATGATTCAATATCATATGGCATCCTACTTACAATAGCATCATTAATCATGTTAATATCGGGTATATTCTCAGTGGATATCTTCAATTTGGTAGCCCTAAGACAAGTGACACGCATGAGAATGAGACTATTTCAATCAGTAATGAGACAAGACATTGGATGGCATGATTTAGCGACAAAACAAAATTTTGCCCAAAATATGACAGAGTAAGTTTAGGATAATAATTAATCAATATCATTTCTACTATACACAGATAAAATTATTGCCAAAATAAATTTCAATTACATTTTTTTTTCTCAATTAAAAGTTAAATCATATCAATTAATATTATTTTGATTTATTTATTTATATCTTAACTTTAATTACAGTTATTTGAATTGCAAGATTGCATCTCAAATTCCTAAACAAAAAAATGTTTTTTTAAAAAATATTTTTAATATTACGCGTATTAATAAAGGGTGGTTAAATTTTAAGTGCCGATGTTGATTTTGAATAAAACACAAATTATTTAGGAAGTTATTGTCATTTCTTTTTATTGTGATAATATGGTATGGTTCAATTATGCATGGAACAAATTATCGGCTAAATGGCCGCCGCGACCTCGGCGGCACACCTCCATCCGATGGTCCAAATTTTCGATGACGCTTAAGCATAATTGACGTTCTATACCGTTAGTGTGCCGAACTATCACATTCTTTAGCTTTTCAAATAACCCCAAAGAAAGAAGTTCAACGGTGTCACACCACATGATCTTGGCAGCCAATTGACATCGCCACCACACGGCCATTGAATTTGTCGCGCAAAAGAGCAATTGTTTCGTTAGCTGTGTGGCAAGTGGCACCGTCCTGTTGAGGTAGACGGCTCTTCAGCCACACTATCGCGAACAGCGGCAATATTTTCTGCAGTACGAGCTGTACGAGCATGCACTGGTGTTTTCACATCTCATACAGACCGGTGTGCTCAAGTTTTTGCACGACTTTTCCGATTGTACTCACATTTGGACAATTAAATTTGCCAAAAGAATCACGGAGTGCACGATATGCATTTTGATTTGAACGCACATTTTCATAATAAGCCTGAATAACTTTAACGTGTTGCTCGATTGTGTATCTTTCCATGGTTCAAATTGAGTTAGTCTGAAATTGAGAAATGTCAAATGAAATGTAGAAAAAACCTGACGTTTAGGTGTGGTTCACATTCAACATCGCCCCTTAAAATTGAACCACTCTTTATAATTAAAGCATCATAACTTATTTTTTTTAAGAAAGAGAACTGCACTCATTATTTAAATTTACAAAAATAACATATTCTATGTAGTGTTTGTATGCATCATAGTGTATACACATCAGTGTTGCCAGATAAAGGGATTTGGCTTCAGATTTAAAAAAAAATTAAATTTTGATAGATTTTTCAGATCGATAATCGAAAGCAATTTCTGCTAAATTAATGACGTATTTGTTTTAATGCAGAGCTTGATAATTCATTTTATTTCATATTATTAATTTTATAAATAAACTATAATCACTTCATGTCAATGATTCAATTTTGACTCGATTGAATAATTTGTTCTGTGATTCTGTTCGCGAACAATTTTTGGTTATTTGATTTGTTAAAATTTATCAATTTGATTGATTCTATGAAAAGAATCAAAAAAAAAAAAAAAAATGAAATAATTCTCGGAATTTTATATTAGTTGAATAAAGTAGAAAATTATTCAAACAATGAACAGAATTTTGCACATCGATTTGTTGAAAATTGAATTAGATTTTAAAATTAAAACAAGGAATTATGTTTTTAAGGGTGTATTATAAAAGTTAAAAAAAAATTTGCTAAAATTTGAATTTGTTAAAACTTAAATTTCTTTATGATGCCACCCTTTTCTCTGGAATATTTATTTTTAATTTTTAGCAAACAAAATCTTCAAAAAATCGTTTTAGAAAAAAGAAAAATTAGATTATTTAACAATTTGTTAAGGATTTTTGGGTATTTCAACTTTGAAAATGAGAACAAGAGAACAAACTTTTTTTTGGCAACACTGCGGATACACATGCACCAGTTATGATAGATAAAGTTGGTACAATACTATTTTTGTGGTACTATTGGAACCTCAAAAGTACTATGGTACTCCTATGAACTATTTGGTACAAAGTATTTAGATATTTTCATGCGTTGATTAGTTACACACAAACATACACAAAAAAAATCAAATTTGATTTCTAACAATTTTTTGTTTGAAATGTTTGTAAATTGTTATATTTCTTATAAAAATTCTTTAAAAATAAGAATTGAAGTTACAAAAAAATAACAAAAAGTTTTTTGTATTAACAAATTCCATTGGTTGGCGCATTTTTCAAAAATATTTTGTTTGTATTTTCAAAAATATTCTATAAAAGATGTTCAATGTTATGCATGGTTTTCACTATGTCATTTTTAATGTCAATTTGTCCAAATTATTGGCAATTGTATGAAAACGGGTTGTCATATGGTGTCATCTGAGTTTGCAGTCAGTTATGCACACGAACTGCCGTTTAAAATGACAGACAAGTGAAAACGTCAAATTTCAGTTTGTCAACAGATATGGCAGCATTTTTTATCTAAAATAAAATTGACAACAAGAAATGGTAATGTAATAACACAAAACGCCGCCTAGCTATAGCCATTTGTTTCTTTTTTATCATTTTTAATTTTTTTCCACTTTTTATTAAATACAAATTAATAATTTCTTATCAGCTGTTAGCGTTCGCTCGCCTCACCATATTTGACCTTTGTAATGAAAACGGCGTGTCAGTCAACTGACACCAAAATTTGACAGTCTTTGACACGCTCTGCTTTATCGACTTATTGTCAGTTTTTAAGATGTAATGAAAACGCATATGACACAAAATGACGAGAATTCATATGAGTCAGTTTTTGTTGCCAGTTCATATGACATAATGAAAACCAGGCATTA
This sequence comes from Eustalomyia histrio, assembly GCA_949748255.1. Classification (NCBI taxonomy): domain Eukaryota; kingdom Metazoa; phylum Arthropoda; class Insecta; order Diptera; family Anthomyiidae; genus Eustalomyia; species Eustalomyia histrio. The sequence goes on along the minus strand of OX456524.1, from coordinate 69,014,827 downwards.
CAAATAGAATTTTGTAATTTTTTTGTATGTGTGTATATTTGATAAAAAAAAATATTGAAAATTTGATTAAAATTTTAATTGATTTGAGTCTAAATTTCAATCAAAAATTTTATTAAAATTTTAATTGATATGATGCTGTAAGTTCAACTAAAAATTTGATTAAAATTTTAGTTGATTTTGGGTTAGAGCTTTAATTAAAATTGACATAATTATAACATTAATTGAAAATGTTGAAGATTTTGATTAAAAAAATAATTGAAAAATTCAATTAATTTAAAAAAAATTAATTGATATAACAAATTCTTTTGCTGATCCAAATGCAATTCAATTAAATTTTAATTGTATTAAGAAATATTTCAATTGAAACCCGATTTTAGTTTTTTTCTGTGTAATACGAAAAATTTTGTATTCCAGTGATGTCGAAAAGATACGCGATGGCATATCGGAAAAAGTTGGACATTTTTTATATTTGGTTATTGGATTTGTTATAACAGTAGGCATATCTTTTGGCTATGGTTGGAAATTAACATTGGCCGTTAGTGTTTATATACCAATTGTTATTGTTTTGAATATTGTCGTGACTAAGGTAAAAAATTTGATTTTCAAAATGAGTTTATAAGGTGACCAAGTTTTTCTTTATTACAGTTTCAAAGTAAACTTACAACTAAAGAACAAGAATCCTATAGTAATGCTGGTAATTTAGTTGAAGAAATTCTCAGTGCTGTAAGGACTGTAATATCATTTGGTGGAGAGTCAAAAGAGTCAGAACGTTATGATAACTATTTAATTCCTGCCCGCAAAGCTAGTCAACGTAAGGGTGCATTTTCGGGTTTCAGTGATGGTGTCTTAAAGAGTATGCTGTTTTTATCATGTGCCGGAGCATTTTGGTACGGTGTCAATTTAATTATACAAGATCGCGATGTCGTCGATAAAGAATATACACCAGCTATCTTAATGATTGTAAGTTTATCAGAAAATACCAAAGTATAATGCAGATTTAATGCCATCTTCCAGGCCTTTTTTGGCATTATCGTAGGTGCTGATAATATTGCCAGAACTTCACCTTTTTTGGAATCATTTGCTATGGCTCGTGGTTGTGCTTCGACAATTTTTAAAGTTATCGATACTGAATCGAAAATTGATCCCATGTCTACAGATGGTAAAATTTTAAATTATGGTCTTAGAGGAGATGTCGAATTTGCTGATGTATTCTTTAGATATCCTTCGCGTCCCGATGTTATTGTTCACAGAGGTTTAAATATTAAAATTAAATCGGGTACAACGGTAGCTTTGGTTGGCTCATCGGGTTGCGGCAAGTCAACCTGTATACAGTTGTTGCAACGATTTTATGATCCAGTATTTGGTTCAATAATGTTAGATGATTTGGATATACGTAAATATAATATACAATGGTTACGATCTAATATGGCTATAGTGGGTCAGGAACCGGTATTGTTTATGGGGACAATAGGTAAGTTGTGTAGCTATAAATTGTACTTTTAAAAATTACCAGGGATATCTACGAAATAATCAAAAGAGATTTATCACTTATAAGGAGAGTACACCGATGGGTTCGCTCCAATTTTAATGAAATTCGAGTATGTGATAGAAGAGAAAATTTTCAAATATACGAATTTAAGAAGTCTAATTTTCTGACATGTCCAATAGACCGTACCAGAAAAAAAAGTTCGCCGTACACCTTCGAATATAAAGTATTTTTGCAAGGCAATTTCGAAAACAAAAATTAATTTTTGCCGAACATAGGTGCCACCTTTTTAAATATTTCCTAATAACTTCGGCATTTATAGTCGGATCGTAGAGTGTGTTATATAGATGTTTTTGCCTTGAGGAGGCCAAAGCTTTGCTCTAAGGGTCATAGACCTCAAGTACCCCGTTCTAGTATTTACCCATCAGATCTGAGTTCCTACCACCCAAATGCACAACCCTAATATCAGAAATTTAAACTTTTGATAAGAAAGATTTCTATAATTCCAGCAAAACAATTGGAATTTTTAATTTTTTTTCTCCTCGAGACAAAAACATCGATATATCATACATTAAGATCCGACTGTAAATGCCGAAGATATAACGAAAAATTTCAAAAGGCGACCCCCTATGTTCGGCAAAAAAAATGTTTGAAATTGCATTGCTTTTTATTTGAAGTTGTACGGAGAAAATTTTTTTGTTTTTTTGCCTGTAAAGTTGTTGGTTTGAATTCAATTTTACATAAATACATAATTAAATCGAGCGGGTGTCTCTTCTTTTTTTAATATACGTAACCGTTCGGTTTGTAGACAACTATTTTCCCTGTGCCAAACCATAGGCAATATGGGTATCAAAATTTATTCCTTAGTACTGTGACCGTATGCACAAAAAAATATATATAAATTTCATACATTTAAGACATATTTCCATACAAAATTCAATTTTGATCTCCTATCTTAACCACTAAACATGAGATTGGGCCGCTAAAATAAAATAATTCCCTTACTCTTCTCTGTCACATATCCGAATTTTATTAAGATATGAGAGAACCCATTGGAAAATCCTCCTAGTTAGTCCTGCTAATTTATCTCAAAATAACCAAAGATAAGGGCCGCATCAAAATTATGAATGTCAAATTTGTGGGGAAATATTTGCAGTTAACGTTTTACTCTAAATTATCCATCATTCATTTATAAAATTTTATTATTTTATAAAAATCTTTTAAAATTTTAGCTGAAAATATCAGTTATGGCAAACCTAAGGCAACTCAAAAAGAGATCGAAGCAGCTGCTAAATCTGCAGGGGTACACGAATTTATATCTAGTCTTCCGGAGGTAAAAACTCCTTTAAAAACAAAAATAAAATATATTTTAAATTTCATAATATTCTCTCTCTCTCTCTCCCCTCAGAGCTATAAAACCTTCATCGGTGAGCGCGGCTCTCAACTATCTGGTGGTCAAAAACAAAGAATTGCTATTGCACGAGCTCTTATACAAAATCCAAAAATTCTCCTATTGGATGAAGCAACTTCAGCTTTAGATTATCAATCGGAAAAATTAGTGCAAGAAGCATTAGATTTCGCCTCTAAAGGTCGTACTACAATAGTTGTATCGCATAGACTTTCCGCCATAAGAGGTGCTGATAAAATTGTATTTATACATGAGGGGAAAGTTATTGAAGAAGGTTCACATGATGATCTGATGTCCTTGGAAAGTGCCTATTATAATATGGTTAAAGCTGGAGAAATTAATGTTCCGGAACCAGAGAATATGGAGGATATTGATGAGGCAAAAAGTGAGTATTGAACATAATTTTTTAACAATTTGATGTTATGAGATTACTAAGAAACTCTTGATCAGAACACTCAGAAAAAAAAGTTAGTAGAAAAATTTGTAAACGGTTTTCAATCCAACTTTACTATTTTTGTACTGATTTTTAGTAAAAAAAAATATTATTTAGCAAATCTTTTTGCTATTTACATTTTACAAATTACTGAGATTTTACAGAATATTTACAAATTTTTGTTGCTAATTTCAGAAATCATTTTACAAATTTTTGAAAACCGATTTGCTAAAATTAGCAAAAAAAATGCTAATTTTAAAAAAGTGGATATTGAAGGAAATGTTATTTTTAATTAAAACTTACATCTACAAACTTTAAAGTGCCTAAAAATGTTACATGGATTAAAAAAGGGATCGGAAGTGAATATACCGACATATGTCTGAAAATAGGACATCAACTTAAAATAGCACTAAAAAGTTTTTTTATTTCTAAAAATCAGCCCTAAAAACGATTAAAATTTTACCTTAAAAGAAAAAAAAATTGACTAAAAAAAATAAATTTAAAATTTTGTACTAATATTAATAATATCGATGGCTTAATATAAAAAGGCCCCAACTAGATTTTTTGAAACTTGACAGGAGAAGGAAAAAACTTAATAAAATCCGTAAAATTTTATATACAAAAAAAGTTTTAATGCAATTTCCAAAAATGTGTTACCTCTTTTTATTAAAAATTGCATTTAAACTTTTTTTGTATATAAAATTTTACGGATTTTATTAAGTTTTTTCCTTCTCCATCGATATTTAGTAATTTTTTTGCTGATTTTAGCAAACAGATTTTAAATTCCACTTTACAAAAAGTCTACTAAAATTTAGTAGCGGCTACTAAGTTTTCTACTGATTTCATTGTACTACACATCAGCAGACATGTGTTGCTAAGATTAGCAAAATATACCGCTGGGCTCAAATTAGCAAAATTTCCCGTAATAATAGCAAAATTTTCAGTTACCATTACAGACTTTTTTTGGTGAGTGAATGTTGTATATTTAGTACTTTTTATAGTAAAATCGTACGTTTTTTTTAGTAATAAGATTTCTTTAAATTCCGCAAAAAAAAAAGCTTTAAAAGTTGTAAAACTTTTGCTTTAGTTTAACTAGCCAGCGAGCCTTAAAACTTAAATGAAAAACTAAATAAACCACATCTGAAAAATATAATTCTAGGTTTAGCAAATGCTTAAATAATAAACAAAGCTAATCTATATTTCCAAATATAGGCTTTACTGTCTAATTCTGTTGTTATAGTAAATTATTCATGTTTCAATTGGTTTTCTGTTGTGACAATCGAAAAATCGGTCACCAGCACGAACCTAATATATCTGTGCATAAATACCATGAACGGTTAGACAAGCCTACCTGCCTGCGGTTTGTCTAAGGGTTAACTGAATTTAATTTTCTAATTCGAAATGGCGCCTTTAATGTGGAGAATGATTTCTTGATCGATTTAATTTTTGAAATCTGATTATAGACTCGTATTCAGGGAGTCGCTAAAAATTTTATACAGAAACTGATATATTTTGAATTATGATTATATAGATTCTTATTAAGAAATCTCAAAAAAAAAAACATGAGTAAATAGTTCAAAGCGAATTCGATTACTCTTCGAAAGTCTATTTCGTCGTTGGAGCCGTCGTTATTAAAATGAAAGAATATAATTTCATATTCCTATTAAGTACACAGGGAAAATTTTTGTTAGTTTCCAACTAAAATTCGGTTAACATAACTAAATTTGGTTAGTGCAACTGAATATTGGTGTCAACAACAACATTTGGTTACCACAACTGAGTTTTGGTTGTAACGCCCAAAATATTCAGCAAACACATTTTAATTTGGTTTATTGGCTGTCGCAACCAAAATACAATTTTTAATTCGGTTGATTTTTTATTTTTTTGTGTGAGCTTTTCCTAAAGAAAACCTTAAATATTTCAGTCGTGTATTTTTGGCCCAGGTGTGAGAAAAAACTGATCCTTATGATTTTCATAGGCCAGGCTATTACATATCCATATATCCTTCTTTTCCTTTCATCGGGACCTTGTACCAGTATCAGCCCCACCTAAACTTTAATGATTTGGTATTTAACTTCTTTTGGGTTAACGCTCTTTCCAACAAAATATCTGGAATCCAGTATAATATTCCGGACAGTAAAATCGTTTTTTTTTTCTGGTGAGTTCAATGTCAATACGAAGGTTTTTTTTGTTTTCAATTTAAAGTTTTTAGGTTGGGATAACATAGATTGAGCTGGCTGGTTAAAGACCTCGAATAGACCAATTGGGTGCCTAGCATTACCGAATAAGAAACGATAACCCGCATAAAAGATCAGTCAGATGTGATGGCACCCAGGGTGACCTACACATTCCTAGCAAATTTCACACTAAGAAAAAAAGTTAGTAGAACAATTCGTAAACGGTTTTCAATTCCACTTTCTTATTTTTGTACTGATTTTTTAGTAAAAAAAAATATTGTTTAGTAAATTTTTTTTACAAATTACTGAACTTTTACAGAATATTTAAAAATTTTTGTTGGTAACTTCAGAAATCATTTTACAAATTTTCGAAAACCGATTTACTAAAATTAGCAAGAAATGTTATTTTTAATAATAAAAATTTATACATACAAACTTAAATTGCCTTAAAATTTTACAAAGTTTGAAAAAAGGGATCGGAAGTGAAGATACTTTTCACAGCCGACTCATGTCCAACAATAAGACATCAACTTAAAATAGCACTAAAAAGTTTTTTTAGTTGAAAAAATCGGCCCTTAAAGCAATTAAAATTTTACCTTAAAATCCAAAAATATTACTAAAAATATTTTTTTAAAACAAAAATTAGCAAATTAAAACAAAATAATAAATTCGTTTATATTTTAGCTTTTTTAAGCCTTTGATTTTTTTTTTTTATTTTGTCTAAAATATTTTTTGAACAAATAAATAAAAAATACTTGTTCGATAAAAAAAAAATATAAATTTTTATATTCGAATTCGTAAGACAATTTCAAAAGAAATAAGAAGCTTTAAAGTGTAACAAGTGTGTCTAAAAATAATTAAGTTAATTTGTACATTTTAATAATTTTTGTTATAAATTGAAATTTTGCTGAACTTTACAATTCATTGAGTTTACGGACAATTTACTAAAATTTAGTAGCGCTTACCAATTTTTTATATATTTTTTATAATAATTAATAATTTTTTTTCTGATTTTAGCAAACCGATTTTAAATATCACTTTACAAAAGGTTTACTAAAATTTAGTACTCATTTTTTCTACTAATTTCGTTGTACTACATGTCAGCAGACATGTGTTGCTAAAATTAGTAAAAAAAAAATACCGCTGGCCTCAAATTAGCAAAATTTTTCGTAATAACAGAAAAAATGTTCAGATGCCATTACAGACTTTATTTGGTGAGTGCAGGAGTCTAAGAATTCCGATTCTAGAGATTTGCTCCAGATCACGGAATAGATAATTTCCCAAGTAACTTGCCGTGGAACGCAAGAGCCGGCCAGTTTTTAGGTTGATCAAATACAAATTCTTAAAAAAATATTTACCCATTTCCATTTATATTTTGCTTATTTTTTACATGACGATTTTGGAATTCCATTTCCATTCCATTTGTATTATTCCAGGAAACAGTTTAGCAATATATGAAAAATCCTTCGAAACCAATCCTGTTAATTTGGAAAAGAATCAAAAGAATAGCATACACATAGAAGAGAATGATCTACAAATAAATAATGTTATTGTACCACAGACACCAAAATCTAAGGAGCCAGAAGAAACAACAAACTTTTTTAAAACCTTTGGACGTATATTAAATATTGCCCGACCCGAATGGTGTTTCATTGTTATGGGTTCAATATGTGCTATTGGATTTGGTTTCACCTATCCGGCATTCTCAGTGGCGTTTGGAGAATTTTATGCAGCCTTAGCTGAAAGTGATTCACAAGTTGCATTAGATCGTACTGCCGTCTTATCCATATGTTGTTTAGTATTGGGTGTTTTAACAGGATTGGCATGTTTTCTACAAACTTATCTTTTTAATTATGCTGGAGTGTGGCTAACCACTAGGGTGAGATCGCTAACTTTTCAAGCAATTATGAAACAAGAAGTGGGATGGTTTGATGAAGAGACAAATTCTGTGGGTGCTTTGTCAGCACGTTTGTCCGGAGATGCTGCCGGTGTTCAAGGAGCTATTGGTTATCCATTAAGTGGTTTAATACAGGCATTTTCCAATTTCGTGATTGGTTTGACATTGGCTTTCTATTATTCTTGGAAATTGGCTTTATTGTGTTTGAGCACTTGCCCCATTATTGTGGGTTCAGTAATTTTTGAGGCCAAGTAAGCTTAAAAATGCCAAATTTTTTTTACCTTTTCAATATGAGAAATATTTCAGATTCATGACAACTTCTATGATACGTGAAAAAGTAGTTTTGGAGGAGGCTTGCCGCATTGCTACAGAAGCTATAGCCAATGTTAGAACGATAGCTGGTCTAAGAAGAGAACAATATGTTATCGATAAATACAATAAGGAAATTCGTAAAGTGGAAGTATTGATAAGACAAAAACTTAAATATCGTGGCATAATAAATGCCTCTGGTCAAGCTTTTCTATTCTTTGCTTATGCTGTGGCCTTATGCTATGGTGGTGTTTTAGTATCCGAAGGCAAAGTACCCTTCCAAGATATTATAAAGTAAGATTATTTTGTAATACTTTTAAGAAAAAATCTATGCTTTAATGAAATTTTCCTTTAGGGTCTCAGAAGTTTTGCTATACGGCTCCATGATGTTGGCACAATCATTGGCCTTTGCTCCGGCTTTTACGGCCGCCTTAGTGGCTGGTCATAGATTATTCAAAATTTTAGATCGCAAGCCGAAAATTTACAATTCTGTATTACCGTCCAAAAATACCTTTGCAAAACAATTGAATCTTTTCGAGGGAGTACGTTATACTGATATTGAATTTAGATATCCAACACGTCCAGATGTCAAGGTACTAAGTGGTTTAAATTTAGAGATACTTCAAGGAAAAACTGTAGCCTTGGTGGGACATTCGGGTTGTGGTAAATCGACTTGTATACAATTGTTACAACGTTATTATGATGCAGATAATGGTACCATTGTAAGTAAATAATTAAAAAAAAAAACAAAAAAAGTTCTGGAAAATGTTCTAACAAAGATCTCTTTTTCCTTTGTAGCACATCAACAACGATGACATTCAAACTGATTTAACATTGGAAAATCTACGCAGTAAACTTGGTATTGTTTCCCAAGAACCTTCATTATTCGAACGTTCCATTGCGGAGAATATAGCATATGGTGATAATTCTCGTGATGTCAGTATGGCCGAAATTATTGCCGCTGCTAAAAGTGCTAATGCTCATTCATTTATTATGGGTTTACCAAATGGTTATGACACCAAAATGGGAGCTCGCGGTACTCAATTATCAGGTGGCCAAAAACAACGTATTGCTATAGCTCGTGCTTTAGTAAGAAATCCCAAAGTTTTGCTATTGGATGAAGCTACTTCAGCATTGGATTTACAAAGTGAACAATTAGTACAACAAGCTTTAGATTTAGCTTGTACCGGCCGCACCTGCATTGTTATAGCGCATAGATTGTCCACCATTCAAAATGCTGATTTAATATGTGTTGTACAAAATGGTCGTATTGCTGAGCAGGGTGCCCATCATCAATTGATGGCCAGGGATGGTATATATGCTAAATTACATAAGACTCAAAAAGATCATTAGGTCAGGTCATAAGGAAACTGAGAGAAATCTGTGTAGATTTACAAATTGTAACACAATTGTTTAGTATTTAATTTCAAAAAGACTAAACGAAAAATAATGCACTTTATTTTTTAACATAAGTTAATAAGTTTTGCAAATAAATAATTAAAATAACTAAATATATATTGTTTATATTAAAGTATTTCACAAGGTGTACAACAATTAGTGTTGTATCGTCCCAGCAAAATAAGAGCTGAGGAAGAAGTAGTTAAACAATACATCTACTGAGCACGAAGTTGTGAAAATTTCGGTGAATCATTAATGATTTTAACATTGGCGTGTCATTGGGAGGAAGTAGTTTGTTTCGGTGCTATGAAAAATCGATGAGCAGATGGACTTTTTCATTAGTTTACGGAAGTTGTTAAATATATCGGGACTACAAAATAAATATAGGAAGTGGCTTTTTTTAAAGTTAAAAATGTGATTTTAAAAACGCAAAGAATTATTATTCCGACCAGGACAAAGTGAATATCACTGGTATGCAAAATCTGTTTTCAATAAGGCATTTAATGACTGCAGGAACTAACCATTTATGGACCAACTAAATAATTTTTTTTTTTACTAGTAGGGGTTAATATCAACATTTTGGAAGTTGTTTAAAATGATTTCTTACTAATCGAAAAATTTGCACTATTAACTTCTTTGGATGTTCTGAAAAAGAGATTCGTAAAGAATAACATCCATTTTATTTTGCTGGGGTTGTATTAAAAAAACAAAGTTGGTACAGTTTTTATTTCTTAATAATGACGATCTTCAGTTGGGTTTTCAGGGTTAGCAGGTGTGCGGGGTTTATAGCACAAGTAATAGTATCCGTTAAAAAATGAGTCACATAGCCAAAATCCTATAGCGTATATTCATTTTGTCTGATACCTACAGAAAATCCAATTATAAATTTTGACAATCAGATTGATTTTTTCGTTTTTGAAAATATTTAATTAAACTATGGAAATCAAATGGTATTAGAGTTAATTTTTTTTTACAAATTAAATTTTACATTTTTTTTAACAACAACATGGAATAAATCGATAAAAAGGTACTGAGCTATTATTTTTTTAATTACCTGGTGCATAATTCACGGTGCACCAATCATAAAAGTGTGAGGATATTGAGCCACCTTTATCAGCTTTCAAAACTAAATTTTTTAATAAAAAAAATGTTTTCCAGATGTTTTTCTTTACATCTCAATTTTTTTTAACTCCAAAAAGCATTATAAGAAATTTATGGATTTCCTCAAATGAGAACTAAAAATTGTATTTTTATTAGACTCGAAAAAGGCTTACATCTCTGAAAATAATTTTCATTACTTTTTTGGCTCAAAAATTATTTTAAAAAAGGCTTTAATTCATTTTAAATCTGAGCCATTTTAGGAATACACAGGGGACTCTTTTGTTCGCACCATTTTCATAGGTAAAAGTAAAAAAAAAATTATATTAATATTTTTTGAGCCCATTTCTGAGTCAAAAAATGGAAAAAATAATTTTCTATGAGAGCATCTCTGAAATTTGCGATTTTTTTTTGTATTTAGCTACTCGTAAAAATAACAATTCTGATGGCCATATTTTTTGTTTTGAGATGAGCAACACAAGGAAATTCTTTCTTCTTCTCTTTGGAAAAGCTATAGTGGAGAGATGAAAGGTGGTAAAAGGCTTAGGACTGAAAATTAATACAAAGACCAAACTCCTTCGCATTAAATCTTTAAACGCCACTTAAACTGTGTAACGGGCATACATTTTGAGCAAATATCACACCCCAGAATTTTTCAGTTATAAGCACTCTAAAAAGAGCATGTAAAATTACTGTTATAAAAATAGTAATGCATGGTTTTCACTATGTCATTTTTAATGTCAATTTGTCCAAATTATTGGCAATTGTATGAAAACGGGTTGTCATATGGTGTCATCTGAGTTTGCAGTCAGTTATGCACACGAACTGCCGTCTAAAATGGCAGACAAGTGAAAACGTCAAATTTCAGTTTGTCAACAGATATGGCAGCATTTTTTATCTAAAATAAAATTGACAACAAGTTGTCAATTTTTTTTTTGTTTGACGATCGCAAAGCTGTTATTTTTTTTTTTTTTTTGCTGGAAAAATTAATTGCAATGGAAATTTTTTAAATATAGAAATAAATGGTAATGTAAAAACACAAAACGCATTTTTAAATTTTTTCCACTTTTTATTGAACACAAATTAATATTTTCTAATCAGCTGTTCGCTCGCTTCATCATATTTGACCTTTGGTATGAAAACGGCGTGTCAGTCAACTGACACCAAAATTTGACATAAGTCTTTGACACGCTCTGCTTTATCGACTTATTGTCAGTTTTTAAGATGTAATGAAAACGCATATAACACAAAATGACGAGAATTCATTTGAGTCAGTTTTTGTTGTCAGTTCATATGACATAATGAAGACCAGGCATAATATGCGTAACTGTACAAACTTTATATAGTTAAAGTCAATATGTCAAAATATAAATAAAGAAAAATAAATTAAGCTGTCCACACACGGTTAAAGGTTGCGTTGCACACTTGCAGAACTGTTAAACATGGCGTATATTATAAAAATGTTGCTATTGTTCAGATCAGAATTGTCTTTGTACTTCACCATTGCAGAAGCAACCACAAACTTATTTCTGTAGAAGTCACTAACCGTTGTTTCGAGACTTTTAACTGATGATGCAGGTACCAGAGAACTGCAACTGCTGATTGCAAAACGTTCATAGGCAATCAACGCAAGAATAAATATGTGTTTGTGTTTAAACGCTGAACATACTCCAACACACATATTTGTTGATGATTTTAAATCAATCAAACGACGTGCAAATTGTTGTGTCACTGATTTATAATCATCGGCCGTTGTTATACCATTTTATTCTGTTCATTTGAACCGACAATAATTATTTTGATGTAGAATAAATCAGAAAAAACGACAGAGTGTATTCGTAATTAAAACAAAATTGTTTCTTATCTATAAAAAGGGGGTGGTTTTGTAGAAACACATTTCACAAATAGTATATGTACATTAGGGTGGGTGTAAAATACGATTTATTAGAATTTTTATTAGGAATACCAAAAATATTGTTCTTTGTGAAAATTTTTCTTTTTTAATTTAGGTCGATATCTCAGGCTCGCCCAATCCGGTTAAAGTTGAATATTGGCTTATTTTGCAATCAAAATAGATGAAAAAAAAAATTTTGACAATATTTAAATTTTTCCGGATAAGGCAAGCCTGAGATATCGACCAATTTTTTTTTTATAAAAAAATATTTTTATTTCACAAAGAAGAATATTTTTAGTATTGTATTACTAATAAAAATTCGAAAAAAGCGGATTTAAGTCCCACCCTAATGTACACATTATTTTTTTAAAATGTGTTTCTATTTTGTTTTAATCATGAATACACACATACGCGTTATTTGTTGTTTTTCTGATTTATTCAACGCTGATTTTTTGTTGAGTGATTAAATTTGCAGTAAACATAATCGACAGATGATTCAAACTGATCCGAATTATGTGTTCAGTAACATGATGCTGATTTTATTCTACAGTGAATTTAATTGAGTTATTAAATGTGAACAAGAATTTTTGTGTATGATTAAATCAAGAAAATAGTTGATTTTGCAGTTCTAGGGTATTAAAAAAACCGGCCTTTTGAAAAAACCGGTTTCAGTTTTCTTCAAAAAATCGAATTAAAAAAAATCGGTTTCGGTTTTTGCAGAAAAAACCGGTCAACCGGTTTTTTCGGTTTTTTTTTTAATTTGAATAAAAAGCTAATATAATTTGTTAATTGTTTTTATTACAAAAAAATATATATAAAGTAATAAAAATAAACAAATATCTTAATCAACAAATATCTTAAAAATGAATATTATAAAACTGTATTCATATCAAATGAATAGAGATCATTAAGTTTCTAAATTGGGTAAAATTAGGTACGTTAGTAACTTGAACGTTTAAAACGTTTGGCATTAAATAAGTTACATTTAAATTACATTTAAAATATGTAAAACGAAAATCTATTTTTCAGTTCTAAAATAGTATTTTAGAAATAATATGCAATTTAAATGTTTCGTTTTAAGACGATTTTCTTGTTTGCTTTTGATAAAGCTAAAAGTGGAAAATACTCTTTCACTAATAGTAGATGTTGGACAAATAGTCAAAAGACAATTATATAAATTGCCCAACTTTTCAGTTCTTTTGTCGCATTTATCAAGATATATGGAATCATCATATTATGATGAATGATTTTGTACAGTCTCTTTTTTAGGATTTTAAATACTGTTTATTGTGTTACTTAGATCAGAAATGAAACTATTTAAATTTGGAATATCTAAAGTTAAGTCTTCATCGGAATCTATCAGACTTACATCTAAATCTTCATAACCACACAAACGATTATAAAAGTGTTCGGAAAAACTAAAAGAGACCAATTGGTGACCAGTTGGTGATGTAATTAAAAAAACCGGTTAACCGAACAAAACAGACCGGTTTTCGGTTTTCTTAAAATTTACAAAAAATTTTAAACCGATCGGTTAAAAAAAAAAAGAAACTGGTTGACCGGTTTTCGGTCAAGAAAAATTTAAATGAAAACGGCGCCCAAGACACTTTTTACTAAAATTTTTATAAAATTTTCCTTGAAATTAAGAAACAAATTTTACTTAAAATTTGTTCAAAACTTCTAAATTATAGAAAAATTGTATTTAAAATTTTCTTAGTTTTCTTTGATCTTCTTGATTTGTGTATTATTTTTTTTTTTAGCTTAAGATCTTTTTTTTTTATATTAATTATAAATATTTATTTATCCCAATATTTTATTAGAAAACCGTTATATTTCATCCTAATAAGTTCATATATCTTCTTAAATTTTAGTTTAAGTCCTTGGTTTTAAGAAAAATTTTATTTTTTTAAGTTTATTAGATAATTTGTTTTACTAAAAACTAGGACTTGACTCCCTAAAAATAAACAAATATTTTCTAACATCAACTTAAATAGCACTTCTTTTAAGTGAAAATTATCCTTAAATTTGATAAAAATTTTCTAATAAATATGAAACTTTTTCTTTGGTAAAAATAATATAATTTACCATGTATATTAAAGTACTTACTTTATTTTGCCATATATTTTTTAACTTTTACTTAAAAAAAATAAATATTATTGTTGAAAAAATAAATATTATTGCTTGAAAATTTTCCCTAGAAATAGATCATCAGTTTCTAAAATCAAATAAATGTGTATTACTGCATAGGAAAAAATTTATTACTTTTTGTTTTTAACTGCCTGAACTAATTTTAAGAAAACAATTCTTAAAAGTTAGAAAGTTAGTTTTTTTACTTAATTTTACCAATCGCGAAAAAAAATGAACACACATTTAAGTAAATTTCAAGTACTTTCTCATTTTAAGTTAGACACATTTTAGAACTAAATTATAAAAAAAAATTTACTTAGGAAAGATATGAACTATTTCTGAGTATATAAACTTTAAAGCTTAAGGTCCATTTTATAAAAAATTATTTATTTCTTATCCAATATTTCGCTATCTCAATGGATATCTTCTTCAGGGATTTTTTGTTTTTTTTTAATTTTAAACAAATTTTTTAACAAATCAAAATTAATGAAACAACAAAATTGTCAATTTTAAAAAATATTAAAAATTAAACACAGGAAACAAAAATTATGCTATTACATTTTTATGAACCTATTTAATTTCCTATCTTATTCTTATAAATTAAATGTCTGTAATTCTGAGCTACATTGTCTGTATCTGTTTTAAAATTAATTCTTTGTTCTATTGGTTTGTTGATAATTTGTAACATTTCTAACATGAAGCGTCTTTTGTAGTTTGTTTCTGTATTTAAAACTGTTGTATTTTCAAAATCTGGTGTATGGTTAAGAGTGGCACAATGTGATTTATTTATTATTATTTCAAATGGCACTACGCACCGCGACCACAGTAGGTCTTTTGTGCTGCCCAGAATCACCCTAAAGGTTCAAGCTATTGATGAAGCCAAGAACCTTGCCGGGTGAAGTGTTCCAAATGTCGGAAGGCGACAAGAAACGGTCACCCAAAAACTTGATCCTCCTGACACAAAGCCCAGGACAATCGCAGAGGACATGCTCTGACGTCTCCGATTGCAACCCGCAAAACCTGCACAGTTCAGTGTCCGATTGACCCTTCTTGTGCTTATGGTACCTAAGGTTGCAATGTCCAGTAAAGTATCCAGTCAGGGTCCTTAGGTCCCTTCGACCAAGGGCCAGTAGTCGCCTAGACCCACCACTGGGCATAGATATAAATCTCTTAGCCTGTCGTTGGCCACGAGATGTTTGCCAATAATCGTAAAATTTCGACTCTCTCCACAACCTGAGCCTCTCCTTAATATAGCCCATGGGCACCCCGCAGAAAGGTTCAGGGCCTATGAAGGGCCGGCGGGCACCACGGTTGGCCAGACAGTCCGCCCTTTCGTTGCCCTCATGCCCCTCATGGCCCGGAATCCATCCCAGGGTAAGGGAGTTGCTCGTACCGAGTCGGTTGAGTGCCGTAATACATTCCATGACAAGTTTAGATGACACCTCGTGGGACATAAGAGCCCTGAGTGCCGCCTGACTGTCAAAGAGAATATAGATACGAGATCTGACCACACGCCTCCGTAGGCATTGCTCCACACACACACATATGGCGTAGATTTCCGCCTGAAAAATGGAGGGATATTTGCCCATGGGAAGGGCACAATGTGATGATAATGCAGTTTTCTGAGAAGCTGTATTCCTATATTTCTGATCAGATCTATGTCCTGCTAATCTAGTTTTTAATTTGTTCTTTGTGGTACCTATATATACTTTACTACATATTTCATTATCTTTACCCCTGCAAGGTATCTTGTAAATAATATTAGATTTATCTAATTTCTCTGTCCTATCTTTCATTTTACTAAATAATCTATCTAATGTATTATATGTTCTATGAGCCATCCTATAATTATTGATATCATAAATATTAGAATTTTCCAATCGTTCAGAAATCATTGGTACATAAGTTAAAGACTTGTAAATATTAGGTCCAGTAACTATATTCACACTGCTTTCCCTATGTCCATTGTACTGACCAATCAATTTATAAATCAATTCCCTTGGGAAATTATTATCCTCTAAAATATTTCTTATTCTTATTTTATTATTTCTATGAAAAACTATATCACTAATATTTAAAACTTTATCTATAAGATTTTTGGCAGTATTTATAATAACTCTTCTCGGATGTTTTGAATAATAATTAATATTTCTACCCGAAGAAATTGGTTTTTGGTACCAATCTACTAACAAGTTATTCTCCTTTCTTATTATTAATGTGTCTAAATATTGAAGTTTACGATCACATTCCCTTTCAATTGAAAATGAATACTTATTACCTGGAATTTGTAAAGGGTGTCCCAAGAAGAACGCAATTTTTAAATTTTAAATAAAACACAGATATTTAAAAAAAAATCGTGAAACTTTATTATATCGTAAAGTAGAAAGAATGAGGTTATGTATGGAACAATATATCGTGCAGATGGCCGCCGCGGCTTTGCTGGCATGCACGCGATCTTTTAATGCAATTTTCAATGACCGTTTTGCATGAATGCTGCGGTATTTCATTAATGCAGCGTCCAATTTCCTCTTTTAAGGCTTGAGTCGTCGTCGGCTTATTCGCGTAAACCATCGACTTCAAAAAACCCCAAAGAAAAAAATCTAATGGTGTTAAATCGCTCGATCTAGGCGGCCAATTCTGATCTCCAAAACGCGAAATAACACGACCGGGAAATGACTGATGCAGCAATTGAATTGTTTCTCTGGCTGTATGACATGTGGCGCCGTCTTGTTGGAACCACATGCCCTCCACATTCATTTCTTCAATTCTAGGCAAGAAAAAACTGGTTATCATTTCACGATACCGAACACCATTGACTGTTTGCGCTTGACCTGCCTCATTTTCATAAAAAAAAGGTCCAATGATTCCTCTAGCCCAAAAACCACACCACACAGTGACACGTTGAGGATGCATTTGCTTCTCGTGAATCACTCGAGGATTTTCCTCACCCCAAATGCGACAATTCTGCCTACTGACGAAGCCATCAAGATGAAAATGGGCCTCGTCACTGAAGATGATTTTATCGGCAAAATCAGCATTTTCATGTTGTCTCTCCAATACCCAATTAACGAACTCTCTTCGCTGTCCATGGTCAGCTGGCTGGCTGGCAAATCTTTCGTCAAAATTCGCTGCAAAGTGGATTTGGAGACACCAATTTGCTGAGCTCGGTGTCGAATTGAGGTGGATGGAGTTTGAACGTACAGCTGCGACATTTTCGGTCGATCGACCTGGTCGATGGCGCGTTGTTGTCTTTACATCACTAACAGACCCAGTTTCGGCAAATTTATCCATTAATCTCTTTACAGTTGACTCTTTTGGAGCATTATTGTGACCCCAAATTGATCGCAATTTGCGAACTGTAGCCGCAAAACTTTCACCATTTTGGTAAAACAATTTCACAATGAGAATGCGTTGTTCATTCGTGTAGCGCTCCATTTTTACTAACCTCGTACCTTCTACTAGCAAACAATAACAATTGTTCAAATGTCAAACAATGACACTTCGAATGTTGCCAGATTTAAAAATTGCGTTCTTCTTGGGACACCCTTTATTAAAAAGGTCGAAGAAATTGAACTGAATAATTTATTTTGTTTTTTTTTTTTTATTTCAATAAGTTTATAACCGAGGTCTTGAGGCAATATATGATTAAAAAGAATACTAAATACCCAAATATAGAAATTTTTATTTATTTTTAGAAAATGTTTCTAAGTTTAAATAAAATTTGACTTAAATTGAGGAAAATTTTAAAACTATTTTAAAGAAATTTTGAATTAATTTTTAGTTTATGTCTTTTTTTTTTTTTTTTTTTGAGTGCAGCATAATCTAAAGCATATCAAAAAATGTTATTGATATTTCTTTCTTTTGTGAAGTGGCGACCAAAAGTGTTTTGTACTTTTCTCAACAGTTAGTCTCAATTGAAAATTTTAAATCTTTTCATCTCGAAATTACTTTTTTTGAGTTATGCCGGTCTTCTCGCAAATGAGCGATATGATTTCCTATTGTTAAAAAATTGATTTATATGTAGTAAACATTTTTAGATATTGTGTAAAAAAAAGAACATCATGACAATGCAAAAATTTAAAAAAATGAAATACCTACGGATAGTTCTCCCAGCAAACTGTCATGTGTGATGCATTTCTCTACAAAAACTTTAAATCAATTTCAATTAATGTTAATAAAATCAATTTTTGTTGTTAAAATATTAGAACACTGAAACAAATTATGTATGTGTCCTAATGAATTGTTTAAACATGCCTGGTTTGAAATTTGATTGATATTTAAGTAAGAAAAAAGTTTTCTTAAGAAATCTAGTCTTGGCTAAAGTCAGCCTGATGTAAGCCATGGAAAAAATGACGAGCGTTTGAGGTAAAAGAGTGTTCCGATCTGCAGTAAAATTCGTACCTACATAAGGGTGCAAAATATTGGTTTGTTTATTAGAATCCTTCCTTCCCATTAACCTATATATTGACATTTTGGGATTTTTTTTTTTTTAAATTGTCGAACAAGAAGAGATTTGGGATATATATATATATATATTTTTTTTTGTTAAAATCGATTTCTTTCTTTTTAATTGTTTACTATAATTTTGTTTTATGTGTTGCTTTAGTAAAACTAAATGATGTAATCATTTGTAGAATATGTATATATCGATGGTTTAGTATGAAAAGGCTCTAACTCGATTTTTTGTTACTTGACAGGAGGAGAAAAAAAATTAATAAAATCCGTAAAATTTTAGATACAAAAAACGTTTAAATGCAATTTTTAATAAAAAGAGGTAACACATTTTTGGAAATTGCATTAAAACTTTTTTTGGATTCAAAATTTTACGGATTTTATTAAGGTTTTTATGTAGTCCTAGTATATAAGACAAAACACATTTACTTATAAATACTCTTCCTTCAAAGCCATTGACGTACTGGCATGTAAAATTGTTTTACTTGTAAAAATAATTAATTTTGAAACTATCAGGAACACTGAGCGGTATAAAAATATTATAAAATTAAATCATATTAGAAATTTGTTGTTAAAATATTTTTATCTGTGTGAAAATATGCAAAGGGTGGATACAAAATTTTAATTAAATTAATAAACATATATAAAAAATTGTTGCAAGTGTGTTGTGACTTAATAACTGACGAACGGTAAAACCGAATTCGATTAAATTTTTAGGGCTTCTTCGTATGATCATGTAGATCGTGAGTTATGACTTTTCATGTCAACACGTGATTTTGCCCATATAAAAAAAAACAACAACAAATACGTAGGCGCCGATGAGCGTGTACGGTATGTTCTATTGTATTGAATTGATTTACTTTTTTTCATTATTTCCAAATAAATAAAAAAAAAACAATGAATTTGATTCAATGTTAATATTCATGCGTAGCAAAGCACGCCGTGATCCGCTAGTTATTAATAAAATAATAAACATTTTATAGAGGTGCATTTTCTAAGGTGCAAACATTTGTGATAAGAAATTATAATTAAAACTATTATTATAACACAAGCAAATTATTAACAAAAAGTTTTGTTAAATGGTTTTATTGTAAAGTAAATTTGTAAAGAAATTAATGTGAAATTAATAACAAAACGTTTTAAGTTACATGGACATTTTAAATTATACTTAAACTTAAGTAAGAAAAAAAAATACTACCAGTGACAACTATCAACTATTTGTATAAAACTTATGAATTCCCATTTAAATATTTTTCACTGTTGTTGGCCATTTGTATAAATTTATGTAACTTATGTCAATAACGCATAAGGAAAAACAGTTCAGTTTGCAACTAACTGGGATTTGACTGAAATATTTGTTGTTTTTGTTTACCATATAAGATTTGAATTTAATTGTGGCTTAAATATAAACGGGACATTGTGATATCAAGCTCTAAAGGAAAAATTTGACATTTTCCATGTGAAAATTGATTTCTGATAAAATATTTTAGTTTTAACACCATAAATTTTCTTTTATACAAATGTTTTTTAATATCATTAATATCAAATCGAATATTTTAAGGATAAGCAATGTAATGGATTTTTCCCTACAAAATTTTAAGTTAAAAAATGTTCAAATCGAAAGTACTTAAACATTTAATGTCATAGATATTTTATCAAAATGGTCTATGCCTAATTTTATAGTAACCGTTTTGGTGTTAATTACACACTCAGAATATTATGTAGTTAACTGTTTGTAGTTTAATAAAAAAGTTTTCCGTTCCATTTAAAAATAAAGGAACATTCATTTATTTTTCAAAGAAGTATCTATATTAACTTTTTTATACATTTATTCGAAATAATTTACTATCATTTACCATTTTTTTTTCAGTTTCATTTATTTTTTTCATTTGTTTGAAATTTAATAAAAAATTACCCACAAAACGGAACTTGTGGTTTATTTGTGTCCGTAACAGTTATTACAAATTTAATTTTTGTTTGCTGTCTGTTTCAAAAAAAATATTCAAAAAATTTCAATTTGTTTTTTTATTTAAATTGGTTGTATATATTCAAAATTTTTCAATACAATTTACAAGAACTTCATAAACACACATACATATACAAATACATTCACACAAAAAGTGTTTAGAGCTTCATATGCATACATACATATTAAAAAAAAAAAAAATACAAAAACGGAAATAATTTCAAATAAATGAAAAAAACATTTATTTTTTAAGGATTGGTAGGTAAAATTTTGACATTTATTTTAACTGATTATATCATTTGTTTCTTACGGATGTGTCAGTTGATTAATCAACATTTAAAAATAAATAACAAATGACATTTAATTTAAATGAAAATTAAGTAGACAGGTTTTTAAATGAAATATCATTTCTTTTAAAGGATATTTTCAGTTATTTTAACTTACAAACTTTTTTAAGTGCACTATAAGTTAATAAGTTTTATAAATTTATAATTATTGGTACCCATTAGTTAGTTACCAAACATTTTGAACTCATTATGAACAGACTGTTGCGTTACAGTTATACTTTTACTTGATATATATTTTTTTCTTAATTTACAGCAGCGGTTCCCACTAAGTTTTGCTTCACGGACCCTTTGAGCAATTTCTACTGGCTGACGGACCTCCAAATTTTTCACTTTTTTTATATTTACAATAAATAAAAACATTTTTATCCGAAGATTAAACAAATGGAAAAAATAAAAAGATGTTGAAACGTTTTTATTAGAATTAACAGAATTTAAGATATTTACCAGAGAAAAACTTTTGATAGAATTTTTTTAATTAAGTTAGAAGCTTTTCTATGAAAATGTTTCTAAGAATCTGTGATTAATTATTAACAGGAAAAATTGATTCTTAAACATACTTATACTCTACTGTTTTTTTTTTTTATTTACAAAAAACAATGTGTATGCAATTAAGCAAAAAATTGTCGGAGTCTGAATAGTCATAAGAATTGGAATACTCCATATACATTTACCTGACTTTTTATCAGAGTGTCTTTTTAAGCTACACTTTGATTATAAGAGTTGTGTACCACAATGAAATTCACTACACTCTAATAAATTTCAGTTGAAATTTACCCAACTTTAAGTAGGAAACTGTAGTCCTACTATAAGTTGGGTAAATCTACTCTGTGTGCCTAAAAGAAAAAAGTACATACATTATGCGTAAGTTGGTACACACATAATTGGTAATTTTACATTGAAAGTGCGTAAAAATTAAATGAAATTTTATAAATAATTCGCAAATTTACTAAAATTGTGCGTAAAAAACCTATTTGAAGGGTAAATATACGCATGAAAAATGCATATGTTTCCAAACGCAATGGTTTCAATTAAACTGCACATAAACAATTTTTTTTAAACAGAATAAATTTATTTATTTTTTACATACATATGATTTAATAATAATGAATAAGAAATATAATACATAATATATTCCGAATGGGCATGATGGTCATCTTTAAATTGAATTGTAGTATGTGACTTTATTGTCTCCGTTTTAAAAAGCAACCTTTTCAGTTATAAGATTTTTATTTTAATTGCATTTCGCATTTTTGTATGGTCGTTTAAGTGTTTTTGGAATTTGACCAAATCTTTTAATATAAATGGTCACAAATATTATATTTATACACTTTTTTTTTATAATTTTAAAAAATTATTATTCGTTTTTAGCTTTTTTTATTTTTGTAATATTTCCCAATTTTATTTGAAAATTATATAACTCTAATCGATCTTATTTTAATATTAATATTCAATTTTTTAAGCTAAAGATCTTTTTCTTTTTTTTTTTTTTTACAAAATTTCTTATTTTATTTTCGATATTTCGCTAATAATTTGTTAGCATCTTCAGGAAAACAAAATTTTAATAATTATAAAAAATTGACAAACAAAAAAATATTTAACATTTCAATATAAAAAAATATTTAACATTAAAATATAAATTAAATTTTTTAAAAATTAAATTAACATTTAAACAAATAGAAGTGGTAATTTTATAAACAACATTTTCCTGCTAAAGCTCGTAAAAAATATTTTCATATTGGTTTAATACTTCAGTTTATTAAATTGAACATTATAAATGTTGTTTATAAAATAAAATAACATTATGAAATTAAATTATTATAGTTATTAAAAACATACATATATATACATTTAAGTTTCCTAATTTTTTACTAATTAAATATCTATAATTCTGAGCTAAATTTTCTGTGTCAGCTTTAAAGTTCATTCTCTGTGTCAAAGGTGTATTAATGATTTCTAACATTTCTAACATATAACGTTTTGTATAATTATTTTCTGTTCTTAATATTGAAACATTTTCAAAGTTAGGATGGTGATTTAATATAGAACAATGAGATGACAATGCGGTTTTTTCCGAATTAATATTTCTATGTTTTTGGTCTGATTTATGTCCTGAAATCCTGGTCTTTAATTTATTCTTTGTTATCACAATTTTCCTGATCATTACCCTGACAAGGTATCTTGTAAACTAAATTTGACATATCCCACTTATCAATTCTATCTTTAGTTTTACTAAATAATTTCCCTAATGTATTTAAATAACGATAAGCTATTCCATATTTCCCTTTATCAAAGATGTTAGATCTCGCCAATCTCTCTGATAATCCAGGGACATATGTCAAAGATTTAAAAATTCGTGGTTCAGTTATGTATGTTCCATTTTGTGTCATCCTATTTCTATATTGACCTACTAATCTATAAGATAACTCAGTTGGAAAACCATTATCTCGTAATATATCTCTGATCTTTATAATGTTTCCTCTATGAAATTCTACATCAATTATTGTCAATACTCTCTCTATAAAATTCTTAGCTGTGTTCGTGATAATCTTCCTACTATGTTTAGAGTAATAATTAATTATTCTCCCTGATGCATAGAAATATTAATTCGGAAAAAACCGCATTGTCACCTCATTGTTTTATATTAGATCACCATCCTAACTTTGAAAATGTTTCAATATTAAGAACAGAAAATAATTATAAAAAACGTTATATGTTAGAAATGTTAGAAATCATTAATACACCTTTGACACAGAGAATGAACTTTAAAGCTGACACAGAAAATTTAGCTCAGAATTATAGATATTTAATTAGTAAAAAATTAGGAAACTTAAATGTATATATACACTCAGAATATTATGTAGTTAACTGTTTGTAGTTTAATAAAAAAGTTTTCCGTTCCATTTAAAAATAAAGGAAGATACATTTATTTTTCAAAGAAATATCTATATTTACTTTTTTATACATTTATTCGAAATAATTTACTATCGTTTACCGATTTTTTTCAGTTTCATTTATTTTTTTCATTTGTTTGAAATTTAATAAAAAATTTACCCACAAAACGGAAACTTGTGGTTTATTTGTGTCCGTAACAGTTATTACAAATTTAAATTTTGATTGCTGTCTGTTTCAAAAAAAAAAATATTCAAAAAATTTCAATTTGTTTTTTTATTTAAATTGGTTGTATATATACAAAATTTTTCAATACAATTTACAAGAACTTCATAAACACACATACATATACAAATACATTCACACAAAAAGTGTTTATAGCTTCATATGCATACATACATTTTGTATTGTACGAGTATATTAAAAAAAAAATACAAAAACGGAAATAATTTTAAATAAATGAAAAAAACATTTATTTTTTAAGGATTGGTGGGTAAAATTTTGACATTTATTTTAACTGATTATATCAGTTGTTTCTTACGGATGTGTCAGTTGATTAATCAACATTTAAAAATAAATAACAAATGGCATTTAATTTAAATGAAAATTAAGTAGACCGGTTTTTAGATGAAATATCATTTCTTTTAAATGATATTTTCAGTTATTTTAACTTACAAACTTTTTTAAGTGTATGTTTTTAATAACTATAATAATTTAATTTCATAATGTTATTTTATTTTATAAACAACATTTATAATGTTCAATTTCATAAACTAAAGTATTAAACCAATATGAAAATATTTTTTACGAGCTTTAGCAGGAAAATGTTGTTTATAAAATTACCACTTCTATTTGTTTAAATGTTAATTTAATTTTTAAAAAATTTAATTTATATTTAAATGTTAAATATTTTTTTATATTTAAATGTTAAATATTTTTTTGTTTGTCAATTTTTTATAATTATTAAAATTTTGTTTTCCTGAAGATGCTAACAAATTGTTAGCGAAATATCGAAAATAAAAAAAGAAATTTTGTAAAAAAAAAAAAAAAAAAAAAAGAAAAAGATCTTTAGCTTAAAAAATTTAATATTAATTTTCCAATTTTAAAATGTCAAAATATTTATTACCATTCTAAGTTAGTATATTTACAAAATTTGCGCGTAAAATTTTTATTTAACAAATTTTAGACACAAAGTGTTTAATTTTAAACGCATTATGTCTAATAATACTTTTTGTGTGTATAATTATATATGAAAGTGAGTACAAAATATTTTAACGCATTTTGTGTGTATATTTACCGAATTTTCGCAATATTGCATAACACTTTACCTATTTTATTGTAGTAAATTTACAAACATTTTAGAGACCCATATGACCCATTAGAGACCCATATGATCCATTGTGCTACACTTGGTTCTTATTTCACTCAAATGTTTTGAAGATTATTAATTATTACCTTCTTATTTTTGAAGAAGTTGTTCCGAACTCTTTGCGGACCCCTTTGAATGCAGCTACGGACCCCCATAGGTTCGCGACAACCCCCCCTCCCATTTGCGAACCGTTGAATTAGATAATACAGTAGTTTAAAAACCAAACAATTTATAAAGATCCTGGCTACAACCGCAAAAGATATTTAAAAGCAAAGATACTAAAAACTTATTTTAAATCTAAGTGTTTAAAAAGTGACTTCTCCAATATACACGAGATATTAAGAGGTATAGAGATAAAACAAAAAAAAATGTTTTATAAAATTATGTAATTAACAATAAAAAATTGTTTTCTGATTCGCTATTAGACAAATTTAATCACATTGACAATTATATCAAGATAAGAAAAAATTTCAAATAAACGCAATCAAAGTAAAAAATCTACAAAAAAAAAAAAAACTCAAGTAAAATGCTTAGTAGGGTGCAATGCATAAATCTTTTTAAACAATTCAATTAAACGTTTACAAGCTAATTTGGCAAAAACAGCAAGCATAATCTTTTAAATTACTCAGTTGATATTTCTAAAAGCGAAAATTTTGTTGAACTCAAAGCTGTAACGTTACTTGATTTTAAAAATAATTCCAAACGAAATGAAACTTGTAACTTTCTACCGATCACAAAAATGCAATATTAATGATTTGATTAATCAGATTGATTTAGTTTTAAATGACCATGCGCAGAATTCAGTAATTGTTGTTGGTGATTCGAACATTGATATGTTTCAGAACCTTTATTACATTGATTTGCTAACAATGTTTCAAAATTATGATTGCTATAGTACTCACAATTTGATAACAAGACCTGGTAGTGGAACTTGTATAGACCAAGTGTTTAGCAACATATCTGAAAAAATCTTGTGGATTTAGTAGAGTGTAATATATCCGATCACAATGTTGTTTGTTGTAAATTAAAAAGTAGAACATTAACGAAAGAATATATAGAGACTTCAAAAACCCATTGTGATTATATTAAGGCTAGAGAATACCTGCAAAAGTTTTTACCTCGGAATTATACGTCATGGAATGCTTCAATATTGGCTAATTCATTGGCGTGTTGTATTAAAGCTGCAATTGAACATTCTTCAATAACAACAGTGTGCAGAAAGCTAGCACGATTTGAACTCACCCCATGGATAAACAAAAATCTACAGGAGTTAATTTTATTAAATGAAAAATTATTAAAAAAAAGGCGCAAGTGCAGAAACAAAGGCAATATTCAAGATGTGTTAAAACGAATAAGCAAAATAATTAAAGTTGCTGCAAAGGAATGTAGAGATAAATATTATGCTAATAGCTAACATAAAATAGGTAATGATCCTAAAAAATTTTGGAAATTTATTAATAGTACTCTTGGTCGGCCAAAAAATAACAATATAAAATTTAATGACACTCAAGGTCAAGAAATAACATGTGATCAAACAAAAGTAAACTGTTTCAATAACTAATTTCTTAAGACTGTGCGTGATCTTAAACAGCAAATAGAAATTCATCCTGGGGATACGTTAATTCGCTGGGAACTATTTCAATATTCCGCTAACGTTTTACACTTAATATTGTTTGCATTGTTGATATTATTGATGTAATTTTAAATATGAAAATAGACAAAAGTCCAGGCAATGATAATATTTCACCAAAATTCATATGAGAGTGTAGAGTGGAAATTACACCTATTTTAGTGGATATTTCTAACAAAATGAATTATAATTCTGACTATCCTGAAATTCTTAAAGTTCATAAAATAGTTCCAATACCAAAGGAGCTAAATATTGCAAGTGTAGACAAGTATCGGCCGATTGCAATTCTATCTACAGTTGATAAAATTTTTGAAAGGATATTGTATCATGTTACATGGAGGAAAATTAGCTTTTATATGATTTTCAATTTGGATTCAGAAAAGGTTGCAATACTGGAGATGCAGTGTTAAATGTGATTAAATATATATGTAATGGATTAGATAATGGCTTTAGTGGCGTTGCTGGATTTTTTTTTTTTTTGATTTTACAAAGGCTTTTGACCTGGTAGATCATCAGATTATGATTAAAAAAATTAATGTACTATGGTGTTCAAGGACGTGAACTAAGTTACTTTTCCAACAGAAAGCAGTATGTGCACAAAAATAATTCCATAAGTTTCATTGATGCTGTTAAGTATGGTGTGCCACAAGAAGGTGAACTGGGTCCGTTACTGTTCTCTATTTATTTGAATGATTTTAAAAATCTTGGATTTATTGGCCAATTATTTATGTTTGCGGATGATGTGTGCCCTTTTTTATCCATACAAGAATAATTTGGTACTAAAATCTCAAATAGAAAGAGATGCTGCATTATTGTTTTAATTTGCACGATTGAATCGCTTAATACTTAATCCGAATAAAACAAAACTGATACATTTTAGATCGCATTATTTAAGCATTAATGATAACTTTAGTGTTTATATTGATGGAAAATCTATATATGAAACTCACTTAGTAAATTATCTCGGAATTGCATTTCAAAGTAATTTATCATGGGATGTACATATTAATAACTTGAAAAGAAAAATATTTTCGACAGTTTGTATATTATATAAGTTAAAATATAAGTTGAATGTGAAATTAAAATTGATGATTTTTCAGTCTTTAATTCAGTTTCATTTTAATTACTTTGCAATTATTTATGCTTATAATAATTATAACAGTAACCTTAAATCTTTACAATGTATGCGAAACAAAACAAGGCATACTCAACAATTTTAAGTCAATTTAGCGATGTCCGTCTGTCTGTCTGTTGAAATGGCAATCACGACGCGAAGACGCCACCGGGGGTCTAAGACCCCATAAAGTATATATATTCGTGATTCTTATGCAATTTTAAGTCAATTTAGCGATGTCCGCCTGTCTGTTCGTCTGTCTGTTGAAATGGCGATCACGACGGTAAGACGCTAGCGGGGGTGCCTATTTTTACCCAGATTATTGTACATTCTCCCGAGCAGTTTGGTATTGAAAATGAGCAAAATCGGTCCAGCGGTTAAAAAGTGATGGGTGAAAATGTGAAGTTACCTCTAAATTTCCTATACAAATTGGTGTATTTTAGTACAATTTCATAGTAGCGACTGGTATATAATATATTTTCTTATATTTTTTCACCAATTGCTTAGAAATTAATAATATTTTGTACACCTCAAATATTTTTCACCTCAAAAATTTTTTTTTACCACAAAATTTTTTTTTTCACCACAAAAAATTTTTTTCACCTAAAAAAATTTTTCCACTTCAAAATTTTTTTTACGTAAAAAAAAAATTGTTTCCGCATCCAAAAAAGTTTTTCACCTTAAAAAAATTTTTTTCACCACCATAATTTTACTTCAAAAGTTGTTTACATTGTTTGCATCAAAAACAATAGAGAACATTGGTGGAGGGTATTCAAAGATTCGGCACAGCCGAATTTAAGCCTTTTTTACTTGTTTTTAAATGTCTTTGAAATATTGGCTATCATACCATAACGTTTATGCAAAATCAATCCAATCTTAGAACTCTTAGATGCAGGTTGGAAACGACTAAACAGCGTATTGATTATATTGGTGGTAATAAATATAATAATTTAACTTCAGAATTTAAATCTACCGATAGAATATCAACATTTAAATCTTCCTGTAAGAAACATTTATGTTACGCTTTTGAAACGCTTCTGTAACTTATGTTAAGTTCGAAATTAAAATATCTCTTTACTACTAGCATTTAATTAATTATAGAAATTTATTCCTTGAATTAATATAACATGTATAATAGTATTTTGCCAGCTTGCCTTAATAATGCCTATAAGGCGCTGAGTCTAATGTGTATGAATTTAAGATATTTTTGTACAAATAATTTTTCAAAAAATAAATAAAAATAAAAATAGTGTTTAATAACGAAAAATTTATTAATCAGTTAAAGTTGGTTTAAGCCTAAAATGGGCAATTAATAAAGTTTGGAAAATAAAAATAATTTTTTAAACCATAAAAACAGTTTTTTCAATTAATTAAAAACTGTTTCAAGGGTCATCCACCCAATAATAAGTAGAATGCAGCATTTTCTACCCAATAAATTACAAAAATCTTCCGCAATTGCTTCATTTAATCCACAAAATTTCTCAAATTGCTACATAAATAAAATAAATTATACAAAATAGTGATGTTGATTTAATCAAAACACAATCGTCCTTCGAATACTTTCATTATTCGTAATAATTAAGTGTTTTTAAAATATAAAGTTTCCACTACTTCTATGTTTATAAGTTTTGATTTATCATAAATTAATTTTATTCATAAAATCTCAAAAAAAAAAAAATAATAAATCTTATTCTTCTACGATTAACGAGTCAATCGTTTACTTTGTTTTTGGATCACTAACAGTTTATTTGAGAGTGAAGAAAAATTTAAAAAGAGTGTTGCCAGATTAAAACGAATTATTAACAGTGTTATTTTACGATTATGCATGAAATTTTTTTATTAAAGGTTTAAAAAAAAATTAAGAAATTTTTATGCATATAACCCTTAAACGTTTTTATATTTTTTATTATTTACTGATAATGTAAAAAATTGTAATAAAACAAAAATATAATAAAGAAATTGCACAGTTTTAGTCTTTACCAAAGTGTTTAACTTAAAACATCGATCTTGAACTCTAAATGAAATTCTAAATTATCTATTTTAAAACAAACTAAATTAATAGCTAGTAACGGAAGGTAGGGTGAAGTGGGTAACACTTTTTTTCTATTACCCACCAATAATTTTTTTTAATCTGTAAATAGATCTATAATAAAGTTAATGGTATAACCAAGGACCCTATAAACCAGGATGACATTGCTAAAGGCTAAGTTTTTCTGTAAATCGGCTAATAATCTCGTGGTCTCGACTAAGAATTTTTTTATAGTCGCACCATTTGGCATCATGGATTGCTAAAAATTTGATAGTTTGTTCATCCTGGTTTATAGGGTCCTTGGTATAACTTCTTATCTGTGTTGTGACACAATTGGATTTTTTCAAAGAAAACAAGGAAACATTATGGGGATAAGCATTTTAAAAAAGTATAAAAAAAAAACAAATTCTAACCGCAAATTAATTTTTATTAGTAAATAATTAACAAGATAAGAATATAAAAAAGAGAAAAAAAAACAATATGGCAAAAATATTAAATAATTAAAAACCATAAAAGCAGTTTATCGTTTCTTCTCTGATATACTTTCGCGACATGGTATCAAAATCAATTACATAAACCATGCATGTCATCGGTGGTATGCTCACAAAAATTGGCACAACTTAATTAATGTTGAACAATTTGTAGAAAACAGTTCGTCATTTGAAAGATATATATAAAACAAATTCTGAAAATGCACAAATGTGAGAAAAACTCCATTTTCCACTTCACCCCACGCTCCTCTACATTTTAAAAAGTTGCTATTAATTGACCCCTAATAATAAAATGAATTTAAAATTTTTTTAAAGAATACAATGAAAGTACTATTAGATAAAATCGACAACTATTACTATTAATTGATTACGAATTTGTTGCCCACGGTTCGATATCTCTTCTTCAAAGAACAACAAAAACAGGTCTTGTGCATTTGATTTTAATAGAACAGAATCACATCTTAAGTGGACATCATAATGGAAGAATCTAAAGAAAAATCAAAGAAAAAATCTAAAATTATACAAAGAAAAGTGGGATTTTTTGAACTTTTCTCATTCGCCACACCATGGGAATATTTTTTGCTGGTGCTGGCCTTTATAGCTGCTTTCCTGAAATCCTTAGTATTTCCCATTATAATAGTGGTATATAGTGAATTGGTGTCTATGTTTGTGGATCGCAATTTGGGATTACCAACAACGTCCACCTTTACTCTGCCGTTATTTGGAGGTGGTAAAGTTTTGTAAGTATTAAAGTGGAAAATAGTGTTTCCAATTATTCAATCCGGTTATGGTATTATTTGACAATTGACGTTATTCAGGTCGATTAATCGGGAAAATTGGCAAGGACTCTTTTAAAAAGGATGTGTTGCCAGACATGTTTAGTGGAAGTAAGCCGTTAAGCCGTTAAACCTAAAACTGATAAAGCCAGTCTAGACAGTGGTTAACCGCAGTGCAACATTTTGTCAATAAAGCTGGTTTTTTGTTTTCTTTATTTGTCAGTCGCAAAATTAAAAAACAAGAGCTGCTTTCAGACAAAATTCAATAAGAAGCTATCAACGAGAACTACAAACTCGATAGAACTACAAAAATTTCTCATATTTCAAGGTTAAAATAGCTTAAGAATCTGACAATTTTTGAACGTGAATCATTTCTTAAATTTTCCGTTCCAAAGACTTCTAAAACAACTCCCTGCCCTGTTTTTCTGTCGGTTTTAAAATCGATCATTTTTGTTTGAAAGAATTTTCTAGGCAGATGTAAGAAAATACACTCACCAAAACAGTATTTCATGGTAACTGAAAATTTTATTGTTATTATGGGAAATTTTGCTTATTTGAGCTCAGCGGTAATTTTTGCTTATCTTAGCAGCACATGTCTGCTGACATGTAGTACAATGAAATTAGTAGAAATATTAGTAGCTGCTACTTAATTTCAGTAAACTTTTTGTAAACCGATTTTAGGTTTGCTAAATATTATTAATATTAGTACAATTAAATAAGCATAAAAAATTAGTAATTATAGAAAAATTTTACTACACTCACCAAAAAAGTCTATAACGGCAACTGAAAATATTACTGTTATTTTGCTAATTTAAGCCCAGCGGTATTTTTTGCTAATCTTAACAACACATGTCTGCTGACGTTTAGTACAATGAAATTTATAGAAAAGTTAGTAGCCGCTACTAACTTTAAGTAAACTTTTTGCAAAGTGAAATTTAAAATCTGTTGCAAAAAAAATTTCTAAATATTATTCATTTAAGTAAAAAATTTAAATTTTTTTTTTTTTTATCGAGCATTAAAATTTTTTTTATTGCATTTATTTTTTTCAAAAAATATTTTAGACAAAATTAAAAAAAAAAATCTTAAAAATTGTAAAAACATAAAGGATTTTTGATTTTGTTTTAATTTGGTTATTTCTGTTTTGAAAAATATTTTTAGTAATTTTTTTTTTTACTTTTAAGTTCAAATTTTAATTGTTTTTAGGGCTGATTTTTAGAACTAAAAAAACTTTTTAGTGCTATTTTCAAAATTGACTATTTTTAAACATGAGTTGGTATCTTTACTTCCGATCCCTTTTTTTTAATCTATTTAACATTTTAAGGCAATTTACATTTGTAGGTGTAAGTTTTAATTATTAGAAATAACATTTCCTTCAATATCCACTTTTTTAAAATTAGTAAATTTTTCTGCTAATTTTAGCGACAAAAATTTTTAAATATTCTGTAATTTGTGAAATGTAAATAGCAAAAAAATATGCTAAGTAATAATTTTTTTACTAAAAATTAGTACAAAAATAGTAAAGTGGGATTGAAAACCGTTCAACTAATTTTTTTGCTGAGTGTACTGAGTAGTAAATTTTTATTAGAAAAAAGTAAAATTTCCTCCTAATTAGTTCATATATTATCTGAAATTTTACTTACCCAATATTTCCTTGGTTTTAAGAAAAATTTATTTTATTTAAGTTCATTAGATAATTTTGTTTACTAAAAACTAGAACTTAACTCCCTAAATATAAGAAAATATTTTCTAACATCAAGTTAAATAGCACTTCTTTTAAGTGAAAATTATCCTTAAATTTGATAAATATTTTCTAATAACTATGAAACTGTTTCTATTATAAAAGTAATATATTTTACCATATATTTTAAAGTACTTTACACTCATTGTGCAAGTATTTACCCACATTTGGAGGACTTCTGCTTTGTGAGGAGTTTGCTTTCAACAAGCTTTTTGCTTAAAATTAAATTTAATTATACCAAACTCATGTATTTTAAATATAAATTAAATTTCATTAGCAAAAAGGTAAACAAATTAAAAAAATGTACTGCCCAATATCCTGAATATATATTTTATGGCATTTTTAGCTTAATCTTTTATTATTAATTGAAAAAAAAGTCGATAAATAGAAAGTTTAATAGGCGCAACGTCAATTATAGGAAAGCCGAAATTCGAAATTTTTTACCTTTTGCTAACAAAATTTTGAAATATATTTTAAGATCTGAAAATAATCCTATACTTCAGCTTTTTATTTTTCAAAAATTAGAAAACTTTTACTTGAAAAAAAATATTTTATTAAAAAAATATAAATAAAATATAAATTAAAATTTATCTGAACTAAGTTGAATGAAAGATTTCCCTAGAAATAGTTCATCAGTTTCTAAAATCAAATAAATTTTTATTATTACATAGAAAAAAATTTTTTACTTTTTGTTTTTAATCGCCTGAACTAAATTTTAGAAAACAATTCTTAAAAATTAGAAAGTGGTAGAATTAAAAACTGAATTTAGAAATGGCTTTATAAATTATTTTTTTTAAACTAAACTTAGTTTTATTTCATTTAAGTATTCAAATTTCTTAAAACAGAGATGTTTTTCTTAAACATTGAGAAATTTTTACTTAATATACTTGTTTTTTCCTAAAATCAAGAAATATTACTTAAGAAAAGTATGAACTAATTCTGAGTATATGAACTAATTCGCTTTTACCCAAACATAGGAATTTTTATTTATTTAAAAAAAAATTTCAAAGTTTTAATAAAATTTAACTTAAATTGAGGATAATTTTTAAACTTTTTTAAAGGAAATTTTGGATTAATTTTTAGTTCATGTGGAAATAGCAGTATAGTTAATAACCGCTATTAAAGATTGGTAAAATTATGTACTACAAAGTTTATTAAAATAAATTATCTCGAATTAACAAATTAGAAATTGGTAAACTAAACACAATGAATTGTAAAAATGCACAAATTAACTAATTTTTTTAGATACACTTGTTAAAGTTTAAAGCTGCTAGTTTCTTTTGAAATTACCTTACGAATTTGACTTCCTTTTTCTTCTTATCGAGTAAAATTTTTTTATTTTATTTATTTTTTTCAAAAAAAAATTAAAAAAAAAATCAAAGGTTTAATAGTAACAACATAAACGAATCTATCATTTTGTTTTAATTTGTTAGTTTCTTTCTGAGAATTCTTACAGAATGAAAATGTCATTAATTATAATTTTTTAAGAAATTAGAACAAAAATTAGAAATTGTCTATTGCATTTTCTAGAGCCTGTATTGCACTTGCTTTGAGTTGCTTAAAGATGTTATTTAATCCTTAAGAATTCCTTTCCCTCGGTTTTAAAAGAATTTCATTGTATTTTACTTAGTGATTTTCTAAGCTTTTCTTGCCGTTTTTTTAACCAAAGTTAAAAAATAACGGAAAACCCCATATTAAAAATTAAACCGGTTAATTGACCCATTTAAACTGATTATTCGGGTCGAATAATTATTTGCTTCGACATTAACCGAAATAGAGGTAAGAAATCGTTAAATCCATTAACCGAATTGGAAACATTAAGAATAATAAAATTGTAAAATAAATGACAGAAACTTAAAAATTTTCAAACTTTTCATCAAAAATTTTATTTTCTAATAAAAGGATTGGCTGAATTCCAGCAAAACTTGATTTAAAAAAAAAATCAGTAATATCAATAAGACAATTATTTCCGTGTATTATTAGGGTGGATCAATCAATATAGCTTCAACCAAATAACAATTGATATTCTGAGCGCCTTTTTCTTCATTCTCTCGAGAAGAGTACGATAATTTCGATCGGCCGACAAATTTGTTAAAAAAAAAAAATTGCAATAAGGCTAATAATTGTAATAAGGCTTTTCATAATAACGGTATTTGGCTACCACAGCCACTTCAAGACCGATATAAAAATTTTAAAATGGTGATTCCATTAAAGGCATTTTTCTTTTTGTATAATCGGGCTTATTGCGCTATTTTACCGGCTTAATTTTGAAATATCTTAAACCACCTTTAAAATAACGCTAAACTACCGAAACACCGATTTATAACGGTATTTTGAAGATATAACCCAATGTTAGAGGTAATATTATGAAATAAACCCCTTGATATTAGAAGACACATGTCACTATTGAAATCGTAGTTTTTAAATTTTCGTATCGGTACTGATCGGATCGTGGTAGACAACTAACGTTATTATGAAAAGGTAGTGCTTACCAACCATGCTAATAATTCATTTTCATTTAAAAATTAGGCTATGTTGAAAAGAGGAGGAGTATTCACTCTTTATGATCATTTAAAATAATGGTATAACCTACAGTATGTTGTGCGCTCTTTAAATTCCCTGTCCAAAAAAATTCCAGTCTATCCTAAGAATTCAGTTTTCTTCAGGTAGCTCAGCAGTCACTCAAATCAATTCTTAAACACTCAAGCAAAGGAAATACTCCAAGCTTTATCATCGTCCTACAGACCCTAGATTCACTCCCTCCCATTTTTGAAAGGTGTTATTGTAATGTTGAGTGGCCTCTAAGGATTCGCATCACATTCACCAATTTCATCTTGCCCAGTCTTAAGACTCTCCCCCTCGTCTCGCCAATATTTTTAGATCCAAAGATAAGTCTCATGACCTCACCAACATCATCCCTGGCTCACAGTCCAAGTTCTGTTTTCGTCACAAGAAAAGGTTTCAAAATACGAAAAATAACATAGTTGGAGCCATCCCTAGCGATATTGCCAGTTCTTAACTAACATCCACTCCACAGTGTCCGTGTACTTATATCAGCCTTAGATGTCCTCAGCCAGACTAAACATTTATTTCCTCCTTGCAGTTTAAAACCGACTTCGATTATACAGACTCACTTGGCAGTGTATCAGAGAACTGCAAAATCAACTTTTCTCTTGATTTAATCATACACAAAAATTCTTGTTCACTTTTAATAATTCAACAAAATTCACTGTAGAATAAAATCAGCATCATGTTACTGAACGCGTAATTGGAATCAGTGTGATCATTTGTCGTTTATGTTTTATGCAAATGTAATCACTTAACAAAAAGTCAGCGTTGAATATATCAGAAAAAACAACAAACAAGGCGCATGAGTTTATTCATAATTAAAACAAAATAGAAACACATTTTATAAGGGGGTGGTTTTGTAGAAAAACATTATATGTATATTAGGGTGGGTCTAAAATCCGCTTTTTTAGAATTTTTATTAGTAATAAAAATATTCTTATTTGTGAAATATAAATATTTTTTTTGGAAAAAAAATTTAGGTCGATATCTCAGGCTTGCCTAATCCGGAAAAATTTAAATATGTTAATTTTTTTTTTCATCTATTTTGATTGGAAAATTAGGCAATATTTAACTTTAACCGGATTGGGCGAGCCTGAGATGTCGACCTAAATTAAAAAAAAAAAAATGTACAGAGAACAATATTTTTGGTATTCCTAATGAAAATTATAAAAAAACATATTTTAGACCCACCCTAATATACATTTAACGTTTTTTTACAAAACCACCACCTTTGTTTTAATTATGATTACACTCATACACGTTGTTTGTTGTTTTTTCTAATTTATTCTACATCAAAATAATTATTGTTGGCTCGAATGAACAGAATAAAACAATGGTTTAACAACGACCGATGATTATAAACCAGTGACAAAACAATTTGCACATCGTTTGATTGATTTAAAATCATCAACAAATATGTGTGTTTTGGAGTATATTCAGCGTTTGAACGCAAACACAATTTATTCTTGTGTTGATTGCGTATGAACGTTTTGCAATCAGCAAATGCAGTTCTCTGCAGTGTATAACCTCAGTGTGACTGTCAGTGAGGACAACTCCATTCTCAGAATTACCATTTACGTCCAAAAACCAAATGCATTCTATAACATCTACCTTCTTCGCCTGAAAACCGACGTTGTGTGTACAGCATCGGCATACGTATGTCATGATCGGTCTCACCAGACTTGTGAAAAGCCATCCTTGAGCCCCATTTAGAGCCTACTGCTCTTCCTCACATTGTCCACACATGGTGAGCTTTATAAATTTCCTATTCCTAATATTCATGTTCAAGTCACGGAAAGCAGAAGGACTAATCGTAATATCCTTTTGCTTCAGTCTCCTAGATTGTGTCCAGTTATAAAACAAATCGAGTGCCTGGTCTAGTCCTTCATTGGTTATACCCCATTCATACTGAAACCCAAAATACGTATTTTCGTTATTTTCAAGTTTTCAATTTAAAATTTGTATGGAATTGGAAGTTGAAAATAACGAAAATGCGTATTTTGGGGTTCAGTAAGAATGGGGTATAACCAATGAAGGACTAGACTTATTTTATAACCAGACACTCGATTTTTTTTATAACCGAACAAAATCTAGGAGACTGAAGCAAAATGAGGATATTAAGTCCATACCCTCAAAAGAGATGATAAAATATCTTCTTGTGATATGCCACGATGTACATTTATTTTGATACTCGTGATTATCCTGATCAATAAGTGTCCGCTTCACATCAAAACGCTTTATAGATTGGATAAAAGTTTTTATGTCAAGGTTGAAAAAAAAATAAATTAATGTAAAATTTTATAAGCTAAATGGAAAAGTTTTAGTTTTAAAATCCGTTAAGAATCGTGAGACGTATGTTAAAATTTTCGAAGTTTAAGCTTTTAATTTGCTGTGGAGACCGCAATTTTTTTCGATCGAAATTATCGAATTTATCTCCTTAATAAGCGAGAATGAAAAAAAAACAATGTTTACTTTGTTGGAAAACTTTAGATTTTTAGATGAAAATTAAATTTTAATTCCAATTTGGGTGAATCTTTCGAAAGAGTTTTTATATCTATACAAAACTTTTCCACCCCTATCGCAGTCGAAATGCCTTCAAAGTCCTAAATTGATCCACTCTACTATGCGAAAATCGCAAGAGTTAAAAAATTGTCATTATAATTGATTAACTATTTATTTCTTAATTTCCTAAAAAAAAAACGTTTCTAGAATTAATGGCACCTATGAGGAAAATATGGCCGAATTAAAAAATGATTCCAAGTCATTTGGTATTATTTGTGCACTCGATTCTCTACTTATGTTTATCACTGGCATCGTCTATGTAGATCTCTATAATCATGTAGCGCTAAATTTAGTGGTACGTATGAGAAGAAAATTTTTTGAATCCACTATACGCCAGGATATTGGTTGGCATGATATGGCTCAAAATCAAAATTTTGCTGTAAGAATAACGGAGTAAGTGTCCTTTTCCACCAAAAAAAAAAAGAAAAAAAAAATGGCAATTAATTTTTCCTGTCTTGCATTCTATTTTTTAGTAACATGGAAAAGATTCGTAATGGTATTGCTGAAAATATTGGCCACTTTGTTATGATGTTTTTCGATATTGTTATTAGTATTATAATATCATTTGTATATGGTTGGCGTTTAACACTGGCTATTTGTGTTTATATACCCATTACAATGGTTATTAATTATGTAGTGTCTAAGGTAAGTTGTGGAATATTGAGAGTTTGCAAATACATATGTGTTTTGTATTTGAAATTGCAAAAATTCAAAGTAAAGTTAAAAATTTACTTACAATGAAGACACAGTAATATGAACTCTCTGATTAAAACAAAAATATAACATCAATATGTTTCCGCTTTTGGAATATCTCGGGGATTTAGGGGGTAAAATAAGGAAAAGAAAATTGGCGGTTTTTAGAAACCTTTTGGATCGGGAGCATGTCGTAAACTTAAATCGTTAATAGAAATAATATTATAAATGTATTCGTCAAAAGAGGACGTTTATCTATACATAATACCTATGTTTCACATAGTTGCCACGGTGATAGAAAAGTTATTTCGATAATCTGAACTAGCAAAAATATTTTAAAAAAATGTAAAACTATAATAAAATATTTGTATACTACCTTTATTTAGTTCTAATAATCATCTCATAAATAAATCTCAAAAAATTATTTATTTATTTATTTTATATTAATCATATAATTACAAATTATATCCTAAATCCCTAACCGAGCACTAGCAACAAAGGCCATCGGCTCGTTGTAGCGAAAACAGACCAGAGCCTCTGGTGGGAATCGAACCCATGACCCCCGCACTGATAAGCTAGCAAGCTACCAACTAGCCTACCTCTCAAAAAATAAATACATATAATCTAAAGAAAATTACACATGAATTGGTCGATCTCCGAAATGAGGTGATGGAAGTCGAAAACGATCGGATTTTCAATGCTCAATATTTTACTATCTATGGTTGGAATGCATAAAATTTTCTTAATTTTGTGATAAGGTATATATTTGTTAAGGTACACATTTTTCCTATTAAATATTTAATAAAAATTTTTGCATAATCGTGAAATTATAGTTTTTTAATTGTTCGTTTTATTCTGGCAACACTCTAATTTCATTTTTCTTCACAAAATTTTTTTTATAAAAAGTTTAATTATTATTATTTATTTATTTATCCCAATATTTCGTCACCACGTTGGGTGATTTCTTCAGAGAATTTTTTTTTTATTTTTGTAAAATTAATGAATAATAAATATATTAATAAAAAATATGTATGAAAATATATTTTTAGTATGGTTCGAGATCATAGAAAATTTTTTTTAACGAAAAAATTTTCTTATTTTTTTAAATTGCAATCATGCATAGAAAAAAGTATCACAAAATTTAAAGTAATTCAAAATATTTGTTAAAATTTAAACTCGATTTCTAACAATTTTTTATTTGAAATATTTGTAAATTGTCACTTTTCATATAAAAATTCTTTGAAAATAAAAATTTAAGTAACAAAAAAATAACAAAAAGTTTCTTGTATTTACAAATTCCATTGTTGGTGCCTTTTTAAAAAATATTTTTTTTTGTATTTACAAAAATGTTCTATGGAAGGTGTTCAATATTACAAACAGAATTTTGTAATTTTATTCTGTGTATTCAAATTAGTAAGGCAATTTCAAAAGAAATTATATATTTTACAATTCATTGAGTTTACAGCAATTTACTAAAATTTAGTAGCACTTACTAATTTTGTATACTAATTTGATTGTACTAATATTAATATAATTTACTAAAATTTAGTAGCGGCTACTAATTGTGTAAATTATTTTAACTGCACTACACGTCAGCAGACATCTGTTGCTAAGATTAGCAAAAAATACCGCTGGGCTTAAATTAGCAAAATTTCCCTTAATAACAGCAAAATTCCCAGTTGCCATTACAGACTTTTTTCAATCTTTATCATATTAGAAGAATCAAGATGATTAAAATAATCCTTTTTATAAATCAAACGAATTAATGCAATTTGTATAATTCAATTTTAAAGAAAATAATTAAATAAATGTTGATTTGAGGATTAATTTAATTTTAAACCCGAAGGTTTTCAATGACCCTTGAAAAAGTCATTTAATAATTGCAGACTGATTTTATGGTTTCAAAAATGATTTGGGTGAAAGACCCTTGAAGAAGTTATTAAATAATTGCAAAGATTGTTTTATGGTTTGAAAAATGATTTTTATTTTCCAAACCTTATTAATTTCTTATTTTGTTATTTAACAATTTATACATACTGTTTTTATATTTTTTGGAAATTATTTGTATTGCCTAAATTAAAAGTTCTGAGTAATACAATTTAATATATATTAATTTAAAGTCCATTTTATTTTCAGGAAACTAAATATTTCAGATTGAAAAACTGTTCGTTATCGTTTTCGATTTTCATCGCATACCCCATTATTCCTATTTTCATTTTGGGTATTATTACAGAAACATAAACTGGGGTATTTGACTGTCAAGTCTCCATAGACATTAAGACCGAATTGTTGAAAGAATTATGACCATTAATTTTTTAGCGTGGTTTTGGGTTTTGTCATCGATATATTAAGTTTAGAAGTTTTTAAAGTTATTTCGCTGGCGGAGAAGTAAAACGATATTTCAATTACAATACTTCAGTAACAATTTTTTTTTTTAATTAATAGTCTGTATATAACAATTCTTAAAAAAATACACTTTTTCATTTAAGTACCAAAGTGAATTAACCACACGCGAACAAAATGCTTATGCTAAGGCTGGATCCATAGTGGAGGAAGTTATTAGTTCGATACGTACTGTCGTTGCATTTGGAGGTGAAAAATCAGAAATAGAACGTTACGATAATTTATTAGGCCCTGCTTGCAAATCGGGCAAAACAAAAGGCATATTTTTAAGTTTAGGCGATTCTGTTTTAAAATCTATGCTATTTATATCAAGTGCGGCAGCCTTTTGGTATGGAGCACATTTGATTTTAGATGATCGTTATAAAAATCCAGAAGATAAAGAATATACACCAGCTATACTAATGATAGTAAGTGTTTTTGTCAAAAATTCCAGCAAAAAAAAAAAGATTTTAGTTATTGACACCATTTTGATTTAATTACAGGTTATTTGTGGTATACTTGTAGGAGCTGATCATATAGCTCGTACTTCTCCTTTTCTTGAAGCCTTTGCTTCGGCTCGTGGTTCGGCGGTAGCTATATTTGAAGTATTAGAATCAGAATCTAAAATAGATCCTCTATCAGAAGAAGGAAAAATTAAAAATTATGGTTTGAAATGTAATTTAGAATTTCAGGATGTCTTCTTCACGTATCCCTCTCGTGAAGATTCCATAGTGTTAAGTGGTATTAATATAAAAGTAAATGAGGGAGAAACAGTGGCATTGGTGGGATTTTCTGGATCTGGAAAATCTACTTGCATACAACTATTGCAAAGATTTTATGATCCAATTTTTGGCAAAATTTTATTAGATAATGAAGATATCAGAAAATACAATGTAAATTGGTTAAGATCCAATATGGCGGTAGTGGGTCAAGAACCAGTATTGTTTTATGGAACAATTGGTAAGATATTGAATTAAAAAATTAAAACAAAAAATTTTAATAGTTTTAATTCACAGAGGAAAATATAAGACATGGCAAAATGGAGGCTACACAAAAGGAAGTTGAAGAAGCTGCCAAATCAGCGGGGGCTCATGATTTTATTATAAGTTTACCACAGGTGATTTTTCCATATGTTTTAGTATTATTTAATCAATTTTATTAACTTTCACTTCCCAGAGCTATAGCACCTTAATCAGTGAAAAGGGTGTTCAATTATCTGGTGGTCAACGCCAAAGAATAGCCATAGCTCGCGCCTTAATACAAAATCCTAAAATATTACTACTCGATGAGGCTACATCCGCTTTGGATTATCATTCGGAAAAATTAGTACAATCAGCTTTAGATCGGGCTAGCAAAGGACGTACTACTTTGGTAGTATCCCATAGACTTTCGGCCATTTGTCATGCTGATCGTATTATTTTCATAGACAAAGGCAAGGTAATCGAAGAGGGTACCCATGATAGTCTTATGAAGTTACAAGGACGCTATTATGATATGGTTACCGCTCATGAATACGAAGGTCTTTTAGAAAGTGCCAACACCGACGATGATGACAACAATAATGATATGGAGATTGTGGAGAAGGAAAAAGATTTTAGCAATGAAAAGGTCATAGTAAATGGTGTAACGCATAGTCCTCGTTTTTCGGAAGCTTCTTTGGATAAAAATATTTTACAAGCTTTTGCTGCCCGTTCTGTAACAGATCCCAACGAAAAGGATTTAGCTAGTCAACCACAAAATACGCAATATATAAAAACTTTTTATCGCGTCTTACAATATGCCAAACCAGAGTGGGGTTTTTTGATTATTGCCACCATTTGTGCTTTACTCTATGGTTGTGCTCAACCTGCTTTTGCTTTCGTATTTGCTGATCTCTTTGGTGCATTAAATGATATTGATCCTGATGCCGTTTTAAGAAATACCGGTAGATCTGCTATAATTTCAATTGTTGTGGGTATTTTGGCCGGTATTACTTGTCTCACGCAGACGTATTTCTTTAATTTAGCTGGGGTTTGGTTAACAACAAGAATGAGGTGAGAACAATTAAAATTTCAGTTATCACCACCAAAACGGACGAATCTAGTTTTCCTATGCACATAAAAAAATTAACCCTATAATGTTTTTTCTACTGATAGCATTAATATATATGTTTGTACACTCAGAAAAAAAGTTAGTAAAAAAATCAATAAACAGCTTTCAATCCCACTTTACTATATTTGTACTAATTTTAAGTTAAATAAATTATTATTTAGTAA
Source organism: Eustalomyia histrio (assembly GCA_949748255.1). NCBI lineage: Eukaryota > Metazoa > Arthropoda > Insecta > Diptera > Anthomyiidae > Eustalomyia > Eustalomyia histrio. Next base: position 68,971,339 of record OX456524.1, on the reverse strand, counting down.
TTTTTTTTTGCTATTTACATTTTACAACTTACAGAATGTGAACAGAATATTTACAAATTTTTATTGCTTATTTCCGAAATGATTTTACAAATTTTTAAAAATCGATTTGCAAAAATTAGCAAATAAATTGACTAATTTTATAAAGGTGGATATTGAAGGAAATTTTATTTTTAATAATTAAAACATATACCTACAAACTTAAATTGTCTTAAAATGTTACATAGGTTGAAAAAAAGGGATCGGAAATGAAGATACTTTTTACAGTCGGCTCATGTCCAAAAATGGAACATCCACTTAAATAGCACTAAAAATCAGCGCCTAAACCAATTAAAATTTAACCTTAAAATACAAAAAAAAAAATACTAAAAATATTTTTCAAAACAAATATTAGCAAATTAAAACAAAATGATAAATACGTTTATATTTTTTTTTTTTTTTTTTTTTTAATTCAACATTTTGTAATTTCAAAGCCTAGAGGTCAATTAATAAATTACAATATTCCACTCACTTAAGGTTACCTTAAAATTTATAAATTAAAACCCTGATAACTATTTATTTGATACCGTATAAATAAAGTATATAACATTTTGCTATCCCAAATTGAAACGAAAAAAAAAAGAATAATGTAGTAATAAAAAATTATCAAAAAGAAAATAAAATTGTTGTAATTATTGAAAGTTATTTAAAAGTTTTCTTTTATAAACATGAACGCTATAATTGAATTGCCTTAAAGATGCTGGCAGCGCATTAAATAATAAAACCACACGCCTATGAAAAGACCGACTTACCCAAGGAGTATTGAAAGGTGTAATTAGACTATGAGATCTAGTAGATCTAGTAAATCTAAAAAAATTTGATATAAACAAAGGACAATTTATACTAAAAACTCGATAGAAATATAATAGGAGACGTATTTTAATAAAATCACGAAACGATGTTCCAAGAAAACGAATAACATGTTCTGTAATATGTTCACGAATTCGTACTGAATATACATATCTTATAACTCTGTTAAATAGCAACTGAATGTCCCTAATATTATAACCCCAAGTACCAGAAAATACCTCCAAACAATATAGAAAAAGAGGCATTATAGTACTGTGAACAATTCTTTCCTTGACATAATTAGGAATAATAAGATTTGTATTATATAATCTCCTCAAAATAAAAAATACCCTTGACGTAAGATATCTAATATGATATTCAAATGTCAAATTGCAGTCAATAACTACACCTAAGATAGATAAATGGTGTACAAATTCAATATTAGTTCCATTAATAGATAAATAAACATCCTGAACATAATTATGTGAGGTCGAAAATAACATTGCCTTTGTCTTCATTGCATTAATTGATAAGTAATTATTAATCATCCAATTTGAAATACAGTTTGTAGAATAATTTAACACAGACTGAAGTACATCAAAATTATCCTTTCTACCACAAAATAAAACTTGAATATCATCCGCATACCCAAAGAGATAACATCTTCCAACATCCAATATATTAAAAAAATCATTTACGAACATAGTAAACAGAAGGGACCAATAACGGATCCCAGTGGGACACCACTTATGACTGGTATAACATTAGAAACATCAACACCCGAGGATACAAACTGACCACGATCTGTAAGATATGAACAGATTAATGAAGCTGCTGTCCTTGAAAAATTATAAACTTCAATAAGTTTCTTTAAAAGTAACTTATGACATATTCTATCAAATGCCTTAGTAAGGTCAAGTGACAGCAGTACACATAAATGTTCAGTATTCACATTATTCCTTATAGTATCAGTGAGTCCCACTAAAAGCGAAGTAGTACTATGTTTCTCACGAAAACCAAACTGACAGCTACTCAAAAGATTATTTTGGTCCAAATATTCAGTTATCTGAGCTTTCATCAGTCTCTCCTTTGGTCTAATATAGTTTTTGAAAAAACTAAATAAAATAGAAAAAATTTTGCTCGATAAAAAAATATTAATTTTTATATATAAATTCGTAAGGCAATTTAAAAATAAATTAGCAGCTTTAAAGTGTAACAAGTGTATCTAAAAATAATTTTTATTTTTTTTTTAATTGAAATTTTGCTATATTTTATAGAGTATTCAAAAAACCGGCCTTGTGGAAAAACCGGGTTCGGTTTTCTTCGAAAACTCGAATTTTAAAAAGACCGGTTTCGGTTTCGGTTTTTGCAGAAAAACCGGTCAACCTGTTTTTTCGGTTTTTTTTTAATCTGAATAAAAATCTATCAGACTTACATCTAAATCTTCATAACCAAACAAACTATTATGAGTGTTCGGAAAAAAAAAGAGACCAAGTAACCCAGTTGGTGATGTAATTAAAAAAAACCGGTTAACCGAACAAAAAAGACCGGTTTTCGATTTTCTTCGAATTTACACAATATTCGAAACCGATCGGTTTAAAAAATAAAAAATAAACCGGTTGACCGGTTTTCGGTTTCGGTTTTTGAATACTCTAATATTTTATAATTTATTTAAGGACTGAATTTTAGAACTAAAAAAGTTTTTAGTGCTATTTAAAGTGGATGACTAATTTTTGGACATGAGTCGGTTTGTGAAAAGTATCTTCACTTTCGATTCCTTTTTTTAAACTATGTAAAAATTTAAGGCAATTTAAGTTTGTATGTATAAGTTTTAATTTTTATTTTTCTAAGTTTAGCAAATCGGTTTTCAAAAATTTGTGAAATGATTTCTGAAGTTAGCAACAAAAATTTGTTAATATTCTATTAAAATTCTGTAGTTTGTAAAATGTAAATAGCAAAAAAATTTACTAAATAATAATTTATTTAACTAAATATTAGTACAAAAATAGTAAAGTAGGATTGAAAACCATTTACAAATTTGACTACTAACTTTTTTTCTGAGTATACCATGGCAAAAGTATTAAAAATTTGATGTCGATTCGAAAAATGCAATAATTTAATGTTATTTTTGAAGTTATGGCGATTTTTGCTTTTTAAAAACTGCGAAATTAAACATAATTGACACTAAACCTCAATGAATTATAACGAAGTTAGTTTTGTTTTCTATCCGCTGTGTTTCATTGCAAAAAAAATCTGTTAGCTTCTTTACGAGTTAGAGAAATAAAAGTGTCCTGATGCTATCCTGTGAGTCCCCGATCAAAAATAATAACTCATTTATGTTAGCAAACAATGCAATTCATTATCTACAAAATTAATTTCTCTTCAATTATGAACTTAAATCCCTACATCTTTTGTATAAATCCCTGAAGGAATTAAATTTTCTTAGTTAATGCCCAGAACTAAAAGGCTCTATTAGGCTTCGTTCCGGAAATTAAGTGCACCATCGATTGTATTCAAGAGAAATCATTAACTCCTTGACCAAAAGTTGAATTACCTAGATTGGAATGATTTTTTTTTGGAAAATAACTCCATTAAATTTTATGTAGGAATACGGAAAAAAATATCTAATGAATTCCTTCAAAATAAACCAAATGAAAAAAGGAAGTCTTTCAGTTCCTTAAGTTTTGGCAGGAAATTCATTTCCAAAATATAATTTCAGTTCAAAAAATAAAAAATAAAAGGAATTAGGAAAGTAATTTTTTTCCAAGATCTGCGAGAGGCCAATTCTTTTGTAAAATAACTGTTATTATTAATCAGGAAATAATAAAAAAAAAATAGGAATTGCTTTAACAGAAAATGTATGGTGAAATAAATGTTCAAACGATTAATACATTTAATTGTTGCAATTTTGACAAAATCCAGATTTTTACAGATAAATTTGTATATCTCGATTTATTCACCAAAATACCGAAAATTTTTGTTGTACCAAAGCCCTGAGCGAGGTGGCCAACTAAATTTTATACTAAATTCAAAATGAGAACAGGGTTGAAAAATTTCTTTAAAAAATATTTGAAAATATTCTCAAACTTGATAGAGAGTTGGAAACCTGAATACAGTTTAGATTTTATTAAGCCAGTTTCGCACAGGTCCTAAATTAAGAATTGGTAATTCTGAATCTGTTTTTTTTTAATTTTAAGAAAGAATTTTTTATGTACAGTAATAACTGAAAACCTTACATTCTATATTAATTTATTTTTTAGATCTATAACATTTAGCAAAATTTTAAGTCAAGACATGGGATGGTTTGATCATAAAGAAAACAGCGTTGGTGGTCTTTCAGCACGTTTGGCTGGCGATGCATCCGGTGTTCAAGGTGCCATTGGTTTTCCCTTGAGTAATATACTACAAGCTTTCTCAAATTTCATATGCAGTTTTACCATAGCCTTCTCCTATTCATGGGAATTGGCTTTAATATGTTTGACCACTGCGCCCTTTATGGTAGGCTCTATAATATTTGAAGCCAAGTAAGTTTTTGGAATCTTTATTTTTTAGAAAAAAAAAAAACTTCAAATTCATTTTAATCATTTATTATTATTCGCCAGATACACCAATAAAAGTGCTATTAAAGAAAAGGAAATTTTAGAAGAAACAAGTCGTATAGCAACTGAAACTATAGCACAAATACGTACCGTAGCCGCTTTGCGACGAGAATTAGATGTAATTAAAACATATGATCAAGAAGTGGAACGATATAGAGCAGAAATTAAAAAGAAATTACGTTATAGAGGTGTAATCAATTCTCTTGGCATGTCTATAATGTTTTTGGGTTATGCCATAACTTTAACCTATGGCGGTTATATGTGTGCTGATGGTAGAATAAAATTTGAAAATATCATGAAGTAAGATTTTCTTCAAGTCATTCTACATATTACTACTAGTAATTTACAAATTTTCAATTTTGTACACGTTTTCAGAATTTCCAATTCCATGTTATATGGTTTGTTTATTTTGGCACAGTCTTTGGCATTTACACCCATGTTTAATGCTGCTTTAGTATCAGCAAATCGTATGTTTTCAATTATTGACCGTAAACCGGAAATACAATCACCGGATATTAATGTTTCCAAGAGATATGCGCAATTGCCCACTAAAGACAATGCCATACAGGGTGTTAGTTTCCGTGACATTAATTTCCGTTACCCAACACGAAGAGATCAAAAGGTACTAAAAGGTTTCAATTTGGAAGTTTTACAAGGCAAAACTGTGGCCTTAGTAGGAGCTTCGGGATCAGGAAAATCTACTTGCGTACAATTATTACTTAGATATTATGATCCAGAAGCAGGAAAAATAGTAAGTTAAGTTAATAACACTGTGCTACAAAAAAAAATTGCAATAACTTGTGAAATGACCTAGTGTAGGTTGTAGGTCTAGCTGAGTGTATTATATAATCGGTTTCATAAGTTGCAATATACCCTCAAAATTTCGAGATATGGGGAAAAGAGTATTTTTTTTGGACTGGCGCAATTAAACGTTTCTAACTCAGTAATTTTTTAACCGATTTCGAAACGGTCAACGGCATTAATTAGAAATGAACGTGCTCTTTCCAAATATGTATACTTCCCGTATACTATTAATATAAATATGTAGAGATTTTTTCAATAATATAAAAGTTTTTTATTTTTTTTTTTAAACTTTTGAACAACAATTAACACAACAATAATCTCAAAGTCAGTGTCCTTTTGAGTAAAACAAGCTTTTATTCGTGGAAATCGGTTAAAAAATTACAAAGTTATAGTACTTTTTCTAATCAAGAGATATTAGAATTCCTTAAACTATTTTTATTTTAATTTTTGTTAACGAATCGCCGTTAAAATCCAATTAAAATTGGCTTTTGTTTTATTATTTACGTTTCATTTCGCAAGTTCTTTTTCAGTGTAGCACCGTGTAATGAATATTTGTTTTTCTTAATGTCTTAAATAAAATATATATACCATTTTTTAGCTTATCGATCAAGAAGATATTCATCATGATATGACACTGACAAGTCTTCGTAAACGCATAGGAATTGTTTCTCAGGAGCCCTCTTTGTTTGAAAAATCTATTGCCGAAAATATTGCGTATGGTGATACTTCTCGTACGGTAGCGATGAATGAAATTATAGCTGCTGCTAAAATGGCCAATGCTCATGGTTTTATATCCGCCTTACCTTCTGGCTATGAAACCTGCTTGGGAGCCAGGGGCACACAACTTTCTGGTGGTCAAAAACAACGTATTGCTATTGCCCGTGCTTTAGTTAGAAATCCAAAAATTTTACTATTGGATGAAGCCACTTCCGCTTTGGACTTACAAAGTGAACGTATAGTCCAAACGGCTTTAGATGAAGCTTGTTCCGGTCGTACTTGTTTGGTAATCGCCCATCGTTTGGCCACCGTACAAAATGCCGATGTGATATGTGTAATACAGGGTGGACGTATTATTGAACAAGGCAATCATCCGCAGTTGTTAGCGAAGAATGGTATCTATGCTAAATTATATCTTAGTCAACCGAATACACGATAAAGTGGGGCTGGAATTTTATTGTTGTGTTAAGTTTTAAGTTTAAGGTCGGCTAACTTGTCTAAAAGTATGTTAAATTCTATACCATCCAAAGATATATTAATCCAAATTTTACTTATGGTTAAGAATAAAGATTATCTTTGCTACCTTAAACAGGAGTAAAATTTGTATTAACATAACTTGGGATAAATTACCCGACCTATGTATTTAAGTTTGAATGAACATGAATGTGATTATTGTAAAAATGTACTAAAAGTAAAAAGTAAAAAGAAAAATTTAATAACACTGGTCCACACCAAAATTCGCCTTCTGTTTACATAATGTAAATCACAGTAAACATGGATATACGATGAAGATCCTCCATTGGTATTGCGGCGACAATAGTTTTCGTATTGCGGAAGATATTCCATTTAGTAGGAAACCAAATATTAGTTGGAAGTTACTTGGAAATTCCTTTGGGAAGGGGCAAAAAGAGGGAAAACCCTCTTTCAGGGCCTGCCTAAACCCCTTTAGCTAGAGACACGCCTTCCTGGGAGTATGTGCTAACTCCTTGATAAGGTACATTTTAGAATTTTGACCAGGGATGTGGTAAAAATAGAAATTTAAAGGACAAAACGTCTACCCTTTTGGCCTTCCCAAACCGTTGGACCTGGGAGGTTGACACTTGAAATGCAGGCTCCTTCTCCAGTGTAGATAATAGATAAGACGTGATTTTTGAAAAATCAAACGGGGAGGGGCAGAAAATGGTGAAAATTTCCCCCTCAAAGGCCTGTCAAAACCGTTAGAGCTGCAAGGTTGAAATTGTGTATATTTGGTCCACCTGTACCAATCCTCCCAGATATGATTTTTGTAAATTCATACGGGGAGGGGCAAAAAGGGGAAAATCTCCACCTTAAGCGAAATTCCTGAAATTTTAAACATGATAAGCTACATTTTAGAATTTTAGCCAATGACGTGGAAAAAATGGGGTTTGAAAGGATGAAATGTCCGCTGGACCTAGAAAGTTGAAATTTGGTATGCAGGCTCCTTATCCAGTTTAGATAACAGCTAAGATGTTAATTGTGGAAAATCCAACGGAGAGGGCAAAAAAGGAGAAAATTCTTCCCCTTGACGACTTGCCAAAACCGCTAGAGATGAACAGTTAAAATTTGGTACATAGGTTTCCACTCCAGCGTAGACGTCCAACAAAGATGGATTTTCGGAAATTCCTACTGGGAGGTGCAATAAGGGGAAAAGTCTCCCCCCACCGGCCTGCTCAAACCGCTGAAACTAGAAAGTTAAAATTTGGTATGAAGGTTTCTTCTTTAGTGTAGATAACAGATAACACTTGACTTTTGGAAAATCTAACGCGGAGGAGCAAAAAAGCGAAAATTCTCCCCTAGACGGCCTGCCAAAACCGCTTGAGCTGGGAAGTTAAAGTTTGGTACATAGATTCCTCCTCCAATGTAAATGTGAACATTTGCATATGTGCAAATTTGCAAAAGTGCAAATTTTCAAAAGTACAAATGTCACAATTTACAAATGTGCATATGTGCAAATGTGAAAATTTACAAAAGTGCAAATGTACTAACTTGCAAAAATGGAAAAGTTCAAATGTGAAAATATGCAAATTTGCAAGAGTGCTGGTTTGATGGTTTGATAGATTGATGGTTTGATAGATCGATGGTTTGATGGTAATGTAAATGAGAAAAAGTGTAAATATGCACATGTGCAAATGTGTAAATAAGAAAATGTATAAATGTGTAAATATGTAAATATTTATTTATTTCATTCAAAATCTCCCAGACCACACCGCAGGAGCTAGGACGCTAAAATTTGGTATGTAGGTTCCCCCTGCGGCATAGACATTCGCTAAAACGACGAAGAGCAAAACGGGTAAAAATCTTTCTCACGGCCTGCCCAAACCCCTGTAGCTAGAAACCTGAAATTTTAAATACGCTATTCTTAAAGTATGTGCTAACTCATCGATGAAGTCTTCCCCTTAACAGAAATTAAGTATGCAGGCTCCATCTCCGGTGTAGATAACAGTAAAGACGTAATTTTTGGAAAAGCCAACGGGTAGGGACAGAAACGTGAAAAATTCTCACCCTTGACGTCTTGCCAAATCCGCTGGAGCTGGTAAGTTAAAATTTGATGCAAAGGTTCCTCCTGCAGTGTAGACATTCTCCTACCTAGGTCAGCTTTTTGGAAATGAAAACGAGGAGGGGCAAAAAGGTGAACAGTCTCCTCCTTAACGGGCTCCCAAACCGATTTAGACAGCAACATGAAATTTAATATATGTGAACTGGAGTATGTGCTAACTCACTGATCAGCTACACTTTATAATTTTAGCCAGGTACATGGGAAAAATGAGGGTTCAAAGGAAAAAATCTGGAGTATGGGCTAACTCATTTTTATGGTACATCTTAGAACTTTGGTCTGGGGCATAGTAATTATCTGGGAACTCAGTATATTCCCGGGCGTTAGCCTGGGCAATCCTGGGCTTTGCCCGCTAGTAAATAATATAACTTCGACTAGTTTTGCCTATGAATTATATTGTCGCAGTTGGTGATACCTTACATACATTCCGTGTGTTTCCTTTGCCACCTCAATGTTGTCTTAGTCTAAACAAGTAAAAAAAGGCTTAAATTCGGCTGCGCCGAATCTTTGAATACCCTCCACCATTATCCTAAAAAAAATGTTCTCTACTGTTTTTGATATAAATAATCTAAACAATTTTTGAAGTAAAATTATGGAGGTGAACAAATGTTTTGAAGTGAAAAATTTTTTGGATGCGAAAACAAATTTTATGGTGTAAAAAAATTTATTGTGGCGAAAAAAAATTTTTGGGATGAAAAATATTTTAGGTGAATACAAAATAGTATTCACTTTTAAAAAGACTGTTGAAAAAATATGAGAAAATATATTATGTACCAGTCCCTACTATAAAATTGTACTAAAATACACCTTATTTGTATGGAAAATTTAGAGGTACCTTCACATTTTCACTAATAACTTTTTAACTGCTGAACCGATTTTGCCGGGAGGATGTCCAATAATCTGGGTAAAAATAGGCACTCCTGCTTGCGTCTTCGCGTCGTGATCGCCATTTCAACAGACAGACGGACATCGTTAAATCGACTTAAAATTGCATAAGGATCACGAATATATATACTTTGTGGTCTTAGACCTATATTTCGACATGTTACAAACGGAATGACAGGTAAATACCTTCACCTTATATGGTAGAGGGTATAAAAAGCAAGAGTTTAGTTTTTTGCAGTGACTTTATTAGTCTTCTAAATGAAAAATGGAAGAAGGTATTCTCAGTTTGATGTTTCTTCCAAATGCTAATTGGGTATTTATTCAGTCCAGTATTGCCACCAGTTTAACAAAAAGTTACACAGCAGTAGGTCAAAAATTATAAAAACCATATGAAAGAACACAAAAAAATATTATAAAATACAGGCAAATTCACTGATAAGGAATTCCGGATTTTTTTGAACGTGCCTGCCCAAACCGCTTTGGTTAGAAACCTGAAATTTTAAATATGTTTTCCCTGGAGTATGGACTCATTCACGTATAAATTTTTTTAGGATTTTCCGCCATACCTCAGGGAGTTAACTCCCGCTTAAATACCTGCCCAAGCGCTTAAATTAGGGAAATGAAATTAATGGGTAAAGAATGGAATTGAAACACTCGACAAGGGGAACGAAATAAAACTGTAATGTAACGGGGAACGACAGGAATAAAGACAAAGAGAACGAAATGGTATGGAACAGGGAATGAGTTGAATTCAAAAAGTAAACACGGAAAACGAAATGGAATGGATCAAACTTATATTTAGTGATATTTCTTGATTTGGCCAGTTAGAAATCAGAAATATAAAATATTTGTGTTTCATGACAATATTGACAATATCGCCAGGAAAGTGGTACAAATGGGGGTTTAAATGGTGTATGCTCGGGAACATGATAAAATCGTAGCTTCAAATGGGGAAGACTCCCCTTAACGGCCTGCTCAAAATAGAGGAATAGCCGCAATTTAACGTCCTGCCTTCTGCTAAAAATCTGAAATTGAAAATATGTTTTCTGCGAATATGAACTTATTCACAGATAAAGTACTTTTTTCATTAACCAATTAGAATGTGAAATATGGGGACATCCACCAGCATAGACATCTACCGAAACAGTATTTTTAGAAATTTTTACGGATACGATTAAGAGGAAAAAGCTGCTGTATCAATTCTAAAAACCATCGGCTAGGGATCTGAAATTTTAAATATGTTTTCCCTGAGGTATGGGTCAAAAAGTATTTAATCTATACAGAGAAGTTCCCGCTCAGCATTCACTCTTCACTTTCTTAGTACAACAGTGGGTTACAACTACAACAAGGTGAGTTTTGGCTAGTAGTGTTGCCATATACACTAAGAAAAAAAGTAAGTAGAAAAATTTGTAAACGGGTTTCAATACCACTTTACTATTTTTGTACTGGGTTTTAGTAAATATATCATTATTTAGTGAATTTTTTAGCTATTATTTAAAAATTGCAGAATTTTTAAAGAATATTTACAAATTTTTGTTGCTAACTTCAGAAATGTTACAAATTTTTAAAAACCGATTTGCAAAAAAAATTAACTAATTTTAAAAAAAGTGGATATTGAAGCAAATGTTATTTCTAATAATTAACTAACTTAAATTGCCTTAAAATGCTTCATAGTTTGAAAAAAGGGATCAGAAGTGAAGATACTTTTCACAGCCGACTATGTCCAAAAATAGGACATCCACTTAAAATTGCACTAAAAACTTTTTTAGTTGCAAAATTCAGCCCTTAAAACAATCAAAATTTTACCTTAAAATCTTAAAAATTTACCAAAAATATTAAAACAAAATGATAAATTCGTTTGTTTTTGCTATTTTTTTAAGCTTTGTTTTTTTTTTTAATTTTGTCTAAAATATTTTTTGAAAAAAATAAAATAAAAAATGTTGCTCGATAAAAAAATATAAATTTATATATTCGAATTCGAAAGGCAATAAAAAAAGTAGACTTGTGCTGCTAAGCTTAGCAAAAAATAATTTGAACCCAGCGGTATTTTTTACTAATCTTAGCAACACATGTCTGCTGACGTGTAGTACAATGCATGAATTCAGGTATCAAAATTTCTATGAAATTTTAAAAATTTTTGAAATATTTTGTCAAAGAAATTTTAAAATCTTTTGTCAATTTGTATTTAGTTTAGAGATTATTTTGCTACCTCGAACAGGTCCTAAGTGGCAATATTTAATTTGTATATTTTCTTTTAAAACAAAAAAAAATAGTGTTTCCAATGCTATAACTTTTTCTTAACCAACAATCTGAGATTCAAATAGCACATTAAGTCTTAACTGGAATCCCCAAAATTTCAGATTTACGAGTTTATTTTTATATAAAAACACATGTATTTAAAATTTAAAATATTTAATTAACATCTTAACTTATGTATATAGACTTTCAAAATAGTTTTAGTAGTTAAAAAGTAAGAATTTATTAAAATGATGCCAAGTCTTAGCAATTCCTGGCTTTTCTCTTAAAAATGTAAACAAAAATATTTGTCATAAAATATTTAAAATTTTTCTATTTGTAATTTGATAAAATATTTAAAACAACAAAAGCTACAATTATGTAGAGCAGGGCATACAATAATAATTGCTATATTTCGTGTTCCGTTGAAGTCCATTTATGAAAACAAGTAGATATAGAGATATAAAAATAAAGTTTTTTCATACAAAAATAAAAAAAAATGCCCAAAAATGAAAATATAAAAAATATCAGAAATAAAAGAGTACAATTTAAACTCAAAAAATTACAAATACAATTCAAAAATTCGCAAAAGATAAATTAATATTAAAAAATACCAAACGCATTTAAAACAATTATTGAAAATCAACAAATATTTATTTTATTTTATTTGGTGTTTTTGAATTTCAATTGATGCTTTATAAATTACATTTGCAGTCATTCCAAAAGTTTTTAAAACAATCTAATCATTTTTGAAATGGTAAAAATGTACACGTGGTTATTCCACGTTCCCATGATATCTATGCTATTTTTTTATTTTTAAAAAATTTAATTTAATGAAGTTGTGCAAAATGGCTCCCAATCTTAAAATGTCCCGTATTTTGAGGCAAAATTTCATAATGAAAATTAATACTAAAAATATGATGAAGAAATATAATCATCTTCCAGATATATTAAAAAACATTGAAAGAATTTAAATTTTTAAAAGGAATATCAAAGAATATTTATTAGAAAATATTGAAATGCTTCTATTGTAAAAATTATCTCTTTTTAAATAAATTTTATAACTTTTGTATATAGATATTATTTACTTTTTTTTATTTTTATACAATTTGTATTATTTTTGTTAAGTTTAAAACAATAATTTTGTAAATTTTGCCAACTCGCCTCAATAATGTCCAAGCGACGCGAGGCACTATCTATTGTAATAAAAATAAATGAATAAAAAAAATATAAAAAAAAAAAAATTAAAAATGACCCCAAATATAATGAAATTTAAAATTACACCAAAATATGCAAAGCAAAGAAATGTTGCTTATGCACAGCATTATACGCATTTATATTGCATGGAATCAATAACATACATATGTACTCCTTAGAAACAATAAAGTTATTTGGGCCAACCTAAATTGAAATATTTTAATGAATTAGAATAAAAATCATATTATATAAATCAAATATTTTAGTGATGAGCAACTACTGCCCCTCCAAATAGTTAAAAAATTAAGTAAATTTCTGCTCTTCATCCATGAGTGTGTCCTTCCAGCCTGTTCTTATTTACAGGTAGGTTAAAAAGTTCCTGCGCTCACCAAGAGATGGCACTGCTAGCTCCAAACTTTTTTTTCTCAAATTGGTATAACTGTCCTGAGAACACATGCAAAGTTGCAAGTCATTCTGTCAATTCTTTCTTTGTTTACAAGCCATTTGAAGTTGACGTGTCATTGATTTTTTTTAATATGGAAAAAATTGAATATCGTGCAGTCATTAGATTATTTGTTTTGAAGGGTTTAAAAGCAAAGGAAATTAATGAACAATTTTTAGAAGTGTATAAGGAGTCCTCACCTTCAAAACGCACCGTTGAATTTTGGGCTGATGAATTTAAACGTGGTCGTACCAGCCTTGAAGACGATCCACGCGAAGGACGATCAAAAACAGCAACCACAGCAGAAATCATTGAGCAGGTACATAATATGGTTAGTGAAGATCCAAGTTTGACTAAGCGTGAAATTGCTTATGCAACAGGCATCTCAGACGAACAGGTACTCCATATTTTACATGAGGAATTACGTATGAAAAAACTGTTTGGAAAGTTAGTGCCGCACACATTAACAATTCAACAAAAACTGGATCGAAAACAAATTTCTCAGCGTAATTTGGAGCGTTTTAAGCCGAATAAAACCGACTTCTTGCGTCGTTTTATAACTATGGATGAGACTTGGATCTACCACCATGATTCTAAATTGAAACAAGAACGTTTACAGTGGACTGAAGCTGGTTGTTCAGCTCCAAAGCAAGTGAAGTCACAACGATCAGCAAAGAAGGTTATGGCATCAGTTTTTTGGGTGATGAAAAAAATATAATTTTTCATCAAGACAATGCACCTGCTCACAAAAGTGTTTTGACGATGGCTAAATTCAAAGAATTAAAGTACGAATTGCTTGAACATTCACCGTATTCAGCGTATTCTTCCGAAATCTCAAACAATTCCTTCGTGGAAAGCATTTTTCGTCGAATGAAGAGGTCATAGCAGCCGTAGACGGTTATTTTGCAGAGCTTCCGGAAAACCATTATAAGGATGTGATAAAGTTATTGGAAGATCATTGGAACAAGTGTATTAAGCTTCTAGCAAATTACAGGAACCAACCTGTAATTTGCTGGTAACATTTTAAGAGCCATCAAGTTCTGATATGTGGTTTTAGCAGCATCCGACGAAATTATAAAATTTTTAAACGACTGGTTTTCTATGACATTGCGTCTTTTTTGATACGTGTTAAGAAATATATTTTTTTTGGTAAAAATTTTCGCCTGACAAATGGATTTTTCGGTCACGATAATGTGGTAAAGAATTTATAATATATTGCACCAGGCCGACTATTTGACGTTTCGTCAAAAGAATTTTTTTAAGCATAATAGATTTTTATCAAAATGGTATAAAAGCGGAAAAAAGCTTTACAACACAAACAATGTACTTAATATCAAACCTATACATTAGATCTCAGTCAATGTAATAAATAACTTTTTAATAAAAATTGTTTACGAATTTAAAAGCTGAACATTTTGTTTTAAAGGCTTCAAAAAATTAAGGTGTAGAAATTGCCAGCTTTAAAAAAAAATTTGAAAATAGAAATCCTGGGCACGCCACTGATTATTATTACTGATTGAATAAAATTTCTTTTTCAAGTTCTGCTAGTTAGTGTATTGCATTGCATATTGTCAATAATATCTAATGTGGCGTATGAGTAATATTGATGCAGTTAGTGAAAAAATAACACTCATACGCCCAGTATGTTATGAAAATGTTGTTTTTCCTATTTGTGATAAAACTTTGACACTGCTTTATTTGCCAAACCATTTAACAGCTGATAGCACGATAAGTTTGACGAATAGAACAATTATTTTGATAAAAAATTTCAACAATTTGCACGCGTTGCTCTGGTGTAAGTCGATTCATAATGCAATTCAAAAAGTATATAATTTACTATAGAGTATTTTTCCCGCTCTACAAGAAATTCAACATGGTACAGAGTTCAGCGGCAACATTTTTAAATGAGAGGGCAACATTTTTAAAGTTGCTAAAGTGTTGAAAAACATTAAATTTGATGTATGCAGTGCTGCCACATAAACAGTGTAATTTTTTATCCCAGTTTTTAGGATTCTTAACTGTTTACCAGTTTTTTCATGAAAACAATTTTTTTTCAAATTATTGCATTTTTGATTGGTTTTTAGTTATATGTTGTAACAATTAATAGCATATTTATTCTCTTTATTATATATTTTTACCATAGAAATGGGAAATAATGGATATGAATAGACATAGTTGGTCAATGTGTGTGTACACACTTTAATACATTTCATGTCACAATGTTATGTTTGAATTCGTAAGTATTTTTTAACACAATTGCAAATTTTTGTATTTTTTTACTTTATTAGACATGTTTAATTTTAGTAAAAATAAATAGTATATTGAACAAATATTATATTTTTATATGAAAAATGTGAAAAAATACATGAATAAAATAAAAAAAAAAAAATTTTTATGAAATAATCTGAAAAATCTCTAGCATCCCAAAAAACGGCAAAAAAATAGTTAAAATTGGTTATATGGCAGCACCGCTAAACACTACTAAAAGTTGCCGACCAAAACTCACCTTTGTTGCCTCCAAACTATGTTCGTGTTCTAAGAGAGTACTAAAAAGTTCGTGAGAGAGAAACATACTCTATAGAAAATTATATACTTTTTGTGCAATTTCAAAGCAAACTAAACCAAAAGCAACTATCCTAACAGCTGATTGGGTTGTCAAATAAAGCAGTGATGCCAACTCAAAGTTGTCACTCTAAAAAAAACACGCTATATTCAAATTATGATTCTTAAATAATTTTAAAGTAAGAGTTTTGTAAATTTAGTAGATGACGGAAATGTAATTTTTAGCAGAATTCCTTGTCAAAATTAATGTCAAAATTTAGGTGGTGTTTTCAGATGACTAGCAACATACGTTTTGTGGAAAACACATATTAGACAAAATTTATAAATTGCAGCAGTTATGGTTAAAATCAGCCAATAAAACCCGTTTTCAAAAATTATATTAAACGCCATTAAACGGCATTAAAAATTTGAATACTCGCTCTTTTTTTGTAGTCGCACGATTTGGCATCATGGGTGGCTAAAAATTTGGTAGTTTGTTTATCCTGGGTCCTTGGTTGAACTTTGTCATTTAAGAATGGAACACAATATCATTCATATGACTACCACGACTGGCTCGGTAGTACCTCATCCGATCAACCCAATTTTCAGTACAATTTCGATTGTTTCGGCTCGAATTTCTTCAATGGCAATTTCGATTTCATGTTTCAATGCTTCAATTGTCTCTGGATGGTTTGTGTAACATTTATCTTTAATGGCTCCCCACAAAAAATAATCCAAAGGGTTCAAATCTCAGCACCAAGGCGGCCAATTGACATCAAAATTTCGGCTGATTATTGAATTTTCAAAAACAGTGCGTAAAATATCGATGGTTGCGTTGACTGTGTGACATGTTGCCCCGTCTTGTTGAAACCAAATGTCGTTCATGTCATTCTTTTGACTTTTTGGAAACAAAAATTCGTTGAGCAGGGCACGGTAACGCTCACTGTTGACGGTACTTTTTTATAGCCGATTTAAATTTTAAATGGCCTACCCTATTTGTAGTTTAAACTACAGCTTTTGTAGTTTCAAACTACAAGCAAACTTCAGTATTATTTACATATTTATATCTTCTTTTTTCTATTTTTGTCATACTGTTTGCTGATTTCAAGAGTAAAAGTTCAACCAATTGAGTAAGACTTAATTTATTGTTCTTTATTTTTATATAAAACTTTGTATTTAAAACTTTGTATTTTAGAGAATAAACTCTGCATATTACTAAGCAAAAGGATTTGTGTTTATTTGCTTTTGGAAGACAAAGAGTTTCAGCAACAGTGTCAGAACATTACGGATTTAAGGATTTTAGCTGCACCTTCTTAAGTTTACGAAATAAACGAAATTAAACAAAATTTCACGTAAAAATTTATTTAAAATTTTACAGCAGAACTGCATATTTTTATTTAACTTTTTTTATTATTTGGTATTCTTATTATATTTTATTTTTTTTTTACATATTTTTAACAAAAAAAAAAAAGAATTAAGAAATTGGGGCAAAATACTGAAGCCAACAAAAATTTTTATAAAATGTCAATAAACCCAAAAGAAAGTTAAGTAAATTATAAAGTTCTGCTAAAACAAATAAAGTAGAATAATGTTACACATAAATAAGTAAAAGAAACATTATGGAAATTTTAAATTTTCTTCAGTTCAATTTCTTCGACCTTTTCAATACAAATTCCAGGTAGTAAGTATTCAAGCTTAAGGTCTATTTTATACAAAATTATTTATTTGTTATCCAATATTTCGCTATCTCAATGGATAGCGAAATATTGGATAACAAATAAATAATTTTGTATAAAATAGACCTTAAGCTTGAATACTTATTACCTGGAATTTTAAATTTTCTGTTAAACTAAATTATTAAAATATACAAAACTATGATTAAAATTACGCGGCATTATTTTATCTGGCTAATTGGATTATTATTATTTTTTTTTTGTTTATTTGTTTGGTTTTTTGTAATTAACTTGTTGTTATACTATACTTAAACTATCATAGAAATATGTTGCATGAGAAAAAACCAGGAGGGTGGGAGAGAAAGCTCAGGATAGAGGCAAATTCAAAGGAATTGATTCTTTTTGTAATTTGAAAGTCTAAAGATTAATTGTCTAGTCTATTTTAACATTAGAATAGATTTTACGTACAAAAACACTTGTGCCTATATAACCAACAGTACCGCATATTATACCTAAAGCACCACTAAATAACGCCATATAACCAAAATAGAACGAAGTCTGAAACAAACCATACATTCTAAAAGTAATGAGAGAAAGGAATAATTCATTAGAATCTTAAAAAGTATAGCAAAGTGAAAGCAAACTTACTTGGTTTTAAAAAAGAAATAATAAAATGAATATGCATAAACATAGATGGAGGTGGAGGCAGCTGACATAAAACTAGTCCATTGCCATCTATAATCTTCGGCATTTAGTAAGAAGTATGTGCAGACAATTGTTACACACACGGTAACTATAGTTAATATGGTAAATACCAATAACATAAAACCATAAACATAATAGATTTTATAAGCCCAGAAGGAAGTAAAGATGAAATACCTAAAATAAAAAAATAACACAATCGGATGAAGAAGTTTCTCTGCACGAGATATTAAATCCAAATTTACTTACATTTCTATAAATATAGAACCAAATGGTAATATACCTCCCAAAAGTATTATAATAGCTGGTTCCATAAACCATTTCTTTTCGGGTATGGGTCGAGGTACAGCATTAACACGGCATGGATAATCTGGTTGACCATCTAGATTACGACCTACCACAGTACCTACCAATGTCAGGGGTAAAATAACAAAGAAACATATACAGGTTACCGCTACCATTGTACCAAACGGTATAGCTCTGGAGGCGTGATAACCAATGGCAATGAAATTAATGAAAAAAGCTGTACCACAAACAAACACTGGTACCAAAAATGCGGAAATCAACATTTGTCTAATCCACATTCGACCGCCTAATCTGGCATATAATGAACCACCGAAATAACCATTGATAGGAGAGGTAGCCGCATAAACAAAGATAGCCGTAGATAGCATAGAACCACGTCTTAAAGGGAAAGTAGATAAAACATTTTTAAGAAATACTTTCAAACATTTTTATACCAATACTCAACTACTCACTCTGTATACAATTCCCCTACTATGGCAAATATAATAACGCAAAATACCACTGATATCAATTGATAGCCAGTACCAATTAAAGCCGAAAATAATAAAGCATGTGGTGGTGAACGAAAAACATCACCATGCACTTGTTTCCAACCATATTCATCACCTAAATCACGTTCCTTTTGTTTATTAAATTAATATAAATTAAATTTAAAAAATTTAAGTTCATCATTTTATACTTTTTTTTATAAAGAATTTTTATAGTAAAAAGCATTAATTTACAAAATTGAGTTGGACTTACCATATCATCCATTTCTTCGTCTTTACTGTAGCGGGCATAATCTTTACGTAGGGTACGCATTAAGATCATTGAAACTAAACCAACCAGGAAAATTACCATCATGAAACTGTTAAAAATACTAAACCAATGAATCTACAAGAGAATAATTTCAAATAAATTTGTGTTAGTGGAAACAACATTTGTATAGATAATATAAATGCAATTTTAAATATCCTCCACAATGTTATATTATATTTATATTATACCAGAAATCTAGTTTAAAGTAATTTTTGGTAAAAACCTGCATTATATATATATAACTGAATTCAAACCAAAATTTCCATACTAAGAAATCGAGGTTTCATAATTAAAATTTCAATTCAGTAACTGGGATACAACCCTTTATTTTACAGCATTCAGTTTTTAAGTACCCCGTTTACATTACGAAATTTGATAGCTCAACTGGATTTCGATGTGACAACCACAACATTTTGTAAACAAAACAATTGTTTGCTTCACTTTGTTCGCAGCAAGTCAATCTGATATCATTTTAATGTTGTTAGCAAATATTTTCTTCGATGGATAACAGCTGTGTTTATGCGGGAAGCTATCAACGTCATTCCCATACAAATTTGACATATATTTCCGTATGTATCAGGAATAATTTAAAATTTAATTAACTCGATTTTAACCTCGTCAATATTTCCTGCAGCATGGAATACTGCTCATGTTGTGCCCATTCCTAAATCTAAAATTGTGTGTAGCCCTGATGATCTCAGACCTATTTCGATACTTCCCGCTTTGCCAAAAGCTACTGAGCATATTTTGAAGGATCAAATGCTTCAGGCTACTTTAATGAAAATTTATGAGTCACAATATACTTTTCGTCAAGGTTATATAACACTACATCGTTACTTCTTAAGCTAACTGACTCCATTAGAGCACATTGAGTGCTTTAATTTCTCTTGATCTATCCAAAGCCTTTAATTCAATTGATTTTGCAACTATGGTCCTTAAGCTAAAAATTGAATACAATTTCTCCAAGTCTGCTTGTAGACTTGTTCTGTCCTACTTCATTCTGGAGTTCCTCAGGGCTCTTGTTTATCCTTTATATAGGAGGCTAAAATTTGGTATGCAGGTTCTCCCTCCGGCGTAGACGTCCGCTAAGACGGGGGTTTGGAAATTCTTTCGGAGAGGGGCATAAATGGGGTAAAACTCCCCTTTTACGGCCTGCCTAAACCCCTTTAGCTAGAAACCTGAAATTTGAAATATGCCTTCCTGGGAGTATGTGCTAACTCCTTGATTAGATACATATTATAATTTTGGCCAGTGACGTTGTAAAAATGGGGGTTTAAAGGGCGAAGTCTCCCTATTTATGGCCTGACCTTTGGTATGCAGGCTCCTTCTCCAGTGGAGATAACAGCCAAGACCTGATTTTTGAAACATCAAACGGGAAGGGACAGAATAGGGTAAAGTTCTTCCCCTCAACGGCCTTTCCAAACCGTTTGACATGGGAAGGTGATATTTGATATGCAGGCTCCTTCTCCAGTGTAGATAACAGATAAGACGTGATTTTTGAAAAATCAAACGGGGAGGGTCAGAAAAGGGTTAAATTTTCCCCCTCCACGGCCTGCCAAAACCTTTAGAGCTCAAAGGTTGAAATTGTGTATATTGGTTCCACCAGAGGTAAAGACATCCACCTAGGTAGGATTTTTGTAAATTCCTACGGGAAGGGGCAATAAGAGGAAAAGTCTCTCCCCGAACGGCCTGCCCAAAACGCAGAAACTAGAAAGTTGGAGTTTGGTGTGCTGATTCCTTTTTCAGTGTAGATAACAGATAAGATTTGCAAAAGTGCAAATTTGCAAAAATGCAAATCATCTCCCAACCCAAACTGCAGGGACGCTTAAATTTGGTATGTAGGTTTCCCCTGCGGCGTAGACATTCGCTAAAACGGGGAAGAGCAAAACGGGTAAAAACCCTGCACAAACCGCTGGACCTAGGATGTTGAAATTTAGTATGCAGGCACCATCACCAGTGTAGATAACAGTTAAGACGTAATTTTTGGAAAAGTCAACCGGGAGGGGCAGAGAAGTGAAAAGGGTGAAACCCTTGACGTCTTTCTAAAACCGCTGGAGCTAGTAAGTTGAAGTTTGGTGCAAATGTTCCTCCTGCAGTGTAGACATTCACCTAGGTTGGATTTTTGGAAATGTGTACGGAGAGGGGAAAAAAGGCCCACACCGATTTAGACAAAAACCATGAAATTTTAAATATGTGAACTGGTGTATGTGCTAACTCACTGATCAGCTACATTTTGGAATTTTAGCCAGGTACATGGTAAAAATGATGGTTCAAAGGGAAAAACTTGAAATTTTAAATATTTGCTACCTGGGCTAACTTATTGTTGAGGAACATCTTAGAAATTTGGTCTGGGGCATGGTACAAATAAGGGGCCCCGGGTAATTATCTGGGAACTCCGTATATTCCCGGGCGTTAGCCCGGCCAATACTGGGATTCAGCCCGGGCAACGCTAACAACGTAGCGGGTTTCGCCCGCTAGTTTTAATATATTTTTGGGGGATGATCAAATTCAATTTGTCAATCATTACAGGTGTACAGGTGTTGTACTTGACAGTCAAGTTTTATTAAAATTTCACATAGATTCATTATCTGGCCGAGTGTGGGGCTCACTTCGAAGAATTTATCATACTAAAATTTTCTTACTTTTTTTGATTAGGCAAAAATTTGCTCATGCCTTGTTGATGTGCCAGGCCTTGTATAAACTTGAGGTCATTTCTGGTACTATCGAAATAAATCTTACCCGGTTAAAACGCATTGTCAATACTATTGCCCGATTTATATACCATATTCCACGACGGAACCACTTTTCGGGTTATGTTAAACGTTTTCTTAGATGTTCCTTTGAAAATTTTGTCAAATTTCGCTGCTTGATTTTATTTCATAAAGAAATTCAAAGTCGTAAACCTTGGAACCTATACAAAACCTTTGTTTTTCACGATTTATAAGAATTAAGAGATCTGCTTTTGAAAGATCGTATTTAATTCGAATTGCTCATAGTTGGCATGAATTGCCTTATGATTTACGTATCTTCTCACAAACTAATAATGTCTTTCGTTTAAATCTCATGAAATATTATTTTGAATTGGTTTTATAATTACTGCTATGGGTATTGTATTTGTATTTTTGGTGTTACCACTTATTTGGACCCTATTATAACAATTTCTTCAGACTTTTTCTTCTTGCCTTTTTAATGTTTTATGGCTGGGGAGCCAATGAGATTTGTTTAGTAAACTAACTTTGTTATTAAATTTAAGTAACTTAACTTAGGTGTAAGTACAACTATGTAATATGTTTTTGGCCTTATAGGCTTTATATTACGGAACTGAATAAATAAATAAATAAATAAATAAAAAAAAATAAATTAATAAATTAATAAATTAATAAATAAATAAATAAATAAATAAATAAATAAATAAATAAATAAATAAATAAATAAATAAATAAATAAATAAACAAGTAAAAAAAGGCTAAATTCGGCTGTGCCGAATCTTTGAATACCCTCCACCAAAGGGGATGAAGATGATATACGTATATACTAAATTTTGCATGAACTGTAATATGAATATGTTTTGTCAATTTATGTAACGAACTTTTGTTATTTAGTTTTAGCAATGTTATTTACAGAGGTCTGCTCTGTTAGCGACTTTAGCATTGTTCATTTTTACGTTAACTTAGTTATCATAGTATGTAAGACAATAAATGTAATCGAACAATAAGCAGACTTAATAACATTTTTACTTACTTAACAGAAAAAAAAAATAGATACAGAAAAATTGTACAAATTTGTATGGAAAATTTAGGGGTACCTTCACATTTTCACTCATAACTTTTGAACCGCTTGACCGATTTTGCTCATTTTAAATACCAAACTGCTCGGGAGGATGTTCAATAATCTGGGTAAAAATAGGCACCCCCGCTTGCGTCTTCGCGTCGTGATCGTGATTTCAACAGACAGACAGACGGACAGACAGACGGACATCGCTAAATCGACTTAAAATTGCATAAGGATCACGAATATATATACTTTATGGGGTCTTAAACCTATATTTCGACATATTACAAACGGCATAACTTTTTTGTATCTAAACCGATATTTCCGAGTTTTTTCAACAAATATGTTATACTAAAGATTTTTGATCTTTTGCTATATAAGACGTATCCATAGGTCATATTACAGCTCTAGAATAGTGTTTGTTGTTTGTGTATAAAAGGTGAAGAGGTGAAAGAAAAGAATTACAACAAATCGTTAAAAGAAATCACTAGAACTGCATGTGTTTTATTTCTACAAAAACGTTTGATTTAGCTGGCAAATTTGCATTTGGGGTTTTATTTCGCTTTTTTATTAAAAAATATTTTTAGTTTCTTTAGCTTAATTTTAAAAATTTGAAGAAAAATAGTTTATAATTTAATTTTTTTATTATTTAATAATAAATAAAAATTTTTATATAAATTAATTATCAAATGTTTAAAAAAAACAAAAAATAAATAAACAAAAAAAAAGTCTTAAGAAAATAAAAAAAAATGTACAAAAAAAAGTGAATTGAGCGGGATTCGAGCCCGCGGCCTTAGAGAAAAAAAGTATTTGTGACATAGCGTCTAGACAACTGAGCTATTGAAGCTCACACAAAATCATCGTTAATAGAGGTATATATATAAAAAGTCTTCGTTCATTAGAAATTTGTTTGGTTTTTATTTAAATGACAAATCTTTGTATGTGTTTGTTGTTTGTGTATAAAAGGTGGAGATGAAAGAAAAGAATTTCAACAAATGGATGTGTTTGTTATGCGTAAAATTCTACATACATATTAAACAAAGGGATTTTACGGAAAAAATTAGAGGTAGTCCTGGTTTTTTGATAATATCTTAGCCATTTATTAACCGATCTGGTTGATTTTTAATAGCAAACAGAAATGGATCACATGTAACAGAAATAAATAACAATGAAGTCCTCATCATGTCTGGGTTCTTCGGAAAACCCATTTCAACACACAGACGGACATCGTTAAATCAACTTCGCTCTTCATAAGGACCCAAAATATTTATACTTTATAGGGTCTAAGATCAATATTGTAGAAATTACAAACGGAATGACAAACTTATATATACCCTTCCACCTGTGGTGAAGGGTATAAACAGTAACGTTATAGTGTTCTTTAAAAAAATACTTAGCCACGTGTTTGATTTATTGGAACAAAATATGCATTTAAAAATGTTTTGTTTAACATCTGCTTATTCTGGAGGCTTTAGCTTTTATAACATATTATAAGGTTGAAATAGCTTGCGAATTTAAGAATTTTTTGAGTGAATTATTATTTCTCAGAACCAGTGTCCAGTTTTGTAAGAAGATTATCTTTCGTCATCCACTTTTGTAATTAAATATCCACCATATTACATGAAAATTGTAAACTGTTGTTACAAATTTGGTAAACGAGAGCAATTTTTATAGTTCAACAGTTTGGTAAGTAGTGGACAATAATCGTCGCTCGTCTTATAAAATCTGGGCACTAAATCAATAATTTAACAGGCAAATTTTCTGTTTCTAAGAACGACTTGTTGAACAAGTTCTTGCCCTACATAATCTGTTTTTCTGTCGGTTTTAACACCGATAATTTTTTGTTTAAAATTATTCCAAAAGAAACCAAATATTCCTAAAACAACTTCTGGAACTAGTTCTAGTTAGTTAAATTGTATCTTATCATTAAAGTTTAGGTAAACAGGTTCTGGTTATATGGAATTTGTTCTAACATAATAGCCCTTATTACGGTTGTCATAGTCGAATTCGATAGTAAGTCGAATTTGTTGGAAAGCCTTCAAAACACAATTTTTTAAAAATTTTACCACTGAATTAAACATAATTTACAATCGGATTATAAAAAATATGTAATCAGAATTTAATTTCTTTATAATTTTCAATTTAGGCAAAACCATTTTGTATGGAGCCGAAAATTTCGACTATAAATTTGAATAAATTTATTTATTTAATTATTTTATTTATTTAATTATTTTTATTTATTCAAATATTCAAGAACCAAGCCCTCTGGGTCAAATATGGTTTGTATACTACTAAAAAAAAAAAAACAATTCACAATAAAAAAAAAAAATTAAAAAAAATATAACTACGTCTATAAAATGCCTAAAAGTAAAATAATAACTAAAATATAAAATAAAATTTAAAATTTATGGTCCATAATGTAGCAATTCAAATCAAAGAAAAGATAAAATTACAGTTATCAGAATTAGAGAGGGTGTTACATACCGAAATACTGGACTAATTTGCGTTTAAACGTAGCCTTTGAAAAAACGAAAAGTTTAAGGTCTCTTGCTAGTGAATTCCAAACTCTAGTTATCCTCGCATTACAGGGTATTTCAGAAATGGATCAAGTTATACGATGAAAAACTATTTGAGGGTTTCTACTCGATCTTGTGAAATTAAAGTTCTCAACAATGTAACTAGGACTATTCATCTTAATCACCTTGTGAAACAGTAACAAAATTCTTAATTTTATTAAATTTTCAAAAGAAATACCAACAAAATCTAATACAAAAGAAGTGACGTGTACCCATATTCTCAATCTATAAACTTATCTTATGATACGATTAAATGTAAGATGAAGGCGTCTAAGTAAAACACTATTAGTATTCACGGGTACTAATAGTACCCGTGAACAGTAAAAGTAATAGCTTTGACATAAGAAGACGACTAGCAACACGTTTCCTCACATGTGGAGGCAAACATAAGTCCAGACACCACAATCGTCTTAAGGTAGTATTCACACGAGCACACACGAAATCAATATGCTTTGAAAAACGTTATTATCATCCACATAAACACTCAAACACTTTTATTTCAGTGACGAAATTAATCCTAACAGCTCCTAATGATACATTCAAATTACTGGAGTCAAAACCGAAACACATTGCCTTTGTTTTGCCAGGATTAATTTCCAACCCATTCCTATCCATCCACTGTGCAATCCGAGTATAAATCATCCACTATAACAGGATGAAACTGAAATGAATTTTCCAAGGGAAAAATAAGCTCATCAAAAAAAGATGTGGATGGTTCACATGATTAATTAGAAATAAAAAAATTATAAACAATGTCAGGGTCAACATCCCCAACTTTATCGCCCGAATCATTTGGTTGGGAACCGATTTCAAAAGAATTTTATTGACAGAATTCCTAGAGTTTAAATATTAATTTTCTGGTATGACATGAAAATACAATTTACATGATTTAGAATTTTTTAGGAATTTGAACAAAAATTAAAAATTGTCTATTGTATTTCTTAAAGGCTACATAGTACTTGCTTTTGAGTTGGTTGGTTAAAAAAAATTAAAAAAATTGTATTAAGAATTGTTATTAAAAAATTTAATTAAATTTTTGGTTAAAATAAATTTATTGTGTATTTATATACTACTTGAAAAAATGTAACATGCATCACGTAGCTTGCTTCACAAAGGGTTCACGGCCTTTGCTTAAAAACTATAAAATTTTTGGCTGCAAATAGATTATTTTAGAATTCTCTTATGTTCATCTTTCTTTTAGGTATTAGATTTTGTATGCTTTATTAATCAATATTCCCTAATAATTACGAAAACATACCTCAACATTCAAAGTTACTTCCATTTTTTTTCGCAACAAATACCTGTAAAAAAAATTATGTTTTATGTCATTCGAAAGTACACTTAAATCCCACTAAACACTATGTTTAAGTTGAAGGTATCTCATTTGAAAGGCCAAGAAATTTCTATATTTTAATCCAAAAACGCGTACGTCACGCAGAATTTGCCCATATATCACCAAAATCCAGTATATTTTGGGAATAATAAAAAGGTGCCGTGTTTTTTATGAAATAGACAAAACTGTCAACTGACAACAATTGGAATTTTCCCTATTTTTTTTTTTTAATTTTTTTTGCAAAAAAAAAACGCAACATAAGTTGTAAGTTGAAAGCTAAATAACATAAGAAATTTATGGAGTTTTTAAAAAAAAAGATTTTCGTTATTTACTATTTTACTAAAAATAATTTATTCCATCAAAAAATGTAATAAGATAAAATTGAAAAAATTAATTTTCATTATGTCCGTTAAGTTTATACCTCATTTGTTTGGTAATCCAAGCTACTGGTAGATTTTTGTTTATTTTTGATGAGTTTTTTAGTTTAGGCCTTTTCTAAATATACATTTAAAACAAAAATACATTTAAAACAAAATATTATTTAGATTGAGAAAAAAAATTAAATAAATTTTATTTTAATGCTGTGTGCGAACTGGCTTAATTGAAACTAAACTAAATTCAAGTTTGCAAACTTTTATGAAATTTGAAAATTTGTTCCAATATTTTTTCAAAGAAATTTCAAAACCTTTTGTCAATTTGTATTTAGTTTAGAAATTATTTAGTCACGTCGCATAAAGACTAAATATAATTTTTGTCATTTTACACCCTTTTATGAAATTATTAATAATTCCTTACTTTATCAGACATGTTTGGAAGAGTCAACTTTTTGAATTGCTGCTGCCTTTGGGTTTTACTATTCCATTTTCTTTATATATTCCAAAACCTCACTTCCCCTTTTATTACCTATTAGGACAGAGTTGCAAAAGTTCTTACTTTAGTTACAAATATTTTTTATAAATAAAAAATTACCAAAAATATGACAAAACAAATATAAGTAAATTCTTCTTTTGCTTCGTTCTTAAACGTCAAAAAATGACGAATTGAAATTAATGGGAGAATTTAAATTAGTTGCGATGACTACTGTGTACACAATTATGGTTATGGCTGGGGAGCCATCTAAAAGCTATATTATGTTATATATATACTGTTTAATTAGTTTTAAGTTAAATTATATTTTTTTTTTACTTAGTGCCTAATTGTTATTAGACATGGATATTGATCTCACAATACATTTGTAATTGGCCTTGAAGGCTTCCATGTATTGAAATTAATAAATAAATAAAATAAATAAGTAAAGGGTGTCCCAAGAAGAACGCAATTTTTAAATTTTAAATAAAACACAGATATTTAAAAAAAAATCGTGAAACTTTATTATATCGTAAAGTAGAAAGAATGAGGTTATGTATGGAACAATATATCGTGCAGATGGCCGCCGCGGCTTTGCTGGCATGCACGCGATCTTTTAATGAAATTTTCAATGACCGTTTTGCATGAATGCTGCGGTATTTCATTAATGCAGCGTCCAATTTCCTCTTTTAAGGCTTGAGTCGTCGTCGGCTTATTCGCGTAAACCATCGACTTCAAAAAACCCCAAAGAAAAAAATCTAATGGTGTTAAATCGCACGATCTAGGCGGCCAATTCTGATCTCCAAAACGCGAAATAACACGACCGGGAAATGACTGATGCAGCAATTGAATTGTTTCTCTGGCTGTATGACATGTGGCGCCGTCTTGTTGGAACCACATGCCCTCCACATTCATTTCTTCAATTCTAGGCAAGAAAAAACTGGTTATCATTTCACGATACCGAACACCATTGACTGTTTGCGCCTGACCTGCCTCATTTTCATAAAAAAAAGGTCCAATGATTCCTCCAGCCCAAAAACCACACCACACAGTGACACGTTGAGGATGCATTTGCTTCTCGTGAATCACTCGAGGATTTTCCTCACCCCAAATGCGACAATTCTGCCTATTGACGAAGCCATCAAGATGAAAATGGGCCTCGTCACTGAAAATGATTTTATCGGCAAAATCAGCATTTTCATGTTGTCTCTCCAATGCCCAATTAACGAACTCCCTTCGCTGTCCATGGTCAGCTGGCTTCAGTTCCTGAGTCAATTGAACTTTGTATGCATGAAGATGCAAATCTTTCGTCAAAATTCGCTGAAAAGTGGATTTGGAGACACCAATTTGCTGAGCTCGGTGTCGAATTGAGGTGGATCGAGTTTGAGCGACATCATCACGTACAGCTGCGACATTTTCGGTCGATCGACGCGTTGTTGTCTTTACATCACTAACAGAGCCAGTTTCGGCAAATTTATCCATTAATCTCTTTACAGTTGACTCTTTTGGAGCATTATTGTGACCCTAAATTGATCGCAATTTGCGAACTGTAGCCGCAAAACTCTCACCATTTTGGTAAAACAATTTCACAATAAGAATGCGTTGTTCATTCGTGTAGCGCTCCATTTTTACTAACCTCGTACCTTCTACTAGCAAACAATAACAATTGTTCAAATGTCAAACAATGACACATCGAATGTTGCCAGATTTAAAAATTGCGTGCTTCTTGGGACACCCTTTAATATCTTATTCTGATCTTTTTATTATTCTAATCAAAAACTTACCCGATGTTGAAAGAAATTTGGATCCAAATATTTATCAAAACGATCCTTAAACTCAATCACACTGGGTTTCCAATTGACTTCATATGAAAATTTAACTTTTGAACCGGCAACCAATAGTTCTTTCTTTTCTGTAGTCAAAGTAATGTCAACAATTTGTTGACCATTACGGCCAATATCGAATTTCTTATGAGTATAAATATAATATTTGCCCTGATCATCTTTTTCGCCCACCTTACCCCAAATGGGTAAACCATCAATATACATTTGATACCAATATTCATTCATGACGGCATAAGTAAAGGCTTTTACTTTATCGTCCGTCAAATCAACCATACAAATAACAGTGGCGGCCACATCACCTGAAAAGAAAATTTATTTATTTATTTTAAGCATTCCAATTACTGTAAAAAAGAAAATGTTTGAACTTACGACTAAATTCAATTTCATAGCCACTAAATTCCAATTCAACACCCTGTAGTGCTTCACTTAAAGTTTCATGATAATGTGATATACTCGATTTGGAACCGCTGCAAAAGGGTAAACTAAAATAGGCATAAGTCTCTTGCCGATTATGATAGGGACCCACAGTATTCATCCATAACACCACCTCTTCACCATCGTTGTACTGAAATTGGTATAAAAATATCACACAAATATTTACTAAAAGACAAATTCACCTATAAAGATCAAGAATAAATTATTAAGAATTCAAAAAAGGTTGAGAACTTTTGCCATCTATAATACAAACACTTGGAATTCTGTTTTGTCCAATATTATGAAATTTTAAAGTTTTTATGGAGAATACTAGAAAAAGCTACATCAGAAATAATACAAGTTAATTTATTGAGTTAAGATAAAATTTACAAACTTTAGTTGTGTTTAATAATCTCCATTTATTATTAAATCATTGTTTTTAAATATAGGTAGTGTTCGTAAGTAAATTTAATCTCAATCCAATAAATTAACTTCCATTATTTTTCATTTAGCTTTTTCATTTAAGTTGCAAGTTAAATAAGAAATATTTACAATTAACACTGTAAGGCGCAAAGAAAGTACGAGAAAATGCTTTCAATGTGGTTAGTGTTTGGTATATTTTTCTATTTAGAAAATACATTAATTTTATACAGATCAGCTTCACTATATTTTTTTTTAAAAGATAATCTCTGAGATTTGGAGATATTTTTCCTAGTCTTTAATTTTAGAAAAAAATTTTAATGTCTGGATTTCATTTTAAAGTGAAAGTAAAAAGTTCATAATTTTTTCTTCTATTTCTTTTACTTTCGTTAATAATACAATTTAAATCTTTCCTTATTTTGTTTTATATCTTCTAAGCTTAATATTATCGGTTAGTTTTTTTAAGTTATCTGTATATGTGTTAGCTTTCTAACCATATATGGACGTATGGGCTCGGTTAGTTTATTATTTATTTATTAACTCATCAATAATACATAAAGCAATTATGGCCAAAAATACTGTATTACATGAATGAGTGAATGAATTCAACAAATAAAATAAATAAATATTAATTTAATTGATTATTGTGCAGTGCCATTAAAGGCAGTAAAAAATCAAATAAAACTTTGAAATATATTGAAATAGGTGCCATAAATTTCAATTTCACGCAAATTAGAATTTGCACTAATTCCAAAACATATCCGGTCATCATTTAAAGAAAACTTATACTATTCAGAATTCTCAAATTTAAAATTATTTCTGTTAGAAAAATCAAAAACATGTGTGGTATACGTAGATATGTACAACTGTCGCGATTTACCTGTTTTTTGTTTGCTTTCCAAAAATTTTAAAATTCTGAAATATGTTCCAGAAGAGAAATCCTCTGACGGAAAATCTTGACTTTTATTTAGTTTTTTATGAGAAAAGAACTATGAGATAGTGAAATATTTAATTTAACTATGGACAAATTATTTTATTTTCTTTTAATTATTTTGCAATCTTAAGGTTCTATATAAATTTCCATTCTAACAAGGAAACTACATAATGAAGTAACCCATATATCTTAATGGCCCTCTCTTTGAAGCGATCTGAGTTATTCCAGTAAACTTCACTTAAGCCTTATTAAGTTCGGAAACATTTAACTAAAAAATCTCTAAATACAAAGATATTCTGAAAAATCCTCAGCTCAAATTTTTTTTTTTTTTTGCAAATAATCAATTATTATGGGGTTTCCACAAGACGTTCGTCATGAGTCGAAAGATTATCTGCCTTGAGTTTGTATTGCATATATTTTGTTTTTTTCTTTTTCCTTGGTCTGAAGCAAAACATAATATAGACACACCAACTAATTGTTCACATAATAAAATAATACTTTTAAATTCTTAGATCTTTCGAGTTCAGTCAGTCGAACAAATAGGCTTTATAAGTGAAAGTGCTCGATATGGAGCAGTCTCTAAGAAAGCTAGAAGGCTGCCTTTTTAACCAATCAACATAAACCGAAAGCGGCTAATCACACTCTACATAAACTCACTTTATGATTGTGTTCATCTCCCACTACTTGATGATAATGGTTCCCAGCAATTAAGAGAAAAGACACCAAACAAATTTTCGCCGCCAATCCCATTGCGGCTTTTTTAATATCAGTATGTTGTTATTGCTTATTTTAACTTTGAGAACTTTTTTATCGATATTTTAATTTGGATAATTATTTATACGTGGCTTTAACGATTCTATTGATGATTGAATGACTGACTGCTGCTGCTGTTGTCGTGTGGTGTTGAGAATCTTGTCAACCATCAAAAAAAAAACTTCGTTTGCAAATTATATACGATTTTTTAATTTATTCCATTTATTTAATTTATATATTTATAGACTATTGTTTAATTTATTATGTTATTTGTTTTTATTATATTCTAAAGATTTTCTTACAAAAAATTTCTTTAAAAATAATTTTTGTTGGTTTGTTGAAAAAAAAAATTGATTCGTCTACCTAAAAAATTGTGCTTCTTCTTTGTCAAATTTGACAGCTCTTCTACTCTCTATCCTTCTATATTATTTCTGCACACTGTTGCCAACTTTTTCGACAAAACCGCTAATATAACTAAGAACCAATTTATACGATGAAATTGATTGCATGCTTTTTCTCAATTCCCCGATTAAAGTTGCTTCCAAAGTTATATCTAGTTATACAGTGATTTTCTTTTTATTTGCTCCACATTTTCTTTCTAAATCCGAATGTGAATGAAGCAACAAAAGAAGAATACAAATGTATGCAAAAGAGAAACAACAAATACATGCATCCCGCTGGCTTCTCTACACCGTTCGACACAATAACAGTTGCATGCGAAATCACTGTGGATGTTAAAAATATTGCTACAGAGATGCCTACTAAGCAAATATACCAACTTAACATCTACACAAGACATTAAATTAATGTTTAAATAAGAAAAATACACGGAAAACAACAATTCATTTTTGTTATTGTTTTGCATGTATTTTTCGTGTTTTAACATTGATTTTTGGTTGGCTTACTACTGCAACCTCGTATCTCAAAAACTAGTACTTTTCAAGAGAGACAAAAATCGTTTTATATCTTTTTTTTGAAATTTAAAAACTAATGAATTTTAATTTTAAGTTTATTAAAAAACATTTTCTTTTGATCTCTCCTGAAACGTACTAGTTTTTGAAATATGAGCTTGCTGCAGTAAATCCTCGATATGTATTGATAGTAATTTGAGCCCAACTTTAAATACATTCTAGCTGTTTCTGGTATTTCTTGCAGATTTTTTTAACCCTTCTTGGCAACACTGGATTTAGCTGTTAAATAAATTAAATTGAGAATTAAAAATTAATCTTAATTTTTTCTGTACAAAAATGATTTCAAATTCACAAAAACGTAATAAATCACCACAAACGACAGTTCAAAATCCAGCTCCTTCAAAAGTCTCTCCACGTTCGCCCTATATCGAGTGGATTCATTGCAATGTTTGTTATGAACAATATATGCGAAAACGTCGTACTTTTTATTTGCTTGCCTGTGATCATGTCATCTGCCAACAGTGTACCACAGAAATTAAGAAATCTATGGTAAATGGTCCTACAATTTTCACATGTTCCCTTTGTCGCAGCCAACAAACTCGTGCTTGTAAAATGGGCAATGATATGCCGTCACATCTCAAGGAACTTTTTCATCCTGAACCGTATTTGGATGGTTTAAATACATATCGCATAATGGTGTTTCAGCAAAAGCATCGTCGTCGTTTTACAGATTATTTGGACAGACAGGTAAGATGATAAAAGTTTAGGTTTCCGTACATTACATTGGTAGCCTAAAACAGCCAGCGTTCTTGGTATTGTATGCAAATTAAATTTTACATTTAACATTGTTTTATGCTTGTAATCTTCTCCTATCAATGTGTCCAATAATTGGAAAGTATTTGATTAAATAAATAAATAATAATTGTTAAATCTGTTTTTGGATTCCGGCGCGTAAACATAACGTACAAGAACACGCCCAAATAATATATTTTTATATTTCTAGTACACAATTATACAAGAATACAAAAGTGTTAGTCAAAAAGATCGAGAACAAGCTAAAAAATATTACCACGATTTGGAAGAGTTAAAAAATGAACGTAAGCGCTTGGAGAAGAGAGTTATTGAAATTAAAACTCAACGAAAAGAAATTGAAGAAAAAAGGTAAGTTTTGAAAATTGTGATAACAATCCATTCAGAATTTAAAAACTAAGTAATGAAAATGGATAAAAGATTTTTTAAAGAAAAATTTCACAATTTCAATTGCTAATGGTACAAGAATCAATGCAACGGCAGGGTATTGATTTTGTAAAAACTATAAAGTGGTAAAACGAGGTTTTTAGTCAAAAGGTTAAGAGTTCGAGTCTGGTTACAGGCATAAGTTTTTTGTTTAAAATTTTGTTTATAATTTTTTATTGTTTGTGGAAAAGCTTTTTAAAGACAAACTTTTATGTTTTCCCAACAAGCTTAATGCCAGTGCCGTCATATTATGGCAAATAACTGTTACACAGCCGTTGTCAATCATTTACGTTTTAAGGTTTCAAGTGTTATAAGTTGTCTCATTTACTTAGTAGATAGGGCTCCCGTCTGCCATTCTGATGACGTGGGTTCGAATCCCGTTGTAATAAATTAAATATCTTTCAATGAGTGACTGGAAGACAACGAAAACCAGCAAACAAAAAAATGTGGCTTATAAATAAGCACTTCAAATAAACATAAAAATTTCATTTCGAAACTTTTTTTTGAAGAACTTACCAATTAAAATTCTCTGTTAATTTCTTTCAGAAATTCATCAAATTCTTTACATTCGTCGTCGTCGTCCGGAAGAAACAACATAGCTAGACCCACAGCTTCGGCACCAACAAGTTATTCTTCAGGACCTCGTATGCCAAGACCAACAGGTCAAATTACTGGCAGCAGTGGTATAACATCGTTTAGCCATCATGGTTCAAATCATTCCTTTGTATTATAAAAATCATCATTGAGATTTTTTTTATAATATAGAATATAACTTATTCTCTTCTTTGCATAAACAAACCCCTATTGCCACATATGAAATTTCCGAATAAATATGTTATCAAATATTTAAATTTTATGTTTTTTTTTATATTACAAAACCTTAACACTAGTTTGAGAAGCTTTCTAAAGTAATTGGATTTTTATTTTTTTTTGTAAATTTTGGTTTAATTTTATCACTAGCTATGAAATTGATCTCACCCGCCTTTTTCTTAAGTTTATTGTGAATATTTACTACTATTGAATTTTTTAATGAGCCTGATGCGGTTGGTGTTGTCGAAGTCGAAAAATACATCTGCATACAAAACTATGTTTCAAAATTTATAAATAAATACAAATCCTCTTTCTGGAAATCTGTACCAGTTTAAAGGATATATAAAGTGAGCTCGCTTGTAAAAATTTTGCAAAAAGACTGATTTTATAACAAAAGGTCTAATTATCGAGATCGACGATCCCAACCGCAATAAGCAAGTATACTTTTTTTATTTTAATTTAAATTTCATTTTATTTAAAACTACTTAAACTTTTTTAAAGTATATGTAATTACAATTTTGTTGTATATTGAATTAAAAAAAATAAAAAAAAATAAAATATTTAAACTAAACACTAAATTCAATGAACACTTACTTTTCATATTTTGTTTTCTTTTTTTACAAAAAAAAAATAAGAATTTTTAGTTAAAAATTTAAACTAAAAAATTATATTAAATTAGGAAAAAAAAATAAAAAACAAATTAGAATATTAACATTTAATATACAATAATTTAGATAAAGTCAACTGTAGTTCAGACATTTTGTTGCAGCGACTAAATAAAAACTTATCTTTCTTATAACATCTTCAACTATGTGATCAAAACAATTGTAATGCCAAACATTTTCGGTATCATTGCCATCAAATAATGCACATCGTTAAAAAGTTAATACATTCAGTTAACTTGTTCAAACTGTGATTACTATAAGCTTCGCGCAAACAAAGAACATCCACTTTTTTTAAACATGAATACATCAATGAATTAAACATGTGTATGTCAGGAAAGAACCGGTATCGTTGCTTGTGCGTCGACTTTCGAGATATGTTGTTATATATTTATACTTTCTTTGGTTTTTATTTTAACATGCTTAAAAAGTGTGTTCTTTTTTTGCAGGGTAAAATTCTGAAAAACTTATCATACAAATTTCAATCGGAAAACTATAGGAATAAAGTTATAATTAATTTTCATTAGAATTTCAAAAACAAAATTATCTTTAAACTTTATTTCACACTTTCTGAACTTCAATTAATATTTTTTTTTAATACCAATCGATAATATCTAAATTATAATTGAAAATGTTGTAAAAAAATATTCGATAAGTGAAATGTTAATAAAATTAAAGGAAAGTAGAAGAAACTAAACTAAAACATTTAATTCAAGTTAATTTATATTAAAAATAATAAGTATAATAAAAAGAGAGTAAATATGAAATTATTTAATACAAAAGAGTTTTAATGATATATTTCTTTTACACTTTCCCAAGCGTGTAGAAAATTTCATTTCACATTACGCAATAATGATTTAAAAATGAAATTTTATTTTATCTTTGCTTTTAATTCAATTAACAGTCTTTTTTACATTAAATGGCGCTATCATGGCCTGGGGACTAGCGGAAATACTTCCAGAGGGAGGAGGTGGAAGAGGCGGTTTATGTTGTTGTTGATGTTGTTGTTGATGATGATGATGATGATAATGGTGATCTTTTTGCATTCCTGTATGTGCAGTGTGTGTATTAGCTGGTAGTGGAGGTGGTGGATGCATTGTATGGGATGACGGAGAACCCATAAAATAGGCTGGATTCATAAAGCGTTGATTGTAATTATAGCCAGGTGGTGGTGTTTGTATTGATCCATATGGCGTAGCATTGTAGTTAGGATCTGACGACATACCAGATGTCATTAAATTTGGTGGTGGCATATTGTACTGTGGATGTCTTACACCTGTTCCCATTACCATATTCGGTGGTGGTGGGGGAAAATGTTGCGGTACAGGAGCCCGTGCGAAGTGTGAAGGTGGAAAACGCATAAAATTATTAAGACGCATACCCACAAAACCTATAGGTGATGGAGGATGACGTATGGGAGGGGTATGTAAAGGTGACATTTGTGGTGATGTTTGCGATGCCAAAAACGCCAAACCACCTGCTGCTTTATTTAAAGACATTAAAGGTGGTTGTTGTAAATTAGGACTTTCACGTTTTGTATGTACAGAGTCTGACATCATTTTAGGTGAATTAGACACTTGACTCTCATTACGTGAAATACGATTCAAAGCCGCTAATGTTGTTAAATCTTTTGTGGATGTAGGAGCTACACCAGCGCAACCACCACTTGCACCACCAGGTGAATAAATATTTGGAGATTGTGTTGGATTACTTGTACCTCCTCCGCCTCCTCCCGTTCCTCCTGAACCTCCAGCGCCTCCTTGTGCTGTGGTTGCTCCTGGTGGCACACATTTAGGATTTAACAAACGTGGTGGTATGGGTTTTTCCAATTGCGATACATACATTGAATGTACCACAGAATCGAAATGGAAATAAACCAAAGGTACTGGTGTTGGTGGTTTTAAATAAATTGGTTGTTCTAGATTTGCTGCCGGCACTGTTGTGGGCGGCGGCGGTGGTGGCAATTTTTCTAATGCTTCTTCAATTTTCGATTTTCTCCTATTAATTTGTCTGCCTGCCACTAAATCGCGTGCTGCTGGTACTTCGATACCACGCTTTTTACGCAAACGTAATACTTTTTGTCGTATTCTTGTTTCGATTAGTTGACGATCTTCATCTTCACTATCACGACTGGGATAAATGCCATCTTCAAAGTAGACTTTTTTCTTTTCGATTTTGCTGTAAGGAAGGAAAGAAATGATGAACAAAAATTAAAAAAAACATTTGGGAAAAATAAAATCAATGCAATAATAATAATAATAAGTGTGCGCTGATCCTTACAATTTTTTCCATTTAATAAAATAAATTAGTGTTTACTATTCGTTAGTAACATTAAAAATTATGATCTTGAGCCTGATAAAAATAGAAATACATATATAAATAATAATAATATCATTTATGAAGGTTGAGTTTTTTCAATCAATAATTAACTATAAGTGCTTATATAAGGTGTGTTCGACGTGCGTTACCGCGGGTGCCCGCGGGTACCCGATCTTACCAGAAAGCGTTTCTTGTAACAAAAATTGGGTAAATGAGAGCGTTTATGAGAGAGCAATCGTGTTTCTCATTTTACCAGAACTTACCCGCACTTTTTGTTTGGGTAAAATGGTAAAATTGTCAAATCATCAGCTGCTGCTAATAAATAAGCTGTTTTGCATTTTTGAAAAAAATTAACGTTTAATAAAAATTTACTATAAAGAACTTTTCCTTCTTAATAATGAAAAATACATTTGAAAATGTAAATAGATATTTGTCATTTCAAATATATTTATTAATTAATCTGGGCTCTAATCGCCGCATTCGTGATCGAATTTGATATCGTACAAAAAATAAATTCGATAGGTATCGAATTGCCTAATTACGGCATTCGATTGGTAACGAATCGAAAATTTTGCGAATTGTAAAAGATTTTATTTTAATTGTAATAGAGTCCTGACATATGTTTCACACAAATGTAAACAAAAAAACAAAAACAAAAACAGCAAATTTAAAACAGAGTAAGTAAAAATTATGCTTTTTAGTTAATTTATTTAATTAAAACATTTTGTATAGACAATGAGTCAACAATTACTATTAATAATGCACATGTCCTCATCGGAATCTGAAGATGAACATGGCGTAATGCGCATAAGAAGACAAATGCGGGATAAAAGCGACCCTCTTTCCTTGCCTGCTAAAGCGTAATTCATTTATTTATAAAACCAAAAAATACTTCACTAAGGATTTATTTGCAGATTTAAACAGCGAATTAGACTGTCGAAGGAGGCGTTTAATTATGTTCTTTCCCAGATTGATTTTGTTGGGCACATGTCAACTGCGGTGCCGCCAACGCTTCAGTTAGCAGCAACACTGTCTCTGTTTGCTACCGGTAGCTTCCAACATGCGGTTGGAAACGATTATTTAGTTGGTATGTGTCAAAGCACTGTTAGCAAAACTGTAAATAATGTGGCAAAGGACATAGAAGAGACATTGTGTCCGAATTACATAAATCTGCACTTGTCCTAAAAACTTAACAATTAATACTTTTTTAAATTAAAATTAAATAAAACTTAAATTTTGTTCACTTTTTTATATGAAAACACTTTAAAACAATTTTTTTTTAATTTCGACACCTATTGCTGTATCGAACAATATTGTAAAAGATTGCACTCGATCGATTGCTCGTTATCGAATCTTATCATCTCAAAATACGTTAATTTTTGTTCGATAACGAATGTCATAATCTCAAAATAAAAATATTCGATCAGAGTTGTTCGATCACGAAAGCGGCGATTAGACCCCTGTTTTTTAGTATGAATAAATTTGACGTTTATTTTTGGGTAGGAAATGTGGTTTTGTGCGTTCGCAGTATTTTAGGCATTTTTATAGTTTTGTGAGAGAATTTTTTGCTTACTCTCATTTTACCAGACTTTACCCAAAATTACCTCGTACAGACCTATACATACCGTGTAGACAAACAAAAACCCTAGCTGTCTACGGACAAAAAGTGTAGTAACATTGTTTTTTTTTTTTCTTCGTTATGCCAATAAAATTCAAAAAGTGCATCGCGAAAAAACTATTTTCTGTAAATTTTCAAAATATTTCTAATATTTTTGCTGCCAACAAGGCAGAAATCACTGTTACACTCACAATATATTTTCCGTTACCGACTGTAGTTTATTTAAAAAAAAAAAAATACGTAAAGTTAGTTTTTAAATGAAGAATCAATTGAAATTCATAGAAATATATTTTTTAACTATTTGAATCAGTCATTCAAAAAACAAACTATAAAAATTTACAGACATTCAGTATGAGTTGATATTAGAGTATTCAAAAAACCGGCCTTTTGAAAAAACCGGTTTCGGTTTTCTTCGAAAAATCGAATTTTAAAAAAACCGGTTTCGGTTTTTGCAAAAAAAAAACCGGTCGACCGGTTTTTTTTTTTAATTTGAATAAAAAGCTTATATAATTTGTTAATTGTTTTTATTACAAACAAAAAAAGAAATTTAATATATAAAGTAATAAAAATAAAAAAATACATTCCTTGAAAAAAAAATATTTATTTCATTTCAAAATTTTATTTACTGGTTTTAATATTTTTTAATATAATATCTTTTGTAAATTAGGAACGTTAGTAATTTGAACAACGTTTAAAACCTTTGGCATTAAAAAGTTTTTTTAATATTACATTTTAAATATGTAAAAAGAAAATCCATTTTTCACTTCTAAAATAATATTTTAGAAATAACATGCAATTTAAATGTTTCGTTTTAAGACGATTTTTTTTGTTTGCTTTTGATAAAGCTAGAAGTGAAAAATACTCTTTCACTAATAGTAGATGTTGAACAAATAGTCAAAAGACAATTATATAAATTTTCTAACTTTTCAGTTCTTTTGTCGCATTTATCAAGATATATGGAATCATCATATAATGATGAATGATTTTGTACAGTCTCTTTTTTAGGATTTTGAATACTGTTTATTGTGTTATTTAGATCAAAAATAAAACTATTTGAATTTGGAATATCCAAAGTTAAGTCTTCATCGGAATCTATCAGACTTACATCTAAATCTTCATAACCAAACAAACTATTATGAGTGTTCGGAAAAAGGAAAAGAGACCAAGTAACCCAGTTGGTTATGTAATTAAAAAAACCGGTTAACCGAACAAAAAAGACCGGTTTTCGGTTTTCTTCGAATTTACAAAATATTTGAAACCGATCGGTTTAAAAAAAAAATAAACCGGTTGACCGGTTTCGGTTTTTGAATACTCTAGTTGATATTTTCAGTTAAATGTAAAATTTTATGCTTTCTGCTTCAAAAAATAGAAATTCATATACAGTGAACTCGCGAAAACGTGAACACTCGAAAAGGTGAACGTCTCAGAAACGTGAACAAATTTATTTTTACACAGACCGTTCTATAAGAGTTCACTTGTTTGATTATGTAACAACATTATT
Organism: Eustalomyia histrio; assembly: GCA_949748255.1. Classification (NCBI taxonomy): domain Eukaryota; kingdom Metazoa; phylum Arthropoda; class Insecta; order Diptera; family Anthomyiidae; genus Eustalomyia; species Eustalomyia histrio. The sequence goes on along the minus strand of OX456524.1, from coordinate 68,930,092 downwards.
TTTCTTACTTGTAGCCGCGTATATATGCTATTACCTGTTAGTTGTTCTTTGACATTGCTATGTAAATGTAGGAAGTGATTAAACAATTTTATTTGTGAAAGTGAAAGATGTCATCAAAGAAACATAAAGTGTTATCTTTAAAAGATAAAGTTTTTATTATTGGATTATAGCAAAAAGGTAATAGTGTCAGTGGTTTGGCAAGAAAATATGGTGATGATAAATCATTTAAAAGAAAAATTGGGAATTAACAAATCGTGTAAATAATACTCCTTATGGTACCGGGAGGTGGAAAACATTGCGTGCTTCTGAACTTCCGAAAATGGTAAAAACTCTTTATAAATGGTTCCTTAGCATGCGAAACAAAAAAATTGCCAGTAAGCGGAAAAAGAAAAATCTTTTGCAATTCACCAATAAATACAAGAGAGTGATCGTGGTTTTAATTACCAGCCTCAAATTTAAATAAACCTAAAGGGAGCTGTAGAGGCTGTTATTAAAAATTAATAAAATATTTGTTTTGTAATACGTGTTTAACATTTTTTTTTATTAAAATAACATTTCTGATGCTGTTGTTTTTTCCATATATTGGCATTCGATAACGTGAACAAACTCAAAAACCTGAACTGCCTTGGTAAAAATTAGTTCACGTTATCGCGAGTTTACTGTAATTCCTTTTTGTTTTTTTACCAAAATAGTTTGTATATATACAAAATTATTTCAATAAAAATTACAATAAATAAATACATACATACATACATACATACGTACATACATACATACATACATACATACATACATACATACATACATACATACATACATACATACATACATACATACATACATACATACATACATACATACATACATACATACATACATACATACATACATACATACATACATACATACATACATACATACATACATACATACATACATACATACATACATACATACATACATACATACATACATACATACATACATACATACATACATACATACATACATACATACATACATACATACATACATACATACATACATACATACATACATACATACATACATACATACATACATACATACATACATACATACATACATACATACATACATACATACATACATACATACATACATACATACATACATACATACATACATACATACATACATACATACATACATACATACATACATACATACATACATACATACATACATACATACATACATACATACATACATACATACATACATACATACATACATACATACATACATACATACATACATACATACATACATACATACATACATACACACAAAGCCAATAAAAATATATACATCTACATGTGTTGTGTTCTGTTTTGTAAATGGAAAATAAACAACAAAATGGAAAATCAGTAGTCCTCTTTTTGATTTTATTTTCGATTAATTTAATATGTATTTTAAATTGTTTTTAACGAAATAATATTGTGAGTGTAGTTAATTCTAGAATTATGTCTTTCAGATGAGGTTTATTTGGTTTTTAATTGAAGTTAAACTTAAACCAAAAATTATTTAGCCTTGTCGCTCAATTGCTCATAATAAATTTATTAATATAAATAATTTCGAATGTTTATTAATTTAATTTATCACTGTTTGTTGTGTTTTGTTCTATTCATGTTTGAAGAGACAAAAAATTGTTTGCTTTGTACCAGTGCTGTCATAATTTTTTTGATAAATCTGTTAATTTCAAAAAAAAAATCTTTTTTTTTTGCACAAAAATCTTTTTTTCAAACAAAAAAAAATTTAAAGAAATAAATATAAAGAACAAGTATTTTTTATCAATTTGTTTTTTTTTTTTTTTTTTTGAAACAAAACGTAAAAACTTATTCGAATTTCTATTAAATAGAACTAAGTAACATCTATTTTTTGAAGCATTTCACAAGACATATACGAATCTTTTACTATATATTGAAATATTTTAAGATATAATCGTCTCATTTCACTGTTAATTAAATGAGTTTGGGGACTTTTACTTTGAAATAATCTGTTCAACTTATTTATATCGGCTAATATAAATTTTTAAAATTTTATATATAATTCAAATTCAGCTTTGTTTACATTGCCTTAAATTCTCTGAGTTGAAACGAATTTTTTAATTCTCCGTGCAACAAAAAAAAAAAAGTACATCCAAGCGACTAAGAAGCTGATTTACTGTTGCTTCAAGTGAAAGCCAACGTGTTTGAGAAGGGTGTAGCAATCTTTCAACAGACTTTATTAAAAAACGAATTTTTTTAATATAAAAGTTGAAATGTTTTTTAAAATCCGAGTCCGATCGATTCATTTATTCCGATCGAATGTATTTTTATTTTCTTTCCAGAAATTGTATTTCTTTTAACAGGATAACATAATAAATCCAACATATTTAAGATATTTTATAAGTATGCAAATACAATGAAATAATTAAAATTGATTGAAAAAAATCTACAATTTTTGTTTTTTATACAATGAAAAAAGTCATCCTAATGTATATATGTATTTATTTTTTTCGTATCAAAAACTAAATTTTTGTTTAAATTTTATTACTTTAAAACAGTTTTACACAAAAGATTAACAGTTTCACATTTTCAATAAAAAAAAAAAAACTTATATATACCCTTCCACCTGTGGTGAAGGGTCCCAGCAAAAAAAAAATGGTAGTCATTCTGTGACTAGAACTTCTTTCGTTGCTTCCTAAACTTCAGTTGACATTCTTTTATGATTTTTTGGTGTTTTTCTAAGGCACTTCCTAGAGAATTCATGTGTTCATATTTCATATCTTAAATATCGCTGCATATCTTAAAATATCACTCTTCATTACTTCTAAAGCATACGTTATAGTATATCGTATATTTTTTTTGTTTTGAATCTAAAGCATTTATTCAAATTGAAAAAATATTTCTGATGAACTGTTTTAATTTTTGTATTAAATCATTTATTATGTTTTAGTTTAAAATTTCATAAGGGCTAGTATTTATGCAGTTTTGCAATTTTTAAAAAAGTTTTAAAAAATCAAGAAAAACAGATTTTGTTTGACCTTTAATTGAAACTAGCTGGCCTGTCATTTTCATTTTTTCAGCCTTAAATATTTTTGACAACGCAATCTGTGCATTTTTGTATAATGTATATTATTTAACACTACATCATTTCCAGTTTTAATTCAGAACTTACCAAAATAATTTTAAAATTGTGTAAAAATTATTTCAAATTAAAAATATTTAAAAATTGTGCAAAAACAATTTAAAATTGTTCCAAAAAATATTTTAAAATTGTCTAAAAATGTTTCCAAATTGTACAAACAGTTTTTAAATTATCCAAAAATATTTTAAAATTTGTCTAAAAATTCATTTAAATTTTTGAAAAATGTTTTTTTACTAATGCAGAATTATTTATTTGTTTTAATAAAGAGTATTTGTATATCAATGCATAAATTTCGCTTCTTTAAACTTATTTTTCTGCATTCTTATGAATTAAATTTTCATCAAAGCTTAAATACTACAAAGTATATGAACATTTTCCACTCATGCATCAGAATACCTAATCATTGTATTATTATTGCTTCCTTAGAGTAAAGTATGAGTAATGCTAGTAGCTACATTTGAATACTTCCATCCTATGACAAGCTAATGTTAAATACATCGATAAAATTATCAGAAAAGAAGTGATGCCTTTGCCATAGTAGTGATGCTTTTATTGCTTTTTTGGCAGCTTCATTTTTGCTGGGCGTATAATAAATTGATGCTATTAACCCATTGATTGATGCTATTAACCCATTGAACACTTCTTTTTACAGTGCAATTCTCATTTTCTCACTAACACGACTACATTTTTATTTTTAAACAGCATGCAAGCAGTGCACTGCTTTATACGTATTTGTGTACGATAGATAGTATTTGTATTGTTTTTTTTTTTTCATACAAAAATGAGAAAATAAGAGAGAATTGTTTTCATACACTTGGACGTTTTTGAGATGTAACATTTTTGTAAAATTATATTCACAGCTGAATATTAATTAGCATTAATGCTTATTTTCACTAGCAATCGAAAATGAATAACAAAAAAATTGCTATCATTCTGAATGAGCGAATTTGTTTTATTTAAGCTGCATCATGCTTATTCAAAATTACTTGAGCATGTTTAATTAAGTTTTAATTGTTAATGTACAAATTATAACAGAATATTGTACTTTAAATTAAATTAACTTTGTATTTTGAAATATCATAAATTTGTGAACTTTGTCCAAATAAAAATATATTGAAAATATTTTTTCACTTCCATTTTAAAAGTAAATACAATAATACGCTATATAAAAATCATTATTGGGTCACCTTCTAATATTAATGAATTATTTTTCTAGATATTCGCCATTTTGCAAAATAGCCAGTAACAGAGTATTAATATACAGCGATAATAAAAATAGGTCAGGTCCGGAAGACATCCCAAGGAATCTTTTTTTATAAAACAACCACAGGGTGGCCCATTTTTATACGAACGAAATGGAACGGGAAAGACAATTTGCTAATTTATATTATCATATAAATTGATTAACCCTAGGATGTTCAACTGAGCTTTTCGAGGCCCATTTTGATTTTGAGTAGCCGCCAAGTTTTTACCTTTGCTCTGAGCGAAGAAATATTTTATTTCAACTACCGCTAATGCCTTCTGAACATAATGAATTCAGTAAAATATTGTTACTATTGATTTCGTAGAACAACCTTGTCTGTTTATGTAAAAATGTGGTAAGTGTACCTACTGGGCCTCATGAAGCCCATATGGAAAATTAATGACAGCTGATCCACATTCAACACAGTTGATCTTTGTGCCAGAGGAGTTCAAAATTCCAAAAATCGACAGGTAGAGGAGACATTGTTTGGTTATCATAATGGGCAAGTTTCATTGTGCTCATATGTACCAAAAAAAAACAAAGCTATCATTTTACTATCAACCGAACATTATGCATCTAATGTCGACATTTCAAACAAAAATAAGCCATATCAAACTTTTGATTATAACGAAAATAAATCTGGAGTCAATACAATGAATCATATGCTATGTGGCTACTCTTGTAAGCCACTAGCTATGTTTTATAACATATTAGATATTGCTGGTCTTGCGTCATTTATTGTGTACGACTCTTTTCAACCATCACGCAAATCAGATAAACGTCGCATGTTCCTTAACCTTTTGGCAACCGAGTTGGGCTATGAATAGCCATGTTAGCCGCTGGCCTGGCATAAGTGCAGCTATGGCGAAATTCAATGTTGTTGTAAGTAATTTAAAAATTATGAATAAAATAATATCCATTTCTAATTATACCGTTATATTTGCAGGCACCATTGAATGAACAACCAATAACAAGCTCATCTGGACAACCAGCGAAGAAGCAACGAAAGGACTGTGCGTGGTGCAATCTTAACCCTGACAAAAAAACAGCGCAAAACATTTTTGACGTGTGAAAAATGTAACAAGTTCATGTGCCTTGAACATGGCTCTATGAAGAAAGTTTGTCTATGCCATGAATGCGCTGCTGCTTCTATCTCATTGCTAATTGATAAACATTTTTTAAACGATTTAATAAATAAGCTAAAATTTAACTTTAATTAAAAAAAAAATATATATTTTTAAGGCATCATTAACAGACACCCCCACCCCACGCCCAAGTCTGAGCCACGCATTAACAATTAGTGTTGTACAAGACTTCTACACACTACACAATCCCAGCAATCAATTAAAAGCTAAAAAGGTGAAAAAATTGTAAGGGCCTCGCCAGGCCCAGTAGAGTCACTTACCATTGCCCAGGCAGTCAGACATCCTAGGGTTAAAAAAAGTAGACACCCTATGGATGTTTTATAAAAAATTCATGGAACTCTTTAATGGACCTACTGAATCTGTTCTATCGAGGGTATCTTTCGTCAAGCTTTGCTCGCTTAGTTTTCGAGATATCCGCCATTTTGTAAAATGTCTATTTTCGTGAATCAAATTGTGATAAAATAATAAATAAATATTAAATATTTTTATAATTGTTATTATATTTTTAAAATATAAACGCACCGCACCGTGCAAGTATTTACACACACAAATAAACAACATTGTGTTATTTTTTGGAAACATCAAAGGTGTTGTTAGATTCGCTCCTTACAAGCGACCGTCGCAGTCAGCGACAAGGTTTGTCGGTGAGCAGTTCGCGCTCACCATTTAGTTTTCATTTTCTTAATACACCCGTAAATTTTAGCTGTAGCAGTTTTAATTTATAGAGAGCAGTTCCTGCTAGCCAGTTTTAACTGTTTTCCAGTTTTTTTAGGATGCTTAACAGTTTTGAAGTTTTTTTCAAAAAAAAAAAAACTGTCACAATACTCAGCAACAAACTTACAGAGAGTAAGACAAGTTTACTCTCAATAAGAAAATTTTAAGAAAAAAAATTACACGAACGGAAAATTCAAATAATTCGACATCTTTATGTAAAATTCTTATCATACTGGTGCCTGAAATGCCGAATTGTTCGGATCGAGTTGCACACTTTCGGTCACAGCAGCCACATTCTCACCGGTATGGAGTGTTGTCCAATATCAAGTCAAACTCATAAATTTTTTGCGCAAACTTGATACAAAACGCGTTGCTTTATTTCAGCCAAAACTTCTTTTCAATAAACACACAGTTTGGGCAACACAGCAATATTTCGCAACGCTGTTCAAGCATAAAGCGACTCATTTATATTGCGAAATTATTTATTTTCGTGAAATCAAATTCTCGAAAAAACCAATGGATTAAAACATTTCAGGTTGTCAGGGGTCTTTAGATACCCCCAAAAATTTAACAGAAATATAAAGAAAAAAACAAAGATTTTTTAAACATATTAAGGTAAGAATCAACCGATTATGTGGCATAACAAAAGGAGCGTTATGGTGTAACGGTTAGCGCCTTGGTTAGAACACCTATAAGACTGAGAGTTCGGTTCTAGCGACGGTAATATAATTAAAAAAAAAAAAAAAACAATATGTAAAAATTTTCTATTCCCCATAAATATCTCCTTCTGTGTTTCTAAAGCACTTAAACTCACCATAGTAAAATAACACAACAGTGCTATAAACTAAGCTAATCAATATATATTTATAATCTTAAAATACTGTCCCACAAAAAAGCTTATTATAAATTGGTTTGGTTTTCACTTTTATTTTGCAAGTTGTTTTGCCTTTAAAAATTTAAAATTATTATTTTTTATTTTAAATTTTTAGCATGACTACATTTTTATTGAAGAATCGGATTAAGATTCAAAATTAATCTGTTAACCTAACCAAAGTATACAAAATTAATTTGGAATTAACCTCGTCCCATTATTAAAAAAAATTATATACTTTTATGTGGAATGTCTTGGAAATTATAAAAGATATCCCAAATTGTGTAATAATATTTGTTATAGGTATTTACTTGGAAACAAAAATAAAGATCGACCATTTCACACTCACTCATCTTTGGAACTTAAGCTTGTCTAAATAAATGACAGCTGCATGTGTGTAAATATGCTCCACTATTTCGCGGGGATTCGATACTGTTCTAACCAATTCTTTTATATTCTTTATTACAATTATGGACTTCCGGATGATCATTTAACAAAAATTATAGAAATTTCTTTTTAATTTTTTTTAGATAGAAATTGTTCAAATCGCATTTTTTTTAAAAAAAGATCATTGGAATTGAAGGATTGTAATCAAAAAAATTTCATTGCAATGCCAATGTAATCGTCAATTAATTGGAAGATTCATACCAATGCTAGACCCAAGTATGATTTATATGAGCATCTTTTTCATATAAATTATAGTTTTCAATGGAAAAACCTCTTAAATATAAAAACAATTTAATAAAATACTTACTCTGGTTTTTCAGACATCTCCGAACGTTTCAAAATGCTTCTCATAGTATTGTCACCTTCACGATTTAAGCGCATAACTGCTGATTTAACATGACGACTATTGACTTCATCCTTCCACGCCAGAGAAGATGTTTTGGCTTTTTGGCTTTTCAACGAATCCTTAGCAGCTGGTGATATTTTTGGTTTGTTTAGTTGTGAAGTATCCACATTAGAGGGAACAATTTCTAGAACATTACCCTTTTGAACAGCAACAGCTTTGGGCAATTCTTTGAGAACAGGATTTGTTGGATGTTGATGATGGCCCATATTGAAATCGTTGTAATAGAAATTATTCGCTGGTGAAGCTGGACTACTAATGCCACTATTAATAGTAGGTATATTGGAATATGCAGGAGGATGTTGCGTCAGGTGAGGTGGTAAAATAGATGGATGTGTATGTGACTGATGCATAACATGATGAGAGGGTGGTGGTGGTAAAGCATGTTGTGAAGGATGATGGGGATGAGCCTCGTGTGTAGATGGCATCATGGCTACATAAGGATTTTGATAGTAACCCCCTGCACCACCGTTGGGATCTGTCATAGGTTGTGGTGGTATAGACATATAAGCTGCACCACCATATTGTGCATAATTTGTGTAACCCTCATATGCAGCGGGTGGAGTATCTGCTTCACCAGCTGGTCCATTGAGAACAATATTTATACGAGCATCTAATGATATACGATTGGGGGAGGCATTGTAGTAAAAGGATGATGCTTGTGAAGCTACACTAGATGCTATTGATTCTTGTACATAATATTGCGGATGCGGTGATATAGATGAATGCCTTTCAAAACTATTATCCCTGCGATGTCTATGATCATCATAACGACTGGATGATGGTTTTGGTGAAGGTGAAATGGGTGATCTAGGAGAACATGGTGATCTTGGTGAGCAAGGAGAACGCGGTGATCTGGGACGTCGTGGTGGCGATGGTGGTGATCGCGATCGACTTGCTTGTGATTTTGGAGAACCCAGTGGTGATAAACTACGACGCATGGGCGGTGATGGTGGTTTAAATGGCAGCGGTGATCTTGAATAACGATCTTGACTGTACGATCGTCTTCTTGGTGGTGGTGTTCGCGGTGATCTTGGTCTAGATTGTGGAGATCTAGGTGATCTTGAGCGAGAACCTCTGTGACGAGCAAATTTATTTTTATAATGGAGTTGTGAATCTTGTTGTTGAGGACCGGCTCGTTTTCTTCGAAATGGACTGCCATCTTTAATGCCACGTCTATTGCCAAATTGTCGCAAAGGACTACGACTGCGTGATCGCGAACGTGATCTTCTATTTGAAGCACGGAAACGTGCTCCCATAGCTCCTCTTCTAGGGGGAGTACCATGACGTATATTTCCTCCCACTCTTCGTGGAGGACTTATTGATAAAGATCTTCCTCTACCTCTACGTTGAGGACTTAAACGAGTTCTTGACGTTGATCGGCGGTTACGATCTCTAAAATTACCCGGTGATCTCGGCCTATTATCACGATTTCCATAGGCTGGAGAACGACGTTCTTGCCGCTGAGAATCCCTAGAACGTGACTCTTTTGATTCTTTTGTTTCCATCATAGGCTTAACTATGGCCACTTCTTTAGCTGGTTTAATAAGTTTTTCAGTGAAATCCATTTCATCTTTATCTTCAATACATTTACTAGTCGTTACCACTTCTTCCCTTGTAGAGCTATGAAATATGGCTGGTTTGGAGGGTAGTTTCAAAGGTGAAATTGTTAATTTTATGGCTTCACGATTAGCATCAAATATTTTGTTTGGTTCTTCCGGTGGAGGTGGTGGTGGTAGGGAAGAATCCAATTCAGTTGTAGGTAATGCTGGCACAAACTCACTGTTTGATCCTTTTTTGGAGGGAGTTGTTGTTATCGTTTTATCAGCTTGAGCATTTTTAGCATATTTTTGCAATATTAGTTTCTTTTCTTGCAAAAATAACATTTCCATTTTATGTAATTCCTCACTTATCTCATCGGTAGAATCGTAATTAGCTCGCATCATTTGTATACGTGATAAATTGGCTTCTAGACTTTTAAGTTTCTTGAAATCTTTGGCTACATCTGATTTAGGTGTTTTTGTTTGTGAAGTCGGTGTGGGTGGAGTTTGGCTAATAAATAAAGATTTCTGCAAAGGTGTTGGCGAAGGAGTTCTAGGTTCTCTTTCTCTAGCTAATGGTGGTGTAGCAGGTTGTTTATTATTTAAACTTGCCTTATCACTAAACTCAGTTTTGTCTACAATTGCAACAGTTGTGGTATTTATTTGATCTAGTTTCAAATTCTTAGAAGAGGGATATTTGTTAGATTTTTCAAATGAATCTGTATCATTGCTATCCTCGGATGAAGAATTCGATGAAGATGACGAGGAGGTGGATGAAGAAGAATTTGATTCCGATGATGACGATGAAGATGACGACGTTGTTGAAGATGCTGAAGTGGATGATGTTGATAAGGGATCTTCAGTTTGTTTTACGGCTTCTGAGATTTCTTCCAAAGACTTTTTGGTTTCTATTTCACTTAAGTTCAATTCCTTAGGGAAGCTTTCTTTAGTTGCAGATTTTATGTCTACCCCAGATGCTTCCACACTTTTTATAAATTGATCATAAAGTTCTTGCATGCCAAATAATTCTGGTGTATTTACAGTTTGTTTTTCCTTAATTTGGCAAATGTTTTCTTTATCCTTTATGTTTAATTGCAGCTTTTTAAGTAAATCCAAAGGTGGGGTTAAAGGTAAATCTTCATTCTCTTCTTCCCCTAATTGTGTTTGCTTTTGTAACACTTCTGAAGGTGGTGAGGGATTAGCAAATCGTGTAACAAATGAATCTTCTTCAGCTAAATCCGGCGATGAACGAGTCGGTGTAGAGCTATCGCCTGGTGTATTTGAGTTTATATCCAAATCTACATCTTCATCATTTTCCCAATTATCCATATAATCATCAGTATCAGGACTATCTTCCTTATCACTTGGCGATTTAACATTTACAAAAGAATCATTCGTTTCATCGTCATCCGGCAAAAGAAAGTCATCATCGTTGCCATCTTCGGGAAATAAAAATTCTGTTTGTGTAAATGAGAGGGGCCTTTTTTTGTCTGCCTGTTTAATAGGAAATTTGGATTTTTTTGTATCTTTCTTTTTATCTGCAGGCTTTGTGTTCGCTTTCAATTTTTTTGGTGGCGGTGTGGTAGTTTCCGCTTTCATTTCTGGTGTTCTATCTGAATCTTTTGTTTTTACAGCTTTGTTAGAATCGTGGTCGCTTTTACGTTTGGGTGAGAAAGAACGCCTACGTTGAGCATCTGGCGTAGTATCCCTCCTCTTATCTTTACGTTCTTTATTATCCCTCATGTTAAGAGAATCTAAAGATCCTTTTAAATCACGTTCACCCGATTTAGAACGATTAAATGTTGTTGTTGACACCGAACTGCTGCCACTAAAACGTCGTTTTGAGGAAAATCTACCAGAACTATAACCAGAACTATCTGTCCTCTTACGATCATTAGAAAGTCTCCGCTTCATATAAAAATCACGTTCACGACTTTTGGTACGAGTTCGATTTCGCACATCAATTTTCCCAAAGAAACGATCTCGTGATAAGGAACGCTTAAAAGGATTACGGTAATTTGCAAACACATCTTTACGTGTTTTTTCTTTATCCGCATCATATTCCTTGTCTTTGCATTTATTTTTATCTTTCCATGATGATGAAGAATCCTTGTCACCTTCCTTTGGTTTTTCTTTATCTTTATGTTCTTTTGCCACTCGATGCTTTGAATAATCTCTATGTTTTTCCTTACTACTATTTCTATATTTTTGTTTGGTAGTTTCCTTTTCCTTATAAGCTTTAGGTTTTTCTTTTACGACTACTTCTTCCTCGTTAGAAGTTTTCATTTCCTTAGAATCTCCTTCCTTTTTTCTATCGATATCTTTGTGTATTTCTCTTTCAGGAGTAAATTTATCTTTTAACATTTGTTGATGATGATCTTTTGTACTTTGATGTTTTTGTGTTTTTTTCCATAACTGTTCTTTGGCGGCTTCTATAGCTTCCAATTTAATATCATCTTGTTGTAATAGTTTATCAATACGTTTTTGTATTTCTAAAGCATTCTGTAATGAAGATTTCGAGAGCTTTTGAACATGAGGCTTAGGCAGTGGAGGTGTAACACAACCAGAATCGGATGGTATATCTTTAGGCTCTGAAGAGTTATCCATATTCAACTCTTTAGGTTGTTTTGGATTATTTTTGTCAGGAAGTGGTGGAGAATCAGCAAACATATCAAAAGATTCCTCCATATCTTCATTATTCTCTATTTCTCCCTTTTCGTTTTCTACTCTCTCCTTCTCCTTCTCTTTTTCTTCATTTTCCTTATCTTCCTTCTCTTTTTCTTCTGACTCTTTAATTTTTTCCTTTTCCTCCGGTTCAATTTTAATTATTAAGGGTTTTACCTTTAAAGTAAGATCTTCTATTTTTAGTTGTGTTGTTTCTATTTTTTCCACTTTTATATTTTCTAGCGTATTGCGTATTTCTTCCTCATTAGGCATTTCTTCTTCATCTTCCTGTTCCTCCTCCTCGCCATATTGTTGTTCATTTGTAGTCTCTGTATCTTCTGAAGAATTCTGCTGTTGTTGTGGGGTTGCTTTATTAGTCTTTCCATATGATTTACGTATTTTTTCGATTTTTCTTCTACTGGATTTACTTGATTTTTTCTTTTTTGTTGTCGATGATAGAGATGATGCTAATGAAGTCGTTGATCGGTGCTTTTTCTGTTTCTTAGCTTCTTTGCCTTTGAGTTTTTTTGATTTTTTTCTCTCCTTTTTATTTAAGGATTTTTTCTTTTTGTCTTTCTTTCTTATTTTGTGTTCATGATGATGTTTATGATAATGATTATCCCTACCATCTTCCTCATCATCATCGTTGGTTGTGTCTTCCTGCCAATTTTCAGGTGGAAATTTATTTGTAGTAGCATCTGGATGTACAATATGGAATTTATGTTCTCGATTAACTTTAAATGCATACGAAATTGAAGGTTTGGATTTTGTCCATCTAGAAAGTAAATAAAGAAAAATTTTATTGTAAAAATTAAAAAGATCGCGGGCCGATTTACTGCATTCGTGATCGAAATAAATCTTTCGAAAACTGTTTTTTTCTTTTAATAAGTAACTACAATAATACTAATAAGAAAAACACCATACTTAAACTTTAATTTCCAATCTAGTACAGAACTAAAACATCCCTGATGGAAAACAAAATCCGTTTAAATATTTTATTTGCAAAAATAAAGAATAATTTCTATTAAATATTTACGATCACGAAGGCTGTAATACGACCCAGATACTACTATTTTAGAATACCCTATTAGAATTTAAAAATACTTACTGTAAGTCCGCTGATGGTGGCAGTATAGGTGAATGACCACGATTTGGTGGTGGAGTATGTTGTTGGCGCAACAACAAAGGACCGTGAGTTACATGATGTGGACCATGTGGTGCATGATGCCTTTGTGGACCACCACTGCCACTAGGATTATTTCCACCAATGCCGCCAACAAAAAATGGTGGACGAAAACCTTGGAATGGCATACGACCACGCATACCACCCCGACCACGTGGTATAAATCCACCACCACGACCATGTGAAAAATCTGGTCTAGGACCTCGTAAAAATGGATTCATAGGGCGATAACCACCCATAAATGCATCTGGTGGAAGAAGAGGAGGCCCTAAGTGTTGTGGATAGCGTGATGACATTGATGGTATAGCCACGGCTGAACTAACGACGGATATATGTTTTTCTGTTGGCGCAGCCTTGTCTTCATTGTCATCATCTGTACCAGAGGAACACAAACCTTCACTTTCTTCTGACTCTGTGTTCTTGACAATTTTACGTGTTTTCGTTAAAGGCTTATCAGTATCATCTTCATCGCAACTATTTAATGCTTTATCGGCGGCTTTTTCGGCTGAAAATACATTTTATATTATATTAAATGTTGGCTTTTAAAATAGCCTTATGGTTTCAATATAACTAAATACTAGTTTTGTTTAAAAAATCATTAACCCTTCCAAATCGCGATCGAAGTTTACCTTATAATTATTTTTTTTTATGCTGAACACGAATTTACAAATTTTTCAAAAATCTTTTAAAGGTTTTTAATATACCGTCAGGTGAAATGCAATTCAATCTAACATTTTTTTACAAAAGAAGCAAAAAACGTCGATAGACATTTTAAGAAATTCGTCGATAAAACTGATCATTTTTTATACATGCATAAATTTGATTTTTGCAGAAATTTAGTTCATATCGATTAGATCGACGTCTACACATGCAATGGAGACAATGGAGACTCTTCATCAGATCGGTAGATGTTCAGGTTAAATATGAGGCTGCACTTGCGGCTTACGCACTGACGGTGATCGGGGAGTGATCTTTTTAGAGGCCGGCGTACCCGACACCAGAGAGTCTGGAAAATCTGCCAGGCTATCACATTTCGGATATGGAATGTGTTAGGAAGGGAGATCCTTTATTGGCCAACTGCGGTTTTGGAGAGCGCACAACAAGCCGATTCTCTGAATGTCACCAATTTTTTGGTGATCATGAAGGGCGAGTGTCCCTCCTCTTTTCAACCTAACCTAACCTAATCCCTTAACACCATTTTATATACGAATTTTTTCCATAAATCGGAAAAGTCTAAAACTTTGTGTGGGTATGTATATAAGCCAAATTTATTATAATCAACAAACCCGGTTTTTATATTAGCTAAGATTTGTAAAAATCGGCTTATTTATGAAAAAGTTTAAGTTTAAAATAAGATTAAGAAACTGGCAAGGAAAAACTGTACTTTATTTTAAAAATCTATAAATATTTATTTTTTTATATTAATATTTATTAAAAATGAAACGCACAAAGATGTGTATGTGTGTGTATTAAATTTGGAAAATAAAGCTCTCAAAATTCAGAGATTTTTATTTTTAACAAGTGTTGGAATAATTCAATTTGAATAAATAACAACCAAATACAATAAAATATACAGTGTTGGAAAAATTAACTTAAACTTATTTATTTCGTCTCGTGTTTAATATAAACGATTTATGTGATTAGTGCATACTGTAAAATGGTAGAGAATCTAACGGTCTTTTATTGTGTGTTTTGTTTTTTGATGCTTGTCCTCTTAAAATAAACTAGATCTATAAAAGAGTATTGGAAAGTAATAAAAAGGCTGAAAAAAATAATAAGGACTAATTTTTTTTTTTTTAATAATTTGAATGACCTTCAAGTTTTGTATTAAACACAAAAATGATCAAATATAACGGTAAAAAATAAATTCTTATAATTTGATTTTATTGTTTAGATTAGTGTTTAAAAATAGGGTGCGGTGTTCACAGTACTCAAGCTGAGATAGATTTTATTCGTAACTTAAAAAAAGATAGAAAATCTATTCGGGAGATTGCAAAAATATTAAAGTGTTCAAAAGATAAAGTTTTTAATGCAAAAATACAAGAAACTCGAGGAAGAAAGCGAAAAACATCAGGGCGTTTGGACCAACTCATTGTAAGAACTTTAAAAAAATACCCTTTTAAGTCATCAAATGAAATAAAATAAAAGTACCGTTACTGAGTAAACAAAACATAAAAAAATGTTATTTTTCGCCAGTCAATACCTCCGTCGCGAAAATTGGAAAAATGTCCCGTGGTCGGATGAAACCAAGATTAATCTGTTTGGTTCTGACGGTAAAATGTTTGTAAGAAGACCAAAAAACAAAGCGTTTGACTCTAAGTACACAAAAAAAAACCGTCAAACATGGGGGAGGTTCCATTATGATTTGGGGTTGTTTTTCGTCATTTGGCGTCGGTCCAAGATTTTGGATAAAAGACAAAATGTGCGCCGCAGATTACGTAGAAATTCTTCAGAATCAAATGCTACCATTTGCTGAAGAGGAAATGCCGCTTATCTGGGAGTTTATGCAGGATAACGACCCGAAACATACCTCTAGACTCGTTAAGTCGTGGTTTCAGGAGAAAAATGTGCGTGTCCTAGACTGGCCATCCCAGTCTCCGGACTTAAATCCCATTGAACATTTGTGGGGAGTCCTGAAAAACAAAATTGGGCCATATAAGTCGAAAAACAAGGATGATATGTGGCAAAAAGTCCAGGAAGGGTGGTATTCCATACCCCCGGAAACCTGTCCTAATCTTGTGGGATCTATGCAACGCAGATGCAAGGAGGTATTAAATATGAAGGGAGCATCCACCAAATATTAATATAATATTGAGATACGAAGGTAAGGTATGGAATGAAATTAAAAATGTTAAAAAGACCTTATCGTCCCTATTATTTTTTCCAGGCTGTTCTTTTGGAATTAAACTTTTTTGTTGTTACGTTATGGAATATAATAAATTTTGTTTTGTACCTTCGGTTTATGTATAAACTTAATTTTATTTATAAGTATGTAAATAAAAATTTAAGGAAAACTGAAGAATGAATGTTGTCCCTATTATTTTTTCCAACACTGTATTTATATTATTTACAATATACAAAAGATTTTAATTTCAAAACGCAGATCTCGAAAACGGTAGAATTTCTTAAATTGCCAGATGGATTATATGTAAATATATCATAAATTGAAAAACGCTAAAAATCGCTATGACCAACAAACACCCATACCATACAAATTGTGTGACGAAACATTGTATACATTCGTTCTAATTAATTTCGGTATGCTGACCACGAATATGGTAAATTTTATTTTAAGATAATCAAAGGAATTTTGAGCTATCGGAAATTTCAATTTGCTAATGCAAATAATGATACAAAAAAACACTTTAGAAATTCAAATTTTGATATTGGCGCACGAGTTTTTTGTTTAAATACATATCCTGTTTACATTTGAACTTTTTCGAAGCTAATTCTGCGCGTAGATTCCTTATGAATATAATTGTATTCATAGTACATATTCATCTATTGTATATATTTTTTTTTGTATGAAAATAAAACTATAAAATTCAAATTACTTTTCATTTAAGATATTTTCAGAAAAAAGTTTTATTTTTAAAAATATTTATTGAGTTAAAAAAATCAGTCGAGTTGTATTTAAAACTTGTGGAAAATTTTTTATTACTAGTGTTTACAATTTTGTACTTTTCTTTGGTATGCTAAAAAGTCAAATTTTTAAAGTACTGGCTACATATTGAATTATTTTATTTATGTTTTAGAAAACTTCTGAAACCCAATTCCGAGCTTACGTTGGCAAATAACTACGATCAAGCGATAATATTGGTGTTATCATAGTGCCAGTGCATTACAAGTAAAAAAATTCGCCAGATTTGCAGTGCAAATCTATAATGTAAATCGTGTAGTAGGTACAAGGTGACGCAAAAGAAGTGTCATAATGTGAATGTGCTATAATTTTTGCAACTGATATCCTATAACAATAAGAACTTATGTTGTAGACAGATGGAGAATTATTTGACATTTAGCAATAAAGCTATGTACATAGAGTATTCAAAAAACCGGCCTTTTGAAAAACCGGTTTCGGTTTTTGCAGAAAAAACCGGTCAACCGGTTTTTTCGGTTTTTTTTAATTTGAATAAAATGCTTATATAATTTGTTAATTGTATTTCAATTCAACATTTTATTTATTGGTTTTAATATTTTTTAATATAATATCTTAAAAATTAATATTATAAATCTATATTCATATCAAATTAATATAGATTATTAAGTTCGTAAATTGGTAAAATTAGGTACGTTAGTAATTTGAACGTTCAAAACGTTTGGCATTAAATAAATTTTTTTAATATTACATTTTAAATATGTAAAAATAAAATCTATTTTATTTTTTTTTTATTTATTTTATTCAAATATTCAAGAACCAAGCCCTCTGGGCCAAATATGGTTCGTATACTACTAAAAAACAATTTACTTTTTAAAAAAAATATATATCTATATAAAATGCCTAAACTAAAATAATAACTAAAATATAAAATAAAATTTAAAATTTAAGGTCCATAATGTAGCAATTAAGAAAAGATAAAATTAGAGTTATCATAAACTAGAGAGGGTGTTACATACCGAAATACTGCACTAATTTGCGAAATACTGCACTAAATTTGCGAAATACTGCACTAAACGTAGCCTTTGAAAAAACGAAATTTTTAAGGTATCTGGGAAGCGAATTCCAATTTCTAGTTATCCTCACATTAAAGGATCTTTCATAAATGGATGAAGTTATGAAAGATCCTTTAATGTGAGGATAACTTCTAAAATAATATTAGAAACAATATGCAATTTACATGATTCGTTTTAAGACGATTTTCTTGTTTGCTTTTGATAAAGCTAGAAGTGGAAAATACTCTTTCACTAATAGTAGATGTTGGGCAAATAGTCAAAAGACAATTATATAAATTTTCCAACTTTTCAGTTCTTTTGTAGCATTTATCAAGATATATGAAATCATCATATAATGATGAATGATTTTGTAGTCTCTTTTTAAGGATTTTGAATACTGTTTGTTGTGTTATTTAGATCAGGAATTCAACTATTTAAATTTGGAATATCCAAAGTTAAGTCTCCATCGGATTCTATCAGACTTACATCTAAATCTTCATAACAAAACAAACGATTATAAAAGTATTCGGAAAAAAAGAGAACAAGTAACCCAGTTGGTGATGTAATTAAAAATCCGGTTAACCGGACAAAAAAGACCGGTTTTCGGTTTTCTTCGAATTTAGAAAATATTCGAAACCGATCGGTTTTTAAAAAAAGAGAAACCGGTTGACCGGTTTTCAGTTTTTGAATACTCTATATGTACACCTGAAGAATGCGGAATTATATCATTTTATATTTAACAGATTACTTTTAAGTATTTTAGAATATATATTAGTTAAAATATGTTAACTAATATCGTAAAATGTATAATGATTTTTTTAAAAGCAGCAATTCACACAAAAATTTTTTGCAAGATATGCTCGAGTATGTAATTAAAATATGTATGTATTTCAAAAATGTTAAGTTCTAAGTAAATGGGAAACTTATTGCAAATATGGAAAATATATGTCATTCTACACGTACATGATAGTTTTATAAATTTACGGCCCTTTGTTCCAACTCGGAAGCATTGAAATGAATATATATAAAATTTTATAAATTTAATACTTACCCTTCTTTAATTTCTTAAACTTTTTGCGCTCTTCTTTAGCTTTACGTTTTCTTTCCAATTCCAAATCCGTTTCTCCAGATTGACGCCGTTTTTCGGCCTCTAACTTACGTTTTTCTGTCTCTTCTTTGCGGCGTTTAGCATCTAATTCTAAAATTGCACGTACTTTTTCTTCACAGGCTTCGGCCTCCATTTGTGAAACAGTCTTCATGGCTTTGGCCAAAGCTTCTTTGGCCAATTGTTTGGCAGGTGGATCTGGTTTAGCTGCTAAACGTGATGGTGTAGATTCTTTTGTAGTAGCTGGACTAGAACCTGGTGGAGGTGTTTTAACTTCACCCGGTTCAAGACTACTATCGCCACCCAGCATATCGTCTAAAAAACCAAATGTTAATTTGGCTACGCCTTCTTCCGAAACTTTGATATCGTTTTTTCCGATATTAGCAACAGCAGTAGCACTCACAACCTCCAAATTAGCAGTAATCTGTGTAGCAACAGAGGAGCCCCCTTCATTCTCTATAAAAGTTTGCTTGAAATCTTTTTCACTCGATTCCGTCATGTAATTTTTGCTTTTTCTAGTTTTATTAATTTTTTCTTATCTTTCTAATCAAAAAAACTACTGTTCTCAAATTATAAAATAAATTCACTATTTTATCATTTTAAAACTATTTTTCAGATTTTCACACACATTTTTAATCATTCATTGTCATCTTCACCTTTATGTAGTTTTTTTCTATTTTGTTCGTTCCATTTGTCCAAGTGCATTCGTATGTAGTTGTGTCTGATTGCGTGTGGTTACAAAAAAATCAATTATGTAGCAGTAGTATATATAGCAGGCACGCGTTATTAAAATTTTCATTTACTCTTTTCTATTGCAAGTTTCTAATTTCGCGTTAAAACTTTATATTCTTTATTTTGTAGACTTATTAAATATCATTTCTATGTAAATTTTATGCCATTTAACATTAGTTAAAGATGATAATTATGATTTAAAAAAATTATCAGAAAAACTCGCGTCTGAAAAATTTCTTGCTGCTATTAACAGTGTTGCTAGCTTAGGGGATTTATCCCCAAATTGCGGATTTTTTACATGAATGCTCTTAAAAATTTATTTTTCTGATCCGGTGTTTTGTGGGGAACACAAGAACATTTAAGGAGATTTTTGGGAATAAAATATTAAATTAGCAATAGATGTGTTTATGCGGCAAACTATAAACGTTGGCTTCAGTCATTCACATACAAATTTGACATAACTAATGTTAATCGTTAACACTAAACTGCCGCATAAAAACAGCTAGTTATTTCTTTAACACTGTGAACCACTCTTTTAATAGTTTAATATTTTACATATGATAGTAACAGTGAATAGTTGTAAGATATCAAAATTAATATCTGGCAAGTCTATGTTAGTACAAATTAAATTTTGTTATAGAAAATTATATAATCATATGTTAAGCTTATGTCAAATTTATAAGGAAATTATTTAAGCTCGCCGCACACAGCTTTTGATTACTACAGAAAATACATTTTGGGGATTAGGTAAGAACAATTTCGGAATACTCGCGAATAAAACATCGATAATTGGGGATAAGGTCCTTAAAACTGGTAACACTAGCTATTAAATGCTTCTTCTTATGCCTTGTTTACATATGCGTTCAAATCACAAGATTTCTACCAAAATCAAGTATCATTAAAATCTCGCAAATGTGTAGACTTTTACAGAGTACAACTATGGGTTTTGCTTATTTTGAAGAGTTTTTGCATGAAAAAGTGGAAACTCTCGCCAGCAGTTGACAAAAAATTACCAAAAAATACCACAATAAAGAAAGCTTTGGAAACTACTTATTGAAATTAAAAAAAATAATTTTCTTACTTAACCAGGGTTAGATCTTTACATGTAATAATGGATTTGTACTCTGCCCAACAATAAAGTGGTTTTTAAAAATATTTTTAATTTAAAGTTATTTTTTATGTTGGTAAGTTTACAAAAAATGTGGTTGTCAAATCGAAATCTCGCAAAGTGCAAATATAAACGGCCAAGATTTCTGAGCGAGATTTCCATTGATATTTAGAGATTTAAAGGCAAATGTAAACACAACATTTTATGTTTATGCGGCAAGCTATCAAAGTTGGCTTATGTCATTCTAATATAAATTTGACATAAGCTAATGTTTAATGTTAACGCTTAACATTACTTAAGTCAAATTTGTATGGGAATGTTACAAGCCAACGTAGATAGTTTGCCGCTAATATTCTTATGTAAAAACCAATAATAAATAATAATTCTGCCAGTTTGTTTTAAGATCTTAAACTCCAATTACAATTCCTTATTATCAATGTCATTTACAGAAATACCCAAATTGTTCTTTTTTGATGCCCAAAAATTATTAATTTTTCCTGGAAGCAAGTCAGTTCTGACAAATAATGGAGTTATATTGAATTTACCCTATGCCAGAAATATCGTTTAAGCAATCAATTTAATTATTTTATCATAGCAATCACCTATATTTTTCCTGACATCCACAGCAATGTATTTATCTCCACTCACGAAAAAATAATCCCTAATTTGAGGATGTCTGCTTATATATACAGAAGCTGAATAGTATGTGATGTTTTTGAAGTGTACATTCATTTAGGTTTGTGTCGTCGTTAAGAAGTATATTAGAAATCAATGTTGGCAACCAATACCTTTTTATTACCGTTAAGCGTCAAACTACTACAACTTACTCATTTAGTGTACGAAATTTTTAATAAATATAAAATTGTTCATAATCTTTGATGAAAAAATGCATTATTTTAAAGAAAAGTTTCAATGCATGAATTCTAGCAAAACTTTATTAATGCAAAAATTTATTTAAATTAGCATTGGGAATTTTTCATTACCATTTAAATTTCATTACCATTTGTTGACACTTATGCAAATGAAAAAAAATTTTCCATTAAAAATTTCATTACTAATGGTAATGCAAAAGCACAAATGCATTAAAAATAACTAATTATAATTAATTGAAAAATCATTTGTTTACAAAAAATTTATACGATTTGAAAATTATAAAAGTAGCTTTATACAGAAAATAATAATAAAAAAATATTAAATATACAATTATTAACACCGAAAAAATAAATATTAACACACAAAATGACGGTTAATAATGGTAATGTTTTCTTTTAATTGGTGCATAAGTAATAGTAATGAAATTCAAAAACATTGTCATTAATCAATGAAATTAAATTCTTAAATGACATTTATTCAAACAATGGTAATGAAATTTATTTTATTACAATTGTTATTATTGTAATGGTAATGAAATCATAAATTAATTAGTCCAATCAATGCATTAGTGCCATGTACGAGCTCAGTGTACAACAACACATAGTTTATTGTAAAAATTCTAAAATACCGTACGTACCGGTACTGATGTTTCCGTGTCAGTTATACCAATACCGATACGAATAAAATGCCGTTCCCGATACCAATACCGTTATTAGTTTCGGTTGCCATTCTTGAAATCATTCATCCCTAAAGTATGCTTTGTTTTTTCAATCAGTGCTGGTAACCTAATTAATAAAAATTTTTGTTAAAAAGAAAGTATAAAAATAATCAATTTCATTCTTTTAATAGAATCAAACGAATTGATTCAGATTTATTTTTTTTTTATTTCAAAAATAAAAATAACCCAACAAAATAATTTTGAATTGGTTGCCAACCCTGATATATACAAGAACATGGTTGCATTTACATACGATTTAAATTTGGCTTAACATACAATTAGAGAATTACAGCAACAAAATCAACTGAAATAAAATAAATGCAATTTACATTAAAATTGGAAAAAATAAAATTAAAAAAAAAAAACTGACAAATGTAGTAAGTACTGCTGACAAGAGGGGTCAAATTGTCTACATTTATTTTATTTTTTCATTTTCCTTGTCAACTTTAAACTCATATAGAAGAACTATATAAACAAAATACATGAAATTGAAGTTAAAAACCTTAATTACATGAATAACTAACATATTTATAACTGCAGAACTACTCTGAGTGTAATACATAAAATTTCAACAATTTTAATATGATGTGCTCTACTTAATAAAAAACAATTTAACTACGAGTATGACAAAGAATCATAGAACTTGTAATTAAATTTTGCCAAAAAATTATAACTTAAAGACAATAAGTGAAAAAAAAATAATATATATTTTTTTTAATTAAGAAAATGCAAAAAAAAAAAAAAATTATGTACGTGATATTTTAAATCTTAAGTAAGTTTTTTTTCTCAATTTATACCACATATAACTTCATTGAAAAATGTTGGTACATAAATATTTATGTATAAACGAATTTTTGATAAAAAAAAAAAATTGTTTTTTTTTTGTTCATTCTTTTTTGTGGTATTTGCTGATATTTGAAGCACAAAACAAAAAAAAAATTATTTTATAACACTTTAATGAAGTGTGGTGAAGCGTGAAATTTTTGAATAATTTTCTGTTGATTTTCATGTTAAAGTGAACACGTTGTTTACTTTTTTCATATTTAATAATTATTATAATTTACTGAAAAACAAGTTAATTACAATATAATAATATTGATATTTGTATGTATGATGTCAATTTATATAAAATATGTATTAGGTAAATTTGTTTTGAAAAATAATAAAATTATTTTTTTAAGATTTTCCTCAAAAAAAAAAAAAAGATCTTTTCATTTTTGTTTTTATCTTATAGGAAAAAAACTTAAAATCACGTTTAGACATCTATTATTAAAAAAAGAAAAACTAGAGCAAATATATTTTTTTATGAAAATTGTTGTGAAGAAAAATCGTTGCTAAAAAGTTGTTATGCAAAACTCTTTTTTTTTTTTTGTTTTTTTTTATTTGTCTACGATAAAATACTGCAAAATGCAATTTCATAGTTACCGCAATTACTTATTATGAACTTTTTGTCTGTCTATCGGTCGGTCGGTCGGTTGGTCTATCTTATGAGTAGTTGGTATAATTTTTGTTGTGTAAAATTGCTGCCACCAACTGCTGCTGCAGGAGTCAGCAAATTTTAGTGCACCTTCACTGACAAGTGTGTTTGAGTGTTTTTTCTTTTTTTTTTTTTTGCTTGTAATTTCTTGTAGTTTTATTTTCACAAAACTATTTAATTTTCTCTATAATTAACTTTCACTGTTTTTACACGTGAAATTTTAAATACAAATTCAATTTCTATTATAATCGGAAAGAGTTGCTCAAAAAATTGTCAACTTTTAAATATACTTAATGCGTTAGGTCAGATCAAATTGTTGAAAGGTCATCAGGCCCAAAAAGGCATCAATTTCATGTCGCCCAATCTGATGAGAAGGAGAAATAAGCCTGTGTTAGTTAAAAATTACCCTGCACAAAAGTTTGTTGAATTTAGCAATACCCCCCCCCCCCCTGCGGTTTGCGTCTCTTCTATTTCCATCGTTAAAAAATGTTCTATTATTTCCAAGTTGCGTCGTCGATTCCTCGAATTGCGTCGATGATATCAACATATTTGTCAAAACCTTTTTTGCTAACACATACTATTTGGATGGAAAATTGTATTGATAAGATAAAGGAAAGGATAAAGAAGATGTTGGAAAGAAGTAAAAGGGAACTTGGCGCAAATTATGGCCCGAATGTATTCTCAAAGATATGAAAGATATTATTGACGTTCCGAAAATTTCTAAAGAACTTACAGAATTAGCTAGAAATGGAAATTTTTAAGGAATGGAAGAAGAAGATATTAATGAAATTCTATTATACTGCAATTAAGATTAACAATGCGGTGGACGATGAAACACTTGCGCTTGAAGAAGCAGAACATTAACAGGTTACCACTGTTAAAATCTCTAAAGCGATGCAGTTGATATCATAAGCAATGAAAATAATGATCTGGACAAAGATCGCAGTTTACATAATTTCATAATTACCAACAGACTTTACATAATTTCATACAAAAAAAAAAAACATCAAGATTACCAAATCAAACTGGGGAGGTAGTTGATTTAAATGACTTAAGCTCAGAATACTAGTAGACAAATCAACAGACATTTAATGTTATACTGTCAATCGATTATTTTTATACCCTCCACCATATATGATGAGGGTAAATATCAGTTTGTCATTTCGTTTGTAACATGTCGAAATATACGTCTAAGACCCCATAAAGTTATCATATTCGTGATCTCTATGCAATTTTAAGTAGATTTAGCGATGTACAATTTCATACCCAACAAAAATGAAGCTGCCAAAGAAGCAATAAAAGCATCACTACTATGGCAAAGGCATCACTTCTTTTCTGATGGTTTCATCGATGAATTTAACATTAGGGTGTCATAGGATGAAAGTATTTAAATAAAGCTACTAGCATTACTCATAATTTACTCTAAGGAAGCAATGATAATACAATGATTAGGTATTCTGATGCATGAGTGGAAAATGTTCATATACATACTTTGTAGTATTTAATCTTTGATGAAAATTTAATTCATAAGAATGCAGAAAAGATAAGTTTAAAGAAGCGAAATGTATGCATTGATATAGAAATACTCTTTATTAAAACAAATAAATAATTCTGCATTAGTGAAAAAGCATTTTTAAAACATTTTTCAAAAATTTTATTGAATTTTTAGACAAATTTTAAAATATTTTTGGATAATTTAAAAACTTGTTGTACAATTTGGAAACATTTTTAGACAATTTTAAAATATTTTTGAACAGTTTTAAATTATTTTTACACAATTTTAAAATTATTTTGATAAATTCTGTATTAAAACTGTAAATGGTGTAGTGCTAAATAAAAAACGTAATGCAAAAATGCACAGTTTGCGTCGTCATAAATATTTAAGGCTGAAAAAATGCAAATGACAGGCCAGCTAGATTCAATTAAAGGTTAAAAAAATCTGTTTTTCTTGATTTTTCAAAACTTTTATAAAAATTGCAAAACTGCATAAATTCTAACCCTCATAAAGTTTTATTTTATTTATTATTATACAAAAACTAAAATATAAAAAATGATTTAGTAAAAAAATTAAAAAAGTTCATCAGAACCATTTTCTCAATTTGAATAAATGCTTTAGATTCAAAATAAATATACGATATAGCGCCCCGGTAGGCTAGTTGGTAGCGTGCTAGCTTATCAGTGCGGTGGTTGTGGGTTCAATTCCCACCAGAGGCTCTGGTCTGTTTTCGCTACAACGAGCCGATGGCCTTTGTTGCTAGTGCTCGGTTAGGGTATTAGGATATAATTTGTAATTATATGATTAATATAAATAAATAAATAAATATACGATATACTATAACTTATGCTTTAGAAGTAATGAAGAGTGATTTTTTAAGATATGCATCGGGTTTATATGCAGATCACTGCATTTGAAATATGAACACATGAATTCTTTTGGAAGTGTCTTTGAATAACACCAAAAAATCATAAAAGAATGTCAACTGAAGTTTAGGAAGCAATAAAAGAAGTTATAGTCACAGAATGACTACCATTTTTTTTGTTTTCACTTCCAAAAAAGTTTTTCACCTCCATAATTTTACTTCTAAAGTTTTCTTTACATGATTTGTCTCAAAAACAGTAGAGAACATTTTTTTTAGGATATTGTTGAAGGATATTCAAAGATTCCGCGCAGCCGAATTTAAGCTTTTTTTTCTTGTTAATTAATCAATCAGACCTTTAATTTTATATCATGAATTCCTATTTATAATTTTTATCTTAATGTTATGTTTTTCAACGAATTTTTATATTGTTAGTATAATCAAAACTTGTCCCCCCCCCCCCCCAAAAAAAAAAAAAATAAAAAATTGTAATTGAAGCACCCAATGCAACAACCGGATAACTCCACTTTTTTGCGAAATAGCTTTTTTAATGCAGAAAAAACCAAAAAAAAAAAAAATCTGCGTCGTTCGGTGCACAAAAAACACATCTAACTTGACTCTAGGATACGGAAACTCTGAAACTTTGAAGTTTTGTTTTCAAAACGGAGCAAGAACACGACATCTCCTGGAGTTGTCTTGTTTTTGCACCGCTTTTCAAGCAATAAGCCTTAAGCCACATGTCAACTTTTAGTTGCCGGCAATTAAAAAACATGCATATTTGTGTGGATTAATAAGGCAAAATGCAGTTAAGAGGCGTCGATCTGCGAGTGGGAATGAAGTGAGAAAATTCCAAAATAAATATTTTATACGTAGCATTAAACATGAAATAGAGGTATGTAAAAAAGCATTTTGTTCAGTTCATGGAGTCCATAAAAGTCGCATCGAAAGACTCTCAAGATTTTTGCTGGAAAAAGTAACTGCGCCCTCTGACATGAGAGGTCGTCACGCAAACAGAGTAAATAAGATTCCAGAAGATGTTGTTCAAAATATTGACAGCCATATTAAAAGTTTCCCAAAAAGATCTTCTCACTACAGCCAAAATAAAGAATCGAAGTACTTAAGTTCCGATTTAAATGTAAGGAAAATGTATACGCTTTACTTAGAAAAGTTTGAGCCAAGCGCTTTTGCATTGATGGCTGAAGAAAATGGTAACCCAAAGCCAACAGTTACATACGATTTTTATAGGGAATACTTTGCGAAAAATTTTAAGCTTTCTTTTGGAGCACCTAGATCAGACACTTGCCAGACGTGTGATAGCCATGGAAACAAAATAGCTGCAGCTGGTTCTGAGGAAGAAAGACGTGCACTCAAAGTTGCGAAAGATCTTCACGAAAAGAAGGCTAAGGCGTTTTATGATGATCTACTCGAAAAAAGCTGCTTACAAGACCCGACAGTTGAGTGCCTTACTTTTGATTTTCAACAATGAAAGCAAACTTCCAGGATAACCCCTTCGAGCCAAAACTTTTATACACAACTAATCTAGCCCTCAACCCGAAAAAATATGACGATGTTATGAGCTTGGCACAAAAGTATGTTCCTCCATTGGATTTACATTTTTATGATAATTTAATCTCGCAGCAGTCTATTCAAGAAGCTGAAAACACTGACTATGAAGATGACAACGAAGGACCCCTTTAATTTTTACCAATATCGGTGCAAAAACAGGGCAAGTCCAAAAGCAAAATTATTTTTTTTTTATTTAAAATAAAACTTTGTAATATGTTTTTGAATTAAACAAATTTGTTTTGATTATTTCTTTTCAAAATGAAATAATATTTAGCAATTCTTTTGGTTTCTTATTTTTGAGAAAGTTTTTTTTGATTTTCTCAACATTTTAAAAAGTGGAGTTATCTTGTTGTTGCACTGGGTGCTTCAATTTTTAATTGAAAAATCAATTTTTTTCAGCCAAAATAAAGAGTTATGAAACCAATCAAATAAAAATCAATACAAATGAATGGGAAATCGTATTTCGGTTTGCATCGCATTTCTCCTGTACCAAAAAGGGGTATTATTAGTGTATTGTGTATAAGAATAGCAAAACAGTTAAAATTTACACTAACCAAAAAAAGTCTGTAATGGCAACCCGAGTAAAAAGTTTAGATATAATCATATGTATTTACATATTTCAGTATGCATTACCATGTATAATTATATATTACATTAATTTTTTAAGAATTACTGTATATTGTGCCATATATAACCACATCTAGTTATATATTGAACTGTATGAAATTAGATTTGATTTATATTTATTATATAATTATATACAACACTATTGGTTTACACGAGACTATATTTACTTATATATGGCTTATACAGACCCATATACATATATGATGTCTAATATTTGAGATATAATAATATATGGCCAAATGTGAGATATAATTGAATATTTTTCAATATATGGTCTAATATAAGAAATCTTTTTTGATAGGGTATAAGATATAATTATATATCGTACAATACAAGATATTGTTATATGTAGTTGTATATAATAAGATATAATTAGATATAAATATATTTTGTTCTATGTGAATGGTTTCGAATTACAGCCAGGGAGATAAAATTCTTTTACTTTTAATTTTTTTATATTAATATTTTTTTTACAAAACTTTCAAATTTTAACTCATTTCGGGACAACCTCTAAAAATTTTTGACAGGGATGGAAAATAGAATTTTTTTTTTTTCGGTATCAAAAAATAAATTCAATAGTACTTTTTTGACTCTCAGAGTAATATATTTTTTTTTATTTTAGCTTAAAATATAAATTCGTTTTTACATTAAATTAACATCGTTAAAAACATTTTTTTTTGTATATTAAACAAAAAAGAGTAAAACATTACATTAGAGATCAAGTTAATATAAACTTTAGTTACCCAAGCAAAAGAAAATTAATCTATTCACATTTTGTTAAATCTAATTGTATTTACTCAGCAAAAAAATGGTAGTTATTCTGTGGATAAAACTTCTTTTATTGCTTCCTAAAGTTCAGTTATCATTCTTTTATGATTTTTTTGGTGTTATTCTAAGAAACTTTCGAAAGAATTCATATGTTCATATTTCAAATGTAGTGATTTGGATATAAAGCCGATGCATATCTTAAAAAAATCACTCTTTATTATTTCTGAAGCTTCTAAAGCTATAGTATGTCGCATATTTTCTGAATCTAAAGCATTGAAAATATTGTTTTCTGATTATTCAAGTCAAAAATTTCAATGTGAAAATAGTTCTGAAGGTCTTTTATATTTTTTTTATTAAATTATTTTTATATATTTTAGTTTTATGCATTTTTTCAACTTTTATTAGTTATGGCGACACAATCTGTGCATTATTACACTTTGTATTTTATTTAACACTACACCATTTCAAACTTTAATTCAGAATTTTCCAAAATAATTTTAAAATTGTGTAAAATGTTTTAAAATTATCGAAAATAATTTTTAAATTGTGTAAAATGTTTAAAAATTTTTGAAAATAATTTTTAAATTGTGTAAAAATTATTTGAAATTGTCCAAAAATTATTTTAAATTATTCAAAAATATTTTAAAATTGTCTACAAATGCTTCAAAACTGTATAATTAGCTTTTTAATTATCAAAAAAAATTTAAGTTTGTACAAAAATTCATTAAAATTTTTAAACATATTTTAAAGTTGCCCAAAAAAAACTTTTTCATTAATGCATAAAGTTCGATTTTTTAAACTTATTTTTCTGCATTCTTAAGATAAGTGAATATCAAAGTTTTATTTGGGAAAAGTGTCAAATGTGTCTCGGGAGTATCACTGATTTTTGATATAAGATATAATATATATATATATTATATATATATATATATATATATATATATATATATATATATATATATAAAAATTTTTTGTTTTAAATATAATTATATAAAATCGGATAAGTACAAAACCAATTTAGTCTTATTAATTTCGCCATGATTTGTCCCATATATATAACAAAATGTGCACATATATATGTGCACATATATATATATAATATGTAATATATATATATATATATAATATGTAATATATATATATATACGAAAAATGTAGTCTAATAAAGTCAGCCACACACTGCACCTCTGGCAGAGCGACTTCAAATCCTAGAGAAGGCATTGTTTGTTAGTATTTTAATATTTTTTAATTTCACTTTTTTATAGGTTTTGTTTTATAGGAATATATATTATATTGATGGAACTAATCTGATCAAAAAATTAGAAGCCGCTACTAAATTTTAGTAAACTTTTTGCAAAGTGGAACTTAAAATCGGTTCGCAAAATTCAGCAAAAAACAATTTACTAATTATTATTAGCATTAGTAAAACAAATTAGTAAGCGCTAATAAATTTAATTAATGTAAATAATTGTAATAATGTAATGAATTGTAAAATATAGCAAAATTTTTATTTAAAAAAAAAAAAATAATTAAAATGCAAAAATTAATCCAATTATTTTTAGATACACTTGTTACACTTTAAAGCTGCTAATATTTTTTTTATTGCCTTACGATGTCGAATATACAAATTTACATTTTTTATTTTATTTAATTTTTTTCAAAAAATATTTTAGGCAAAATTAAAAAAAATGAAAGCCGATTTTATCATTTTGTTTTAATTTTTATTTTGAAAAGTATTTTTGTTAAATTTTTTAGATTTTAAGGTAAAATTTTAATTGTTTTTAGGGCTGATATTTTTAACTACAAAAGTTTTTAATGCTATTTTTTGAGTGGATGTCCTTTTTTGGACTTGAGTCGGTTATGAAAAGTATCTTCACTTTCAATCCCTTTTTTCAAACTATGTTAAATTTTAAGTCAATTTAATTTTGTATGTATAAGTTTTAATTATTAGAAATAACATTTGCTTCAATATCCACATTTTTTAGCAACAAAATTTTGTAAATATTTTGTAAAATTTCTGTAATTTGTAACTTTTTTACTAAAAATCAGTACAAAAATAGTAAAGTCGGATTGAAAACTTATTACAAATTTTTATACTTACTTTTATTCTAAGTGTACTGAAAGATACAGTTAAAAAAACAGTACATGCAATTAAAAGGCGACTAAGGTTTTTTCCTTTAAAATAAATAGAAATTTAGTTCGAGTGGCCGAACGTTGTCGTGTTGCAAAATCACTTTGTCGTGCCTTTCTTCTTATTCCGGCCGTTTTTGCTCAAGTGGGCGGCTCAAACGCATGTGTGGCTCCCCCGTTATCGTTTCATTCGGTATAAGCAGCTCATAGTAGATGACGCCGCCCTGGTATACCAAATACAGAGTGTAGGATTTATGCCATGAATATTCAGCTATGCGAAGGATGCTAATTGATGTCCGGACAAAATCCATGAATTTTTGCGCTTGGGGTTGTCGTAATGAATCCATTTTTCATCGCCAGTAATAATGCGATGCAAAAAAAAACTAAACTTTTTGGCATTCGAAAAATCGCTATCATAATCATCACTTTTGAAGCCACCAAACCATCTCCATCACGATTGTTCAGATACACTCAAAACAAAAAAAAAAAAAAACATGAACTAAAAAGTAATCCAAAATTTCCTAAAAAATAGTTTACAAATTTTTCTCAATTTATTTCCTCAACGCTGAATATACTCCAACACACATATTTGTTGATGATTTTAAATCAATCAATCAAACGACGTGCAAATTATTTTGTCACTGATTTATAGTCATCGGTCGTTGTTAAACCATTGATTTTATTCTGTTCATTCGAGCCAACAATAATTATTTTGATGTAGAATAAATCAGAAAAAACAACAAACAACGTGTATGAGTGTAATCATAATTAAAACAAAATAGTTTCTTATCTATAAAAAGGGGGTGGTTTTGTAGAAACACATTCCATAAATGTTATATGTATATTAGGGTTGGTCTAAAATACGTTTTTTTAGAATTTTTATTAGGAATACCAAAAATATTGTTCTTTGTGAAAAAAAAAATTTTTTTTAATTTAGGTCGATATCTCATGCTCTCCCAATCCGGTTAAAGTTAAATTTTGCCTAATTTTAAAATCAAAATAGATGAAAAAAAATTAGACAATATTTAAATTTTTCCGGATTAGGCAAGCCTGAGATATCGACCTAAATTTTTTTTCCAAAGAAGAATATTTTTATTACTAATAAAAATTCTAAAATTTAAGTCCCACCCTAATGTAAACAATATCATTTATGAAATGTGTTTCTATTTTGTTTTAATTATGAATACACTCATACGCGTTGTTTGTTGTTTTTTCTGATTTATTCAACGCTGACTTTTTGTTGAGTGATTAAATTTACAGTAAACATAATCGACATGTGATTCAAACTGATCCGAATTACGTCTTCAGTAACATGATGCTGATTTTATTCCACAGGGAATTTTGTTGAATTATTAAATGTGAACAAGAATTTTTTTATTCGTGATCCTTATGTAATTTTAAGTCGATTTAGCGATGTTCGTCTGTCTGTTGAAATGGCTATCACGACACGAAGACGCAAGCGGGGGTGCCTATTTTTACCTGGAGCAGTTTGGTATTGAAAATGAGCAAAATCGGTCTAGCGGTTAAAAAGTAATAAGTAAAAATGTAAAGATACCTAAATTTTCCATACAAATTGGTGTATATTTTTTCATCAGTCGCTTAGAAATTATTAATATTTTGTATTCACCTCAAATATTTTTCACCTAAAAAAATTTTCATCACCACCAAAATTTTTTTTCACCTCAAAAAATTTTTTTTCACCTCCATAATTTTTCTTCTTAAGTTTTTTACATTATTTGTATCAAGAACAGTAGAGAACATTTTTTAGGATATTGTTGGAGGGTATTCAAAGATTCGGCACAGCCGAAGTTAAGCTTTTTTACTTGTTTAAAATCCAATTGGGGAATCTGCTAAAAACCAATTGGATTTGCAAAGAAAATCAATTGAAATCGCAAAGAAATTGCAAAAAAAAAACAATTAGAAAAGATGCCGAACCTTTGTAATCAGCCCATAAAAAAACCAAGAGAACGTTTTTTACTACGTGAGCGGCATCGTCATGGTTTGCTCATTCAAAATAGGTTTTAGCGACAGGACATTGGAAACTGGAATATTAGTTCATGTACTAGTGACAGCGTCTTGTGTGAAAAGCTCATTATGTAGTCTAAATATTTAAAATGTTTAGCGAATTTTTTATTTAATATTTCAAACTATTCGATCAAAAGAAAGTCAATAATTTTTTCCCTTCAAAGTTTATATTAAAAGGTCATGGAAATAAGATAAGTTTGAATAATAATTTAACTTCAGCAAATTGTGGTTTTTTATTTATTAACATTAGATTATATGATTGCATATTTTTTATTTGTAACTTCGCTAACATAATAATGAATGTATTTTTTGTTTTGTGTAGTTGATGTGTATATATTTTCCCATTCAAACATTTCCATCATATTATGCAATATATCTTCCTCAATTTGTAGTTTTTGTTTTTTAATTTTTCATTTCTTCTTACAATATGATAATGTCTATTATTTGTTAGTCTTTTGATGGTTTAAGTTTGGATCTGTTTGGGTTTGGGTTTCAATTTCTGTGGTTTTATTAATGCATAAGTTTGCAATATAAATAAAATTTAATGAAATTATTACAAGTCGTGTCAAAGGGCAATTTATGATTTATGTAAGAGAGACTGGCAGATAAGCACAGACACGAATAGATAGCTTAATAAAAACAAACCTGATTAACACATCACACAAATTTTAATATTTGTAATTTTTCGCTTTTGTTTTTGGCAAGTTCACATGATCATTAGATCATTAAAGGTTTAATAATGTGAATTAATGAATAATGAATGAAATTAATAAAAATTAAAAAAAAAAAAGTTCTTTTAATTTTAACTTAATTTGCATGAAAAATTATACAAAAGTAATTGTAATTAAAACCTCTGTAATTTAAAGATCTAATGCTGTTTTTTTGATATCGATAATATTTATACTATATTGTATTTGGCATTAAAAACTTACTAGGCAAAGTAGTGCCCTTCGTTGCACGATTTTACGATCGACTCGTCTACGCGGTCAGACCGGTTTTAAAACCGGTCGACTGGTCTTTAGAGTCTAGACCGGTCTACCCGCTTAGCCGGGTTGTAGTACCTCTTCCGAATTTACACTCAAAAAAAAAAAAAAAATGAACCTGAGTTTAGAAAATTTTACTTATTTGGAGAAAAAATTGAAATGAAAACGGCACCAAAGACAGTTTTTACCAATATTTAATAAAATTTTTACTTAAAATTAAGAATCACACTTTTCTTAAAATTTGGTCAAAATTTCTAATTTATAGAAAAATTTTACTAGTGCGAACTAAATTTTTTTAAGAAAAACTATAAAATTTCCTCCTAATTAGTTCATATATAATTTTAAATTTTACTGCTAGCAAGGAAATATTTCCTTAGTTTTAAGAAAAATTGTATTTTATTCAAGTTCAATAGATCTTTTTTTTTTACTAAAAACTAGGACTTAACTCCCTAAATATAAGAAAATATTTTCTAATATCAAGTTTAATAGCACTTCTTTTAAATAAAAATGATCTTTAAATTTGATAAAAATTTTCCAATAAATATGAAACTGTTTTTATAGTAAAGATAATGTATTTTACCATATATTTTAAAGTACTTTACACTCATTGTGTAAGTATTTCCCTACTTTTGGAGGACTTCCGCTTTGTGAGGACACTGCTCTTAACAAGCATTTAGGTATACAATTTTGTCTTAAAACTAAATTGAATTATACTTATTTCATGTATTTAAAATAAAAATTAAATTTCGTAATAAATTGTGACAGTCTGACCTTTACACTCAAAAAGAAAAAAAGACATGAGCTAAAATGTAATCAAAAATTTCCTTCAAAATAGTTTATATTGTCCTCAATTTAAGTAAAATTTTATTAAAACTTAGAAAATTATTCTTAAAAAGAATAAAAATTCCTAAGTTTGAGAAAAAACGAAATAGTTTATATACTCAGAAATAGTTCATATTTTTCCTAAGTAATATTTCTTGATTTTAGGAAAAACAAGTCAATTAAATAAATATTTATTAATTTTAAGAAAATTGCATACTCAAATGTAATAAAATTAAGTTTATTTAAAAAAATGTGTCTAACTTAAATCGAGAAAGTACTTGAACTTAATGTGTCTTAAATTTTTATTCGCTAGTAGTAAAATTAACTAAATTTTAGAAAGCCATTTCCAAATTCAGTTTTTAAGTATACCACTTTCTAATTTTGAAGAATTGTTTTCTAAAAATAAGTTCAGACAATGAAAAACAAAACGTAATAAATTTTTTCCTATGTAATAATAAAAATTTACTTGATTTTAGAAACTGATGAACTATTTCTAAGGAAAATTTTCATGCAACTTAGTTTAGATAAATTTTAAGAATTTTAATAAAATATTATTTTTTTCATAGGATTTTTTTTTGTTGGAAAACGTTTAAATTATTTTTAATATTCTATTCCAAAAAAAAAAATCAATTAAAAACAAATCAGTTAGTTTTCCTAATTTTCAAGAAAAAATATTTTTTAATAAAAGAAATTAAAGTAACCATTTAAAAAAACTGTTGTGCATGATTGTAATTTTTGGTTTATGTGCGTGAGCGTGAGTCAAAAATCTCTCACGTGCCCATCTCTAATCTTAACAGTCTTAAATATTGAACCTAAAGTAGCTTAAAATATATTTTAAAATTTTGTAAGCAAAGGGTAATAAATTTCGAATTTGCGCTTTTATGTAATAAATTTGTTGACTACAATGCAAAATATCGCAGGCACATTTTATACATTACGGCAAATGGCTTTCCTATAACACTATGCAACAAATTCTGGGTCAATGAAAATTGCTTCTATGATTTGAACACAGGATGAAAGTAGACCTTAAGACAGACAAAATTGCCAAGGGGTTTGTCAAAGTTGGTTCGAAAAAAAGTAATGGCTTCTTGAATTTGGGCATTTTTGACCAATTTTTCACCATGAGTTAATATTAAAAATTATTTTTTTTTGCTTCCATTGCTTGCAAATATATTTTTGTTTTTTTTTACAAAATAACACCATTAAAACTTTTTTTTTATTATACACTCAAAAAAAATTTTAGTAAAAAAATTTAAATTTTTATTTTTTTCCTATAACACTGCAACAAATTCTGGGTCAATGAAAATTGCCTCTATGATTTGAACACAGGATGAAAGTAGACCTTAAGACAGACAAAATTGCCAAGGGGTTTGTCAAAGTTGGTTCGAAAAAAAGTAATGGCTTCTTGAACTTGGGCATTTTTGACCAATTTTTCACCATGAGTTAATATTAAAAATTATTTTTTTTTGCTTCCATTGCTTGCAAATATATTTTTGTTTTTTTTTTTACAAAATAACACCATTAAAACTTTTTTTATTATACACTCAAAAAAAATTTTAGTAAAAAAATTAAAATTTTTATTTTTTTCCTATAACACTGCAACAAATTCTGGGTCAATGAAAATTGCCTCTATGATTTGAACACAGGATGAAAGTAGACCTTAAGACAGAAAAATTGCTAAGGGGTTTGTCAAAGTTGGTTCGAAAAAAAGTAATGGCTTCTTGAATTTGGGCATTTTTGATCAATTTTTCACCATGAGTTTATATTTAAAATTATTTTTTTTTGCTTCCATTGCTTCCAAATATATTTTTGTTTTTTTTTTTTACAAAATAACACAATTAAAACTTTTTTTATTATACACTCAAAAAAAATTTTAGTAAAAAAATTAAAATTTCTATTTTTTTCCTATCCCACTATGCAACAAATTCTGGGTCAATGAAAATTGCCTCTATGATTTGAACACATGATGAAAGCAGACCTTAAGACAGACAAAATTGCCAAGGGGTTTGTCAAAGTTGGTTCGAAAAAAAGTGATGGCTTCTTGAACTTGGGCATTTTTGACCAATTTTTCACCATTAGTTAATATTAAAAATATTTTTTTTTGCTTCCATTGCTTCCAAATATATTTTTGTATTTTTTTTACAAAATAACACAATTAAAACTTTTTATTAAATAAATTAAAATTTTTATTTTTTTTTTCGTTGTTATACAAAAACACGTTTTTCGATGAAAAACAAGAAATCTTATGAAAAAAAAGTTTGAAGTTTAAAGTTAAATTAAAATAAATACTTAAAGTTTTAGAGACGATTTTAAATTAGATTAATTTTATAATAATATTGAAGTTTAAACACTTCTTAAGTTTTTAAGATTTGGATTCAATTGAGCTGAACTTTTGTTGTTGACATATTGTTAAAAAAAAACTAAAATAAAAAAAATTAAAATTAAAATTGAAATACATATTTTTTCTAGACTTTTTTAAAAGTCGAAGAGACAAATAAAATAGCACTCGATTACTTAGATACAATAACAAATTTTTCTAAAGTTCAAAAATATATGGTTTTTTCCACCGAATTTAAGAAAAATACATATAAAATATACTTAACTTAGTTAACTATAAAACCGAAACAAGGAAACACATTAAAAGAATATTGTAACTTTAAGGTTTTTTTATACAAACATTTTAGTGCTTTAACTAACAATGCTTTCACAATTGCATGTAGTGAATTTCATACATAATGTTATTGCTTTTTTATACTAAAACCCAAGAGTATTTGTGACAAAATAATGATAATAACTTTTATTTAAGAAACCAGCAACGATACTCTGGATTAATTAAAAAACATTGCCTATTAACCCTGAAATTTTACTAAAATTAATGATCATGCATTAATTTTTTTAAAAGAAACAAAAGGTTGGCATTAATTTTATAAAAAATAAAATATTCAGATGGTCTATGAATGATTCCTTTATAAGAATTTGCTTAAAACTTTAAAAATTTCTCTAAAATATACCTACATACAAATAATCACTTAAGTTAAAACAAATTTACACTCAAAATAAATTGTTGGTAAAAATTACATAAAAACAAAGAAAGTAAAAATTTTAATTTTTTTACTAAATTTTTTTGAGTGTATAATTAAAACAAAATATATATTAATAGTGCTCTTTTTTAAAAGAAAACACAAAAAACAAATTAAAAAAGAGATCAATAAAGAAAAAATTAAATTTTTAATATTCTCATTTTAAATAACTCATAAAAATGGTAAAAATGACAAATTTTACCAAACCCCTTGGTGATTTTGTTCTTCTAATGGTATACATTCATACTGCGTTTAAACCATTGAGGCAATTTTTTCTTGTTGCACTGTGTAATTGACGTAGCGCTTATTAAACTTTATATTTATCGAACTGTTTGTTTCACTTAATAATAAAAAAAATTAAATTTGTACATGTCAAATAAAGTTTAAGCTAAAAATCCAATAAAATAAACTTATGTCATTTTTACATTTTCCAATAATAACAAGAAATGTAACTGTGATATTTTGTATTTTTGCAACAATTTCCTTAAATTAGTTAATTTAAGAAGGCAAAGGACCCCCAGTGTTCCTTAGCCATAGATGCCGTGTCTCACGTAGGGCGTCCCTTTTTATAGTTCCCTCAAGCAGAACCGTTAATTAACTACGAAAAGGATCTGACTTTGTCACAATTTATTACGTTTCAGGATATCCTGCAGTACATTTTTTTAATTTGTTTACCTTTTTGCTAATGAAATTTAATTTATATTTTAAATACATGAATTTAGTATAATTCAATTTAATTTTAAGACAAAAATGTATAGCAAAAAGCTCCGAAAAGTGGGAAAATATAAAAACCTCCGTAAGTGAAAAAATACTTACTCAATGAGTGTAAAGTACTTTAAAATATATGATAAAATATATTACCTTTACCATAGAAGCAGGATAAGGATGATTTTCACTTAAAAGAAGTGCTATTTAACTTGTTGTTAGAAAATATTTTCTTATTTTTAGGGAGTTAAGTCCTAGTTTTTAGTAAAAAAAATTATCTAATGAACTTAAATAAAATACATTTTTTTTTTAAACCAAGGAAACATTTCCTACCTAACAGTACAATTTTAGATGATGTATGAACTAATTAGGAGGAAATTTTACTGTTTTCTAATAAAAATTTAGTTGTCAGTAGTAAAATTTTTCTAATAATTTAGAAATTTTGACCAAATTTTAAGTAAAATTTGTTTCTTAATTTCAAGGAAAATTTTCTTAAATATTAGTAAAAAGTGTCTTTGGCGCCGTTTTCATTTCAATTTTTTCTCTAAATAAGTTAATTTTTCTAAATTCTAGTTAATTTTTTTGTTTGAGTGTATGTGTGAATTTTTCATTACCATTGAAATTTTATTTCCATTAGTTGACAATAATGCAAATGCAAAAAAAATTTCATTACTAATGGTAATGAAACAGCACAAATGCATAAAAAACTAATTAAAATTAATTGAAAAATCATTTGTTTACAAAAAATTTTATACGATTTGAAAATTATTAAAGTAGCTTTTTATACAGGAAATAATAAAACAAAATATAAAATAAACAAATATTCAAGCGCCCCGGTAGGCTAGTTAGTAGCGTGCTAGCTTATCAGTGCGGATGTCGTGGGTTCGATTCCCACCAGAAGCGCTAGTCTGTTTTCGGTAAGGGTATTA
Organism: Eustalomyia histrio; assembly: GCA_949748255.1. Lineage (NCBI taxonomy): Eukaryota > Metazoa > Arthropoda > Insecta > Diptera > Anthomyiidae > Eustalomyia > Eustalomyia histrio. The sequence continues at coordinate 68,890,055 of OX456524.1, read as the reverse complement.
GGCTATAATTTGTAATTATATGATTAATATAAATAAATAAATACAAATGTTCACCCGCATAAATAATTATTAATATAAACATTAACACATAAAATGACGGTTAATAATGGTAATGGTTTTTTTCATTGGTGCATTAGTAATGGTAATGAAATTCAAAAACATTGTCATTGATCAATGAAATCAGATCCTTAAATCATTACCATTGCTATCAATGTAATGGTAATGAAATCATCAATTAATTAATCCAATCAATGTATTAGTCCCATGTATGTTATGTATATATCAATGGCGCTTTTTGGCGGTCTTGGGCATTAGAGGGTTAAACAGAATAATTTATCGGTATAACCTACTTATAATTACAGTTATAAATAAAGCAACAAAAGCATTAAATTTCTAGTTATTTTGAAAACAACTAAAAGATGCAGTAAATATAACATACAACGTCGAAAAAAATAACTTACAATTTTTTACAACAAACATTTTAAAATATCTGAAAAAATTATATATTTTTAATTTTATCAGGCTCAAGATCATAATTCTTTTTTTAATGATACTAACGAATAGAAAGCACTAATTTTTTATTAAATGGAAAAAATTGTAAGGATCAGCGCTAGAGGGAGTGCACACTTCCGACCCGAGGGACCAGGTCATCTTCAGTCTCCTTATGAACCACCCAACCCACAAATAACTCATGGTTTTGAACAGGCTTTTATATTACACACTCTAAGGAAGGTGACTATGTGAAATCACATTTTTTAGTTAGTGAATGATTACCTGTACAAATGAGCGCTGATCCTTACAACTTTTTCCATTTAATAAAAAATTAGTGTTTACTATTCGTAAGTATCATTAAAAAAAATTATGATCTTGAGACTGATAAAATTAAAAATATATAATTAAAATAGATAGATCAAATAATATACAAAATTTAAAGAACTGAAAAAATTTTACAAAAAGTACTGTTTTTACAGTTAACTTTTTTAAATTTATTATTTTGTTTTCAAAAGAAAAAGAGAGAGAGAGAAAGAGCAGTTTTTGAGCCTCAAATTCTGTTTTTAGTTTTTTCTTGCAAAGAGGAAAAAGAGTCTTTTTCGGGAGGCGTGACACCCCCTCTTCAGTTACCACTGCAACTTTTTTCGGTATTACAAAAATGTGTAATTACTTGATCCTGCTTAAAATTGATGCCTACTACACTCACCAAAAAAAGTCTGTAATGGCAAATGAAAATTTTGCTGTTATTACGGGATATTCTGCTAATTTGAGCCCAGCGGTATTTTTTGCTAATCTTAGCAAAAAATACCGCTGGCTTATGTCTGCTGACGTGTAGTACAATGAAATTAGTAGAAAAATTAGTAGCCGCTACTAAATTTTAGTAGACTTTTTGTTAAGTGGAATTTAAAATCTGTTTGCTAAAATCAGCAAAAAAAAATACTAAATACTAAATATTAGTACAAAGTTTTAGATGCTCGATAAGAGCATCAAAAATTTTGATTATATTTTTTAAAAGATGTTTTATACAAAATTAAAAAAAAAAAAAATCAAAGGCTTAAAAATCTTAAAAATTGTTAAAACATAAACGGATTTATCATTTTGTTTTAATTTAGTAATTTCTGTTTTGAAAAATATTTTAGTCAATTTTTTTTTTTTACTTTTAAGGTTAAATTTAATTGTTTTTAGGGCTGATTCTAAAAACCCCTTTTTAGTGCTATTTTAAGTGGATGTCCTATTTTTAGACATGAGTCGGTATCTTCACTTCCGATCCCTTTTTTAATCCTATGTAACATTTTAGGGCAATTTAAGTTTGTATGTATAAGTTTAAATTATTAGAAATAACATTTTCTTCAATATCGACTTTTTTAAATTTAGTAATTTTTTTTGCTAATTTTAGCAAATCGGTTTTCAAAAATTTGTAAAATGATTTCTGAAATTAGCAACAAAAATTTGTAGATATTCTGTAAAAATTCTGTAATTTGTAAAATGTAAATAGCAAACAGATTTGCTAAATAATAATTTTTTTACTAAAACTCAGTACAAAAATAGTAAAGTGGGATTGAAAACCGTTTACAAATTTTTCTACTAACTTTTTTTTCTGAGTGTAACTTATCTTAAAACAACCAGAGCTTAGTGCACAACAATTGTTATCAGTCTAAAATTTATAAAGAGTTAACAACGGTTAATGATACACTTTGGTTAATTTTTACACAAGTTATTTCCCTTAATCTTCTATTGCTCAAGACCGCCAAAAAGCGGTTGTCAAATATTAAGTAGTTTTTGGATAAATAATATTTTTTTATTACTTTATTTTATTTTTATATTATTTTATCAATTACTTGATATCGATAGAAAACATAATTTACTAATTTTTCTGCCTTTAGACTTTTTTGTTCAAAGAACGTTTTTAAGCGAGAGTGATATAAAATGAAAATTTCGTTAATTTAAAAATTACTTTAAAAAAAAAAATTTAAAAATATTTAAAAAATCGTCAAAATATATTATTAATACTTATAACAAAGAAAGTTAAGTCTCTACTTGCAAAGAAATTACTATCTTTGTTCGAGGACTCCTAGGACATTGTTAGTAAAATTTCATAATGTTTAAAGTCAATTTCGCTAAATTTCGCAATTTTCAAAAAGTGAAAATCGCTGTTACTTCTTCAATAATAACATTAGATCAACAATTTTCGGTAAGTACTGTTAGTAAGTACTGTTAGTGTTACTTATGTATAGCAAAAATCTAAATTATTTGCTTACTAGATTTCTACATTCGTCTTCAACTTTTTTGTGCTATATCGCCTAAATAAAGTAAGTTGTCAATTTCAAATATATAATATAAATATTATCGATATCTGAAGAAAGTCAAAATTCCAAAAGGTAATCCCGTTACATGTATATGTAGTGGAGATTTAAAAAATTTAATACCAAACAACAATTTACTATTTATTACAAAAAATATTGTTTCGGTAGATGATTGACTGTTACGAAATGCAGTACTTTTTGTTACCTGTTTTTTTTTTTTAAATAACTCTGATATTTTTTATTTTGTGCTTTTCCATAGAAAAAGAACTGTAAATACAGTTTTAAACAACAACTACAGATTACTACCTAAAAAACTGTCATATAATATGTTAACTGACAAACTTTTTTGAGAGTATACCGGGAGTTTTTACATGAAAAAAAAAAACTTTTTTATTGTCAAGTTTTATATGGTTGGTTGGTGGTTTAAGTACCAGCCACGGCATATATTTTTGTTAAAACAAATCAAATACAAGCAATTTAACAACTTTAAAAATACTTTTTAACAACTGACACAGTGGACTAAACTGTCTAAGTGTAGTTTTACAATAATCCTCCTTGTGTCTGATTTAATTTTCTTCTTTCTTCTCGTATTTTAATCAAGAATATAAAATTTTGTTTTTTACTTATCGAAAAAATTTAAATTTTTATATTGTAATATGCAATAGAAAAAAAATCAGTATTTTTTAAATTTGGTCGTTTGCTTACAGTTTTTGTAGTAAAAATCTCAGTTGTTTTTTTTTATCAGTTTAATTTGAATGAATTTGCAGTGTAGACACACATTTTTAATATAAATTTGTACTTAGTTTAACAGTAGTTTTCAGTTGATTAGATCGTTGTACTTCATCAAGTCTAGGTTTTAAAAATTTAAACAAGGTAGATTTCAAACTTAAATATTTGTAACCCTATTGCTGGAATATTTTTTAAATAAAAAGTTTGTTTTTATATCTATAGCTATAACTATTTGTGAAGAAAACGACTTTCCCTACAAAACTGACTTTTCTTTATTTTTTGCAAACGCATACAACTTGAACATTTGGGGCCGGCTTTGTACGAATGCCAATTATGTCTAAATATTATGTACCCTCTCTCTACCTTTACTTACAAACACATAATTTATTTGTTTGCTTTTGTTGTTTTTTAATATTTTATCAAAATAAAAATTCAAAAACTTAAAATATTTTGATGACAAATATTTTTGTTTACATTTAAAAGAGAAAAGTCAAAAATTTCTAAGACTTGGCAGCATTTTTATACAATACATTCTAAATTTTTAAGTAGCTTTATCTATAACTATTTAGCAAGACTATGTCTACTTAAATTCCTAGCAAAATAAGAGCTGTGGAAGAAGTAGTTAAACACTACATTAATGATTTTAACATTGGCTTGTCATTGGGAGAAAGTAGTTTGTTTCGGTGCTATGAAAAATCGATGATCAGATGGACTTCTTCATTAGTTTACGAAAGTTGTTAAATATAGGGACTACAAAATCAAAATAGGGAGTGGCTTTGTTTTAAAGTTAAAAATGTGATTTTGAACACTCCAAGAATTATTATTTACCAGAACAAAGTGGATATTACTATATGTAATTATAAATTGTTAGAAATAAATATTAAAATTAAAAAAATTATATGCTGTTCAATTATTACAAAATAATTTATTCTTATGACTTCATAAGTAGGGGTTAATATAAACATTTTGGAAGTTGTTTAAAATGACTTCTTACAAATCAAAAAATTTGCACTATTAAATTTTTTGGATGTTCTGAAAAAGAGATTCCTAAAGAATAGCATCCAATTTATTTTGCTGGGTTCTTATGGAATATTTATTTAAAATAAAAAAAAATTAAATCTAATATAAATTATATTTAAGCCGAGAAATTAAAAAACAATGCTAGAATTCGACTTGAATTCAGCTTTCCAGTGAAGCAGTTTATAGGGAAATGTTTCTTTAAAAAATAAGCACAAAATTTACACTCACCAAAAAAAGTCTGGAATGGCAACTGAAAATTTTGCTGTTATTATGGGAAATTTTGCTAATTTGAGCCCAGCGGGTTTTTTTTGCTAATCTTAACAGCACATGTCTGCTAACGTGTAGTACAATGAAATTAATAGCCGCTGCTAAATTTTAGTATACTTTTTGTAAAGTGGAATTTAAAATCTGTTTGCTAAAATCAGCAAAAAAAAAAAAAAAATACTAAATATTAGTACAAAATTTTAAATTTATTTTTTTTATCGAGCATCAAATTTTTTTTTTATTTTATTTATTTTTTAAAAAAATATTTATACAAAATTAAAAACAAAATCAAAGGCTTAAAAATCTTAAAAATTGATAAAACATAAACGAATTAATCATTTTGTTTTTATTTGGTAATTTCTGTTTTGAAAAATATTTAAGTCATTTTTATTTTTTTTTTACTTTTAAGGTCAAATTTTAATTGTTTTTGGAGCGCCCCGGTAGGCTAGTTGGTAGCGTGCTAGCGGGGGTCGTGGGTTCAATTCCCACCAGAGGCTCTGATCTGTTTTCGCTACAACGAGCCGAAGGCCTCTGTTGCTAGTGCTCGGTTAGGGTATTAACATATAATTTGTAATTATATGATTAATAAATAAAATAAATAAATAAATAATTGTTTTTAGGGCTGATTTTTAGAACTAAAAAAAACTTTTTAGTGCTTTTTTAAGTGGATGCCCTATTTTTAAACATGAGTCGGTGTATTCACTTCCGATCCCTTTTTTAATCTATGTATTTTATTTATTTTTTTTACTTTTAAGGTCAAATTTTAATTGTTTTTAGGGCTGATTTTTAGAACTAAAAAAAACTTTTTAGCGCTTTTTTAAGTGGATGCCCTATTTTCAGACATGAGTCGGTATATTCACTTCCGATCCCTTTTTTAATCTATGTAACATTTTAAGGCAATTTAAGTTTTTAAAATTAGTAAATTTTTTGCTAATTTTAGCAAATTGGTTTAAAAAATTAGTAAAATGATTTCTGAAATTAACAACAAAAATTTGTAAATATTCTGTAAAAGCTCTATAATTTGTAAAATATAAATAGCAAAGAGATTTGCTATATATAAATTTTTTTTTTACTAAAAATCAGTACAAAAATAGTAAAGTGGGATTGAAAACCGTTTACATATTTTTCTACTAACTTTTTTTTCTGAGTATAAGATGTTATAAAGCAAAATAATAAATTTTTGCATTAAAAAAAAATAATTATACAATAAAACAAAATAAACTTTCTAGTTAATGTCTCAAAACCCATAAATATTGAATAAACAAAAATACCCATTAATCTCAAACAAGTTTACAGATGATGATTTTTAAGTGTTGTATTTTTATCTTTTTTTGGTTCGCAAAAAAGTAAAAAATTGAAAACAATTGCAAATTATTACTTCTCAAACTGCAAACAAACAAACAAACAAACAAAAAAAAAAAACGAAATGACAATAATGATTTTTCACCGCTTTTTATCAAAGATGTTTGCAAACAGATTACAGAAAATAAATGGGGAGTCTGACAAAGAAAGTCTCCTAGCCCGGAACGTCAGTTTTTATTGAAACTTGAATATGTTGCACAGCAGATAAAAGTTCTATATTGTGTAGTTAAATTCTCCAACTTTTTAAGGATTTCGTTAACTAATGATATTTATCGGTTGAGTATTAAGTTGTCAGATATTAAGTAGTTTTTGGCTGAAAAATAATTTTTTATTAAAGCAATTACTTGATATCAATAGAACACCTAAATTACTACTTTGTGTGCCTTTTTACTTTTTTTGTTCAACGTACGGTTTTTAAGCGATAATAATGTTAAATTAATATTTTGTGAATTTGAAAAAAAAATTCTTTTTGAAACAGGAAAAATATTTAAAAAATTGCTAAAAATAAATTTAAGCTCTGGCATACATTACTGATAATAACAAAGGAAGTTAAGAACCTGTACTTCCGAAATAAGTTACTAGTTTTGCTGCAGGACCCACAAGACCCCGTTCGGAAATATTTTACGAACAACCCTCTAACTCAAAAACCAATTAAGACATTTTTTGAAATTAAGCACAGCTAACACATTCAGACTTTGTAGTAAGCGGAATCAATTTCGGTAAAATTTAATGGTAAGTGTAAATTTCGCTAAATTTCGCAATTTTCAAAAAGCGAAAATCTCTAAAACTTAAAATAATAACACCAGATCAACAATTTTCGGTATATAATTTTATTTTACTAATAGTGTTACTTATAGCAAAAATCGAAATTATTTGATTATTGGATTCCTTTATTTGTCTTCAACCATTATTGTGCTATATAGCCTACACTCACCAAAAAGAGTCTGTAATGGCAACTGAAAATTTTGCTGTTATTACGGAAAATTCTGCTAATTTGAGCCCAGCGGTATTTTTTGCTAATCTTAGCAACACATGTCTGCTGACGTGTAGTACAATAAAATTAGTAGAAAAATTAGTAGCCGCTACTAAATTTGAGTAGACTTTTTGTAAAGTGGAATTTAAAATCCGTTTGCTAAAATCAGCAAAAAAAATTGCTAAATACTATAAATATTAGTACAAAGTTTTAGAACTATTTTTTTTATCGAGCATCAAAAATTTTAATTATATTTTTTAAAAGATGTTTTATACAAAATGAAAAAAAAAATCAAAGGCTTAAAAATCTTAAAAATTCTTAAAACACAAACGAATTTATCATTTTGTTTTAATTTGGTAATTTCTGTTTTGAAAAATATTTTAGACAATTTTTTTTTTACTTTTAAGGTGAAATTTAAATTGTTATTAGGGCTGATTTTTAGAAATAAAAAAACTTTAGTGCTATTTTAAGTGGATGTCCTCTTTTTAGACTTGAGTCGGTATCTTCACTTCCGATCCCTTTTTTAATCCTATGTAACATTTTAGGGCAATTTAAGTTTGTATGTATAAGTTTAAATTAATAGAAATAACATTTCCATCAATATCGATTTTTTTAAAATTAGTGTTTTTTTTTGCTAATTTTAGCAAATCGGTTTTCAAAAATTTGTAAAATGATTTCTGAAATTAGCAACGAAAATTTGTAGATATTCTGTAAATACTCTGTAATTTGTAAAATGTAAATAGCAAAAAGATTTGCTAAATAATAATTTTTTTACTAAAAATCAGTACAAAAATAGTAAATTGGGATTGAAAACCGTTTACAAATTTTTCTACTAACTTTTTTTTTCTGAGTGTAAATATAGCAATAAATTAAAAATTTAATATCTTTGTGATAGTAAGTTGTCAATGCCAAAAAAAATTGTATAAATTTGATCGAAATCAGAAGAAAGAGCATTAGAGCGTTAAATATTTTACAAGAGTTACCGACAAAAGTTAAGAAAAATTAACGATTTTTAGAAAAAAGTTAGAGTATAACTTTTCAGTAACTAGGTGTTATTAATCGATTTTTAACAATGTAGCTACCAAGTTTTATTAATTGCACTAATAAAAGCTTTGTTGCAAATATTAAACGGGTTAATAGTTAAAACGGGTTGATTACATACAATTTTCTAAAATCGTATGTCCTCTCCTAAAAGATTTAAAAGCACTTTTCTCAATTAAAAATTATATATTTTTTTTCAATTTTGACACGAATTTATTTTGATTTTTTAAACCTCCACAACTTTTAGGAACTTTGAAAGCAAAATTTTAATAAAAGGATGCCTTTAATTTCGTTTAAAAATTATTGGATATTATGCGATCCGCACCATAATACCGGAAGTCACAACTAGAGTATTGAAAAAACCGGCCTTGTGGAAAAACCGGTTTCGGTTTTCTTCGAAAAATCGAATTTAAAAAAAACCGGTTTCGGTTTTTGCAGAAAAAACCGGTCAACCGGTTTTTTCGGTTTTTTTTTAATTCGAATAAAAAGCTTATATAATTTGTTAATTGTTTTAATTACAAACAAAAAAAAAAAAAAAGGAATTTAATATATAAAGTAATAAAAATAAATAAATACATTCTTTGAAAAAAAAAAAATATTTTATAATATTTTTTATTGTATTTCATTTTAACATTTTATTTATTGGTTTTCATTTTTTTTAATATAATATCTTAAAAATGAATATTATAAAACTGTATTCATATCAAATGAATAAAGATCATTAAGTTTCTAAATTGGGTAAAATTAGGTGCGTTAGTAACTTGAACGTTTAAAACGTTTGGCATTAAATAAGTTTTTTTGATATTACATTTTAAATATGTAAAAAGAAAATCTATTTTTCACTTCTAAAATAATATTTTAGAAATAATATGCAATTTAAATGTTTCGTTTTAAGTAGATTTTTTTGTTTGCTTTAATAAAGCTAGAAGTGGAAAATACTCTTTCACTAATAGTAGATGTTGGACAAATAGTCAAAAGACAATTATATAAATTTTCCAAGTTTTCAGTTCTTTTGTCGCATTTATGATTTTGTACAGTCTCTTTTTTTAGGATTTTGAATACTGTTTATTGTGTTATTTATATCAGAAATTAAAATTTTTGAATTTGGAATATCCAAAGTTAAGTCTTTATCAGAATATATCGGACTTACATCTAAATCTTCATAACCAAACGATTACAAAAGTTTTCGGAAAAAATAAAAGAGACCAAGTAACCCAGTTGGTGATGTATCGGTTTTTAAAAATAAAGAAACCGGTTGACCGGTTTTCGGTTTTTGAATACTCTAGTCACAACTAGAATTTGACTTTGATGGTGTCAAAAATGATCAAAGAATTTGGTGAAAAGTGGCAAGCTTATAAAACATATGCTTTAAGTTTCAAGGCGCCACGTTGTTTTGCTCGATGGTAAAATATTTACGGATGATGGCTATTTAAAGGAGCTAGACAGTTCTTACTATGAACAGGGTATCGCAGCTTTGAATATCGCTAAAAAAATATATCGAGCTGAAAAATAGATTATGTTGAGAAATAGAGAAAATTTGTTGTTTTCTTTGTTAGGTCAGCTAATTTTGAGACCGCCATCGTAGTTGTTTAAACATTTCTTATGTGAATTTTTATTAATTTAGATGTAATTCTCGTTATCTTTTTTTTATTCTGTAAAATAATTTACTTATATAGTTTTCTCCAAATGTAAAAAAATAAAACATATATATCTAGTAATTAAGTTAAAGCTAAATAAAAACAAGTACAAAAGGCTTAGATTCACATGTGGCGAATCTTTGATTACCCTCCATCAATATCCTTAAAAAATTTTTCCCTACTGTTTTTGATAGAAATAATGTAAAAAACTTTTGAAGTTAAATTGTGGAGGTGAAAAAATTTTTTTGAGGTGGAAAACTTTTTGGAGGCAAAAACAAATTTTTTGGTGAAAAAAAAAAATTTGAGGTGAACAAAATTTTTTAAGGTGAAAAAATATATTAGATGTGAAAAAAATTTTTGGACGTGAAAAATATTTGTGGTGAATACAGAATATTGTTTATTTCTAAACAACTCGTGAAAAAATATGAGAAAATAAATACATTATGTACCAGTCGCTACTATGAAATTGTACTAAAATACACCAATTTGTATGGAAACCCAGCAAAACTTTGGTAATGGATTACCTTGTAATGATAGCTCGTTACCTTTTCCATTATTTGCAAGCATAAAGTAATAAGTTACTCAGTATTGATTACGTAATACAGTGAACTCGCGAAGACGTGAACACTCGAAAAGGTAAACGTCTCAGAAACGTGAACAAATTTATTTTTACACAGACCGTTCTAAAATGTGAACAAAATGTGGAAGCTCTAAAATGTGAACACTTTTTATACAAAAAAAAAGTGGTTTGGCAAGAAAATGTGGTGATGATAAATCATTTAAAAGAAAAATTGGGGATTAACAAATCCTGTAAATAGTACTACTTATGGTACCGGAAAGTGGAAAACATTACGTACTTCTGAACTTCCGAAAATGGTAAAAACTCTTTATAAATAGTTCCTTGGCATGCGAAACAAAAAAATTGCCAGTAAACGGAAAGAGAAAAAGCTTTTGAAATTAACCAACAAATACAAGAGAGTGATTAAATAAACCCAAAGGAAGCTGTAGAAGCTCTCGTTAAAGTTTCAATATGGGCTGAAAATGAGATGGTCGACCAAAAAAGATGACCGATTTTTTCCTATAACATTTGTTTTACCTTATAAATAAAAATATGTTCCTATTAGTTTTTGCTAATTTTTTGTGATATTTACCATAATTTTTTTGTTTATCACATGCAAAGTGAACTGAATATATTGCATATATATTTTTTGTTATTAAAAATTATTAAAATATTTGTTTTGTTATACGTGTTTTTTATTAAAATATCATTTCTGATGCTGTTGTTTTTTTCCATATTTTGGCATTCGATAACGTGAACAAACTCGAAAACGTGAACTGCCTTGGTAAAAATTAGTTCACGTTATCGCGAGTTCACTGTATATGATTTATAAATGTAAAGTAATAATTGAAATATTTTTGAAAATCTATTTTTAGATACATTACTTTTTGTTTTTTGTAAGCAAAAGGGTAATGTGTGTTTGTTTTGATAACACTAGCGAAAAAACGAAGCGCAGCAATTCATTTAAGTTTAAAGCAATGAAATATATGCGTCGATAGCTCAGTGGGTAGAGTTGTTGGCTGGCAACCAGATTTCCCTGGTTCGATTCCCATCTTGACCACATTATTTTTAATTACAAATAATTTAAATAAAATATTTGTAATAATTTTTTTTAATAAAAATTCCCCTTTTTTAAAAATCTATTTTTAGACACATTACTTTTTCCATTCTCGCAACCATATAAGTAACCCCTTACATTATCACCTCTAAAGTAATGGGATATACATTACTTTGAGGCTCATCGCTTGTAAAATTCATCAATGAAGTAAGGTGTAAAGTAATCCATCGGCCCCTATGGCTATACATTACTTTACCCATTATTTGTTAATGTGTGGTACTCGAATCTTCACATTTTCACTCATAACTTTTTAACCGAAGGACCGATTTTGCTCATTTATCAATATCAATCTGCATAAGAATCACGAAAACGGAATGACAAACTGATATATACCCTCGCCATATATGGTGGAGGGTATAAAAATTGACTGCAGTCGTTGGTTGTTTTTATAACACTTGTCAGTTTTTACTTTAAAACAATTTGAATTTTATAACATTTGTTGTAGTTATATTAAATTTTTGAAATTGTTTTTTATTTAAAATACAATTGAAATAGAGACTTATGTAATGTTAATTTTGAGTTATTTGGGCTATAATTTTCCCAGCCCATCTAAAAATCGAAATATATATGAGCATACATGATCATACATGGGCCTGTATATGATCATACATGGGCATACATGGTCATATACGTCCATACATGATCTCATATATGATCATATATCTTCGGATCCGAAATTTGAGGGTATATGGTGATATATGTGCATATATTATCATACATGCTCATATATTATTCATGTATGCTCGTATATGATCATATACGTCCATATACCCTCAAATTTCGGATCCGAAGATATATGATCATATATGAGATCATGTATGGTCATATATTGAACAATGTATGGACGAATATGACCATGTATGCCCATGTATGATCATATACAGGCCCATGTATGATCATGCATGCTCATACATATTTCGATTTTTAGATGGGAGATACATTTTTCCCCCTTCTTAATGATTAAGCCTTAAAATATCAAACAAAATACGTGTTTTTCATCAAGATCTGAGCATCCAACAAGAAGATCTTCCTTGTGAGAGCTATTTTTTTTTGTCTCTTCTTCATAATCTGAAATTTGAACTAAAACGATCTGCCTCACATGATGTGCAAATTATTTACATTTGTTTTAAATTATTTTTATTTACCAGCAATTCATTTTTGTGTATTTTTTATTTTTTATTTTTAATTTTTATTTCACTTTTATTTTTTGTGATGATTTTATAACTGACAAGGTACTTGTACTCGAATACTATCAGTACCAGTTTGAACGTGGCACCAATGGAGGAAAATAATAAATAAATACGTTAAATTGTTAATATGTAGTATGTACATACATATGTAGTTAAGAGTAGGTAGGTACTAACTACTATAAGCATCGCTTACACAAAATGTGAAAAATATTAAACAGCAACAATGTTATTTATTTTATTTGTTTTACAAAATTTTAATGGATGATCATAAAATTTGAACAATAGAGTTCAATGTTTTGTTAAATTGATTTTCTTCCCTTTTAAGCTCAATAAATTTAGAAAAAAAAATATAGCAAAAAGTGTTTCTTACACAAGTTGATCATCTTTTTCTTCCTCCACATCTACACCAATTCCCAGTAAGTGAAAGAGACATTTTATATTCACAATATTGGAAAATACACTTAAAAGTTTTTTTTTTTTTTTTTGCTAAAAATTACAGTTAAGAAATTTAGTTATTTTAACTGTTAAAAAATAACTAACAAATGCAGTAAAAATAAATCATATTGTCGTAAAAATAATTTACAAACATTCTAAAACATGTGTTAAAATTAGTAAATATTACAGTTCATTTACATATAATACTTTTATCAGGGACAGAAAATAACAGTAACCTTGAAATTTTAAAACACAAAAATCATATACAAGTTGGTTGAAAAGTTCCTGCGCTTGAAATGAAAGAATACTGTTTTTGTTACGAAATATATTTTTTTATTCAATATAATCTCCAAGAAGTTCAATGCACTTGTTCCAATGATCTTCCAATAATTTTATCCCATCCTTATAATGGTTTTCCGGAAGCTCTGCAAAATAACCGTCTACGGCTGCTATGGCCTCTTCATTCGACGAAAAATGCTTTCCACGAAGGAATTGTTTGAGATTTCTGGAGAGATAGTAGTCACTGGGAGCCAAATCTGGTGAATACGGTGGATGTTCAAGCAATTCGTACATTAATTCTTTGAATTTAGCCATCGTCAAAACACTTTTGTGAGCAGGTGCATTGTCTTGATGAAAAATTATTTTTTTCTTCTTTAAACCAGGTCTTTTCTCACGAATTTTTTCATCCAGCTGATCCAAAAGGCTGCAATAATATTCAGAGTTGATTGTTTTACCTTTCTGAAGATAATCAATCAACAAAATTCCTTTTGCATCCCAAAAAACTGATGCCATAACCTTCTTTGCTGATCGTTGTAACTTCACCTGCTTTGGAACCAGCTTCAGTCCACTGTAAGCGTTCTTGTTTCAATTTAGGATCATGGTGGTAGATCCAAGTATCATCCATAGTTATAAAACGATGCAAGAAGTCGGTTTTATTCGGCTTAAAACGCTCCAAATTACGCTGAGAAATTTGTTTTCGATCCAGTTTTTGTTGAATTGTTAATGTGTGCGGCACTAACTTTCCAAACAGTTTTTTCATACGTAATTCTTCACCTAAAATATGGAGCACTCATTCGTCTGAATTGCTTATGGCATTAGCAATTTCACACTTAGTCAAACTTAAATCTTCACTAACCATATTATGTACCTGCTCAATGATTTCTGCTGTGGTTGCAGTTTTTGGTCGTCCTTCGCGTAGATCGTCTTTAAGGCTGGTACGACCACGTTTAAATTCACCAGCCCAAAATTCAACGGTGCGTTTTGAAGGTGAGGCATCCTTATACACTTCTAACAATTGTTCATAAATTTCCTTTGCTTTTAAACCCTTCAAAACAAAGAATCTAATGACTGCACGATATTCAATTTTTTTCATATTAAAAAAAATCAATGACACGTCAACTTCAAATGGGCTTGTAAGCAAAGAAAGAATTGACAGAATGACTTGCAACTTTGCATGTGTTCTCAGGACAGTAATACCAACTTGAGAAAAAAAAAAGTTTGGAGCTAGCAGTGCCATCTCTTGGTGAGCGCAGGAACTTTTCAACCAACCTGTACGTAGAAGTAAATTTTGGGAAATTGATTGAAGTATAAAATCTCCAAGAAACCTTTTTAGGGAATCTCCGACACGTACTATACTACACGTCTACCGTACGTTTACGCTTGTACGTAAACAGAACAGTAACGGACCGTATAATTGAATTTTCTAAAAACAATATATTTTGACTCCGTCTTGGTGCATGCGTTTCTGTACCCAGCAAAAAAAAATGGTAGTCATTCTGTGACTATAACTTCTTTTATTGCTTCCTAAACTTCAGTTGACATTCTTTTATGATTTTTTGGTGTTATTCTAAGGCACTTCCAAAAGAATTCACGTGTTCATATTTCAAATGCAGTGATCTGGATATAAACCCGATGCATATCTTAAAAAATCACTCTTCATTACTTCTAAAGCATAAGTTATAGTATATCGTATATTTTTTGAATCTAAAGCATTTATTCAAATTTAAAAAATAGTTCTGATGAAATTTTTAAATATTTTTATTAAATCATATTTTATATTTTAGTTTAAAATTTCATGAGGGTTAGAATTTATGCAGTTTTGCAATTTTTATAAAAGTGTTGAAATATCCAGAAAAACAGATTTTCATTTGCCTTTTTTCTGCCTTAAATACTTATGATTACGCAATCTGAGCATTTTTGCATTATGTTTATTATTTAACACTACACCATTTCCAGTTTTAATTTAGAATTTATCAAAACAATTTTAAAATTGTGTAAAAATTATTTCAAATTGCCCAAAAATGTTTTAAAATTGTGCGTTCTTATGAATTAAATTTTAATCAAAGCTTATATACTACACTCAGAAAAAAAGTTGGTAGAAAAATTTGTAAACGGTTTTCAATCCCACTTTACTATTTTTGTACTGATTTTTAGTAAAAAAATTATTATTTAGCAAATCTGTTTGCTATTTACATTTTACAAATTACAGAATTTTTACAGAATATCTACAAATTTTCGTTGCTAATTTCAGAAATCATTTTACAAATTTTTGAAAACCGATTTGATAAAATTAGAAAAAAAATTACTAATTTTAAAAAAAGTCGATATTGAAGGAAATGTTATTTTTAATAATTCAATCTTATACATACAAACTTAAATTGCCCTAAAATGTTACATAGGATTAAAAAAGGGATCGGAAGTGAAGATACCGACTCAAGTCTAAAAAGAGGACATCCACTTAAAATAGCACTAAAAAGGGTTTTTAGTTCTAAAAATCAGCCCTAAAAACAATTAAATTTAACCTTAAAAGTAAAAAAAAAAAATTGACTAAAATATTTTTTAAAACAGAAATTACCAAATTAAAACAAAATGATAAATTCGTTTATGTTTTACCAATTTTTAAGATTTTTAAGCCTATGATTTTTTTTTTCATTTTGTATAAAACATCTTTTGAAAAATATAATCAAAATTATTGATGCTCGATACAAAAAATTAATCTAAAACTTTGTACTAATATTAATAGTATTTAGTAATTTTTTTTGCTGATTTTAGCAAACAGATTTTAAATTCCACTTTACAAAAAGTCTACTAAAATTTAGTAGCGGCTCCTAATTTTTCTACTAATTTCATTGTACTACACGTCAGCAGACATGTGTTGCTAAAGAATTTCCCGTTATAACAGCAAAATTTTTAGTTGCCATTACAGACTTTTTTTGGTGAGTGTACAAAGTATATGAACATTTTCCACTCATGCATCAGAATACGTAATCATTGTATAGGGTCCACCATCTAACGTTTTTTTGTTGCAACTAGTGCTTATTTCGTGAATGGTAACACTTAGCTCATGTCTGATTTGACATATAATTAGTTTTATCCTTTCGCTGAACGAATATGGTTGTGTATGCGCTTGAACAACGCTGGGAAATATTGCGACATTACTTTGAAAATCATGGTAATGTTGCAGAATGTCATCTTTTCAGATGAAGCTCATTTTGATCTTGGCGGGTATGTAAACAAGCAAAATTGTCGCATTTGTGGCACAGAAAACCCGCACGCATACATTGAAAAGCCGATGCACCCAAAACGAGTCACTGTTTGGTGCGGATTTTGGTCCAGAGGCATAATTGGGCCATTTTTCTTCGAAAATGAGCAAGGAGTGGCCGTTACAATCAATAGCGATCCTTATCGGGCCATGTTGAACGAATTTTTGTTCACAAAAATTGAAGAGGAGGATATTGGCAACAATTTGGTTTTAACAGGACGGCGCTATGTGCCACACAGCCGAAGATACACTCGATGTTTTGCGCCCTGTTTTTTGAAGATCGCATTATCAGCCGCAGAGCTGATGTCGTTTGGCCACCTCGGAGCTGCGATTTGACACCGTTGGACTATTATTTGTGGGGTGCCGTAAAAGATAAGTGTTACGCCGACAAGCCAGAGACAATTGACGCTTTAAAGGACAATATTCGTGAAGCCATTGGTGAAATACAGCTGCACACAATCGATAATGTGCTTAAAAATTGGACCGATCGTGTAGGCTACTGCATGGTCAGCCGAGGCAGTCATTTGAATGAAATTATTTTCCATTATAAAAAAAGAAATTTGAGAAAATATTCAGTAGTTTTTTTTTATAGCATTTTCAAAAAAAAAGTTATTTGGCGGACCCTATATTATCGTTGCTTCCTTAGAGTAAAGTATGAGTAATGCTAGTAGCTACATTTGAATACTTCCATCCTATGACACGTTAATGTTAAATTCATCGATGAAACCATTACAAAAGAAGTGATGCCTTTGCCATAGTAGTGATGCTTTTATAGCTTCTTTGGCAGCTTCATTTTTGCTGGGTACCGTCATGTAGGGACTTTCTCGATTTTCATTAGTTTTTCTTCTGTTGCTTTTGAATTCGTTTTGGTGTCCAAAGCGAATAATTAAAACATGTCTGGGATCATTGCACGGCTCAGGAGCTAAAGCTTAGAAAAACAGATGTATATTTTGAATAAGCTCTCTTACATCACGCACCGAAAATAAATTTAAGTGATAGAAATATTTATGAAATTTAAAACAATTGTAACGTTAATGCTTGAAAAGTTATGGAATTTTGCAAATAAAAATATTGTTTGACAGTTTATTATAGATTTTATTAAGAAATGTGCAAATTTGCATTTTGTGCTACATCATTTCGTAAACGCCACCAATTAAACCTAAATTAAAATTTCGTTTTATTTATTTTAAATGATTTAAAATTGGGAAAACCTCAGGGATAGAGATAATAGTTGTGCTTTTGTTATTTTATTTTATTTTATTCAATAGCTTTATAAATAAATTTAAAGGAAAAAAACTAATATTTGTTATTCAAAATTTCAAAATTTTAAGCATTAATACAAATCCGATTTTGTTGAAAAACGTTACGAATACGGACAGAAAACGTCATTGATAAACTTGCAATGAACAACTACGTTCTTCATCCGATATATTGGTCCGTAAATGGTACGTCATTGGTATTTCAACGGATTCGAATCAGTTTCGATGTTTCTTAAAATCCGTTTTCTGATCAGTATGCGGATTCAGAAAACGGTACGTTTATGAGGGACCGAAAACGGTACGTAAACAGAACGTATTGTTTGTTGGGTATATTGCTTTTTAAAATTTTGATTTTTATTTTTTCAAGCAAAAACAGTAATTTTATTTTTATTTTTTCGAGCAAGAATAAAAGTTATTTTTTGTTTTTTATTTTTGTGAACAAAAATAAAAGTTATTTTTTATTTTTTCGAGCAAAATTAACAGTAATTATTTTATTTTTTCGAGCAAAAATAACAGTAATTATTTTATTTTTTCGAGCAAGAATAAAAGTTATTTTCTAAGGTGTTATAATAGGATAATAACACAGTACGACAGGGGTTGGTACACATGAGAAATGTTAACGGAATATGAAAATAGGCTTAAAATAAAGAAATATGTGTCTCGGCATTTTGCTGTAGCACATCAGAATGTTATGTATTTTTTAATAGTTATTTTTTAATTTAACATGAAAATTAAAGCGCCATCTAGCGGAGAAAATTTTTTTTTAATAAAAAAAATCCAAATTTAATTTCCTTTTCAAAACTGGCTCAAGCATTAAAATTGGTTCACCCATTTTGTTTTTATATAACTTTTTATAATAGTATTACATTACAAGTGAACCTCCACGGTTCTTCGAAGCTTAAAAATCGATTTTCTCAAAATGACGTGCTACAGCAAAACGCCGAGATACGTATTTCTTTATTTCAAGCCTATTTTCATATTCTGTTAACATTTCTCATGTGTACTCAAAAAATTTTGATTTTGTCGTACTGTGTAATAAAACTTATTAACAAGACGATGGTTGCGGTCCTTGCGCTATCCTTTTGAAACCACATCTCGCCCGGATCAATATCATCCATGTTTTCAAATAAAAAACCATTGATTATGGTGCGGTAACGATCTCCATTGACCGTAACGCGATCTCCGTCTTTGTTTTTGATGAAATAAGGTCTAATGATACCTTCAGCGCGTAAACCGCACCAAACGGTGCATTTGTTTGGATGCAATGGAGTCTGTAGGATCTGTTGCGGCTTGGTCTCACTTCATTTGCGGCATTTTTATTTATTAACAACCCCGATAAGCCAAAAGTGAGCCTCATCGCTAAACACAATTTCGTCGTCTATAAGTTGGGCAAATTGATGACTGATTTTCAAAGTAAATCTGAATAATTTGGTAGCGTTGTTCAAGCGTCAATCTATTCATGATAATTTGCCAGAGTATATTGATCATTAATATCAAAAAAGTGAGCGCAGTATGAAAGTTCCTTTGACAGTTTACCCTTTCTATCGGGCTTAAAAAAACACCCTGCGGGAAAAGGACCTTTCCCAAGCCACGTCACGTGACCAGTACATTGTGATTGGAACTGTTGACGGGATCGGTTTTTTTATATGAAAAGAACCGGTCGCTTTAACATGGCTTGTCCTATAAGGTGGTAATTACCCTCTGTGACATGTCGCGGGACTGGAACATGTCACACAACTAACCCTAGAGAACCAATGCAAAAGAACATGCCATGACTTTTAAGCCGATCACGTTGTAGGTACTTAAGGAGCCTGTCCTCTTTTCACCTATCTCGTGGCTAATATCCCTGCGGGAAAAAAGGGGTCAGTTGGGAATTGGTGATTGGTGGTTAGGAATAGGTGAAAACTGACCCGGTTCCGAAAAACCATATCGCGAGATAGGTGAAAAAAGCACCGGTTCCCAAAGGTTCCTATCACGTGACCGGTTTAAAAGTCACGACTTGTCCTTTTACACCAGTCCTGTGACATGTCACAGAGGGCAATTGACCCTCTCCTAGGACAAGCTCATGTTAAAGTGATCGGTCCCGTTACCGGTCCCTATCACAATGAACCGGTCATGTGAATTGTCCAGGGATAGGTCCTTTTCCCGCAGGGATACTTATAGATAAATACAATGAGCGACTGATAAGCGGAAATATTGTCGAATCCTGGACAAATTTATAAAAATGTAAAATTTACAAAAATATTAAATATTTTACAGGTGTTCAGAGAACACTTCCACACATTACAGGAAACGTCACTGAGTGAAGAACGCTTGCCCATTTCATTGCGAAAAAAACATCATAGTTTTTTCATCGAAAAACTAGTGTTTCCAATTTAGTTAATCGATTAACCGATTCCTCGATTAATCGCCTTTATTTCGGTTAATGTCGAAACAAATAATTCAAAACTCAAATAATTATTCGATCATTCGGATTAAAAAAAAAAGCGATTAAAATAGGTCGATTAACCGGTTAAGTATTTAGTATGAATTTTCTGAAATTTTTCTTAAAGCTTCCTCATTTTCTTAACTTTGGCAAAAAAGAATCGTAAAAAAAACATCAACTTAAATACAATCAAATTATTTTCGACAGAATCAAAGCAAATATTATATAGACTTTAGGAAATATGATACACAATTTTTATTTTTGTTTCAATTCCTTTTAAAAATAAATTTTAAATAATATAAAATTATATTTTCATCTCCAAAAAATTTAAAAGCTAGAGCCTCTAAGTAGAGCTTTAACAAAAAACCTATTAAAGTATATAGTTTCTCCTTAGCAATGAAGCTCGTAACTAGCTATATTCCTAACAAGCACTATGACGTTACTTATATTATAAAATAATAATATAAAATTGCTTAAAATTCGAAAACTGTATTTTCTAAGAAAACAGTTTCTTTTAAAATTCAATGAAATAATTTATAAAAATTAAAAAATAACATGGAATTTTGTTTGTAATCTGACTTATTAACAAATGTTGATGATGAAGGAACTTCACTAGAAATAAGTTGTTTAGTCAAAATTATTTAAGAATTTGCTTATTTGAATTCTTAATTGTACAATAGCAGGAAAATCGGTGAGGACTTGTCAGAATTTTGCGTAATTTTTATGTCTTTTCTAAGAGATAACCTCTTTAACACTAAAGCTTAAACCCCGGTAGTGAAAGAGTGGGAACAGTGGCTGATCTATCAAACTTTTGTGAATTTTGCAAAAACTATTCATACTATATTTTTAAGAATTTTTTATTAAATTTTTTTGAAGGTGGCTCTTGTTTATTTAGTCATATTTTTATAAAAACCAACTCTATATTTATCTTCCTTTATTCGATCTTCAATATTATACTATATTATTCCTTAAAATCAAGTTCAAGATCCTTTTATAAAAAATAATAATAATGATTATTTATTATTTCTTTCCTTCCAATATTTCGTCACCACATTGGGTGACTTCTTCAGGGAAATTATATAATTTTTTCAACAATAAAAACATATATATATATATAATTTTTAAAAAAGCCGGGAAATCATAAAAATACTTTTTGACAATATGAAAAATATAAATATCATATGAAACAAAAATATTTTAAGTTTAAAAAAGATAAGGAAACAAAAATGTTTTTACAAATATTTAAAATGAAAATATAACACAGAACAAAAAACTATTTTGAATTTATTGAGATATTGAATTTATATTGAGATAAAAAGGAAAATCAATAGGTATAAGACTGTTAAGGACCAAATTGTAAAATCAAAGGCAGCTATAATATTTTTGATACGTTGCAGAAAATCAAGTATAATTCCTAAATTTATAGAGAATTCTACTAAAAATATTTCTAATCTTTTCGAGATATATGGCATCAATAGAATTCGACAGTCTATATCAGGATTCATTCAATCTCTACAAAACAAGATTTTAAATTTGGCAATAAAACGGAAACATGAAACAATGAGAAATGCTAAGAGAGAATTGGAATATATATCGGAGAATTTGGCTCAATGTTTAGATAAAGATTTATTCAACACATTCATTCAACACCAAGAAAAATTAGCTATTAAATTAAGTTTACAGGTAAAAGAGGTACATAAGAAGAAATTTAATTGCCTTATTAATTTAAAATAGAATCAATTAAATATTAAACAAAATAAGAAATGGTTTGTTAACAAATCAGATTTTGAAATCCCCTCTGAAGTAGAATGGGTTCTTTCGTTAGGACATAAACACGCACTTCCGGTCAAAAGAAAAAATTTTCCCGTTTTGAAAATTATAGCGGATGGTGAGGACTTTATACAGACTTTAACAGGAAAAGAAGAACAAGAAACAGCTAGGAATAGATTTACTAATATTATAAATGGTCATTTAAATAGAAAACAATTAACAAATATAGACAAATTTTTGTTAGATAAAGTGAATAAGACAAGAAGATTTTTGAAAACTAATATGGATCTACTTATTTTAAATGCTGATAAGGGAAATACCACAGTAGCTATGAATAAATGTGATTATATTTTAAGAATGGATAATATTGTGGGTGATATTACTACATATAAATTGACAAATAGAGATCCAACTTCCGGATTACAGAGAACAAATAATAATTTAAGTGAAGATCTTTTCAAATTAAATATTATTACAACAAATGTAGCTACAGCTCCTAGATTTTATGGAGTACCTAAAATTCATAAGGAACCATTTCCTTTGAGACCAATATGCTCATTTGTTAACTCCCCATCTTATGAACTCTGTAAATATGTTACTAGTATTCTAAGGAAAGTAACACAAAACTCTAAATATAATGTAAAAGATTCTTTACATTTTAGAGAAAGGATAAAAAATTTAAGGATACAAAGTGATGAGAGATTAATTTCACTTGATGTTGTATCTTTATTTCCAAGTATACCAATAGATATAGCTTTAGATATTATTGAAGAAAAATGGAATGTTATCGAAGAACATACTAAAATTGAGAAGAATCTTTTTCTACGTATTTTGAAATTCTGTATAATGGACAATAGATATTTCAAATACAATAATAGAATATATATACAACAAAAAGGACTTCCAATGGGATCTCCAGCTTCTCCAATTATAGCTGATTTTGTAATGGAGAAATTATTAGATTCTTGCATTGAAAAATTGGATATAAAACTAAAAATCATAACAAAATATGTTGATGACTTATTTTGTATTATTTCAGAGAGTTCGGTTTATAATATTTTATCAACATTTAATTCGTTTCATGATAATATAAAATTTACGATTGAAAAGGAATATGATTCTAAAATTCCTTATTTAGACACATTAGTAAAGAGAAGAGGTGATAGATTATTAATACATTGGTATCAAAAACCCACAGCTTCTGGAAGAATTATAAACTATTATTCGAAACACCCAAGAAGAATCATAATTAATACAGCAAAGAATCTAACTGAGAAGGTATTAAATATTAGCGACTTAGAATTTCACGGAAAAAATATAGAAAAGATTAAAAATATTATATTAATAATTTAATAAGGCAATTAATAATTTAATAAGGCAATATAAGAACAGAAATAATTTTAACACAAGAAACGTTATTGAACCTAAAATTTATAAATCTCTAACTTATGTTCCTCTTATATCTGAAAGGTTAGAAAGATCAAAAATTTATGATAATAGGAAATATATAGTAGCACATAAAACATATAACACATTAAGTAGACTATTTAGCAACACAAAAGACAGAATAGATAAATCGGAAATGTCAAATTTAGTTTATAAAATACCGTGTAATGGTAATAATAATGAAAACTGTAATAAGGTATACAAAGGTACAACAAAAAATAAACTTAAAACCAGAATTGCAGGACATAAATCAGATCAAAAATACAAGAACACCATTCCTACACAAAAAACAGCATTATCATTACACTGCAATAACTCTAATCATTATCCTGATTTTGATAATACGACAGTTTTGAACATAGAAAATAATTACAGTCGTAGATATATGTTAGAAATGTTACAGATAATGAAAATACCATGTACACAACGCATTAACTATAAAACAGATACAGTAATGCCTCGATTTACGTCGTCTCGATTTATGTTGTTTCGATTTGCGTCGTCAAATATTTTGTTCCTTTCAACTTCGATTTGCGTCGCCATTCGATTTACGTCGTCTCAGTTTGTATGACTTATGTATGTATGAACTACCACGGAATTTCCTGTATGTAGGGGAATCCCAGTTTTTAATTTAAACGTTTAAAAATTTTGTGTGTGCAACAACAACTAAAGTATTGCCTCTCATGGACAGGTCGTGTGTGTTTGGCAGCGCGTCGTGTGTGTTACTTTTTCAATCTGTTTTTGATCGTCGGGCGCAACGTAGTAAATATGAGCTCAAAAAATAAAACTAATAAAGTAACATCTCAAATAAAAAAGAAAATAAATGTAATTTCGTTAAAAACTAAAATAGATATTATTCGCCGTTATAACAATGGGAAAAAGGCTTTTATTATTGCCAGTACGATGGATCTTCCACCAACCACAGTTCGAACAATAATAAAAAATTCAGCTGAAATCCGTAAAAGTGCAACATCGGCTGGAGCTGGTTCTGTTGAAACCACCACAAAAAAAGGCCAGTACTGATGGAAAAAATGGAAAATGCACTAATACTGTGGATAAAAGACTTAAGTGGAAAAAATATTCCAGTAACTACGTTAATTATCCAAAGAAAAGCGATAAGTTTGTTTAAGGATCTAAAATCTGACTCTGTGAATTCCGATTTTTGTTTTAACGCCAGCGGAGGATGGCTACATAAATTTAAAAAAAGAGCACAACTTCACAAAATAAAAGTTGTCGGAGAATCTGCAAGTGCAGATAGTGATGCAGCTAAAAGTTCTCCGCAAATATTAAAAAAAATAATTGATGATGGTGAATACACCCCTCAGCAAGTTTTCAATGTCGACGAGACCGGACTTTTCTGGAAACGTATGCCGGGGAGAACATTTATATCAAAAGAGGAAAAATTAGCAGCAGGGCCAAAGGTTTCGAAGGATAGGCTTACGCTTTTGCTCGGTGGTAATGCTGCAGGAGACTTGAAGCTTAAGCCCTTGTTAATATATAAATCCGAAACTCCAAGAGCTATGAAAAACGTTTGCAAGCAAAATCTTCCTGTAATTTGGATGTCTAACAAAAAAGCTTGGATGACTTCTAAACTCTTTGACGATTGGTTTAAGACACATTTTTGTCCTGAAGTTAAGAAATATTGCGAAAGGAATAATATGTCTTATAAAGCATTGCTTTTAATGGATAATGCTCCGGGCCACACCATCAGTTTGAATAACATGAATGACAATATTAAAATTGTATTTTTACCTCCCAATACCACGTCTCTTATTCAACCTATGGACCAGGGAGTTATTGCAGCATTCAAAAAATATTATTTACGACAAAGTTTTAACGACCTCATTGATGCAATCGACAAACAATCAGACCAAAATGATAAAAATAACGATGTTGTCAGACAATTTTGGAAAAAATATGATGTCTTGCAAGCAGTGAATAGTATCAACAAAAGTTGGGATGAAGTTTCTGCGTCGACCATGAGAAATGCATGGAAAAACGTATGGCCTGAATGCACAACTGAAGGTGGAAATGATGGAAATCTGAACGATATAAACACGGAAATTGTACGTTTGGCCCACACATTAGGGTTTTCTGATATTGAAGATTCCGATGTTGTTGAACACTTAAATTTGGAGGATGAACCGTTAACTAACTCGGAGCTATTTGAGTTGACAAATCTTTCAAATCAACATGGTATAGAAGAAGAAACTTCAGATATCGAAACTTGTGGAGAGGATTCTGAAATTCCATTGACAAAGCCCTTGCCAGCGTAAATAAGGCTATGTAAATTTTGGAAGAATTTGACAAAGATGACGAAAGAGTTGATTCGACAAAAAAATCAATAAATGCAAGCCTTAAATATTACCGGGATCTGTACGAGCAGAAAAAGTTGACATTAACCCAGAAGCGAATTGATACATTCTTTAAACCAATTTTATCAGAAACGCCTGTTATAAGCGAAAGTAGTGCTGAAGATGGTGACCTCAACATGCTAATTTCAGAAATTCTCACCGAAACATCGTCGGATAGTGATTCCTATAATTAATACTCCTAACATACAATTACATATACATACATATAATAAACAAACATATGTACAAAGTTTTCACTACATTTAATTAATATATTTTATTATATTTATTTTTCTAGATATTGTATTGTCGAATTTTTGTTAATTTATTTTTTTTTTTACTTTTTATCTGAACATATGTTTAAGTTTTTATTTATTTTATGAATTTTGTTTTTAAAATCGAAATTTTTTAATATTGAATTGTTGATTTTTTGTTGATATGTTTACTTTAGATATTATTTAATTTTTTTAACTGAATTTTATATTTGTTTTAAAATTCTTATACGAATTAAATGTTTATAACAAATATTCTATGTATGTACAATAAAAGACTGAATTACTTGTAATTTTTAAGTTTTTTTTTATGAAATTAAGTGAACGTTAACGTATGACCAATATCAAATTCGATTTACGTCGTTTCGAATAACGTCGTCAATTTCCGGAACCAATCACGACGTAAATCGAGGCATTACTGTATAGCGAATATAGCCCAAAATTATAGACATTTAGTGAATAAGAACTGAGCTAATTATTTTAATTTTAAATAATAAATGAAATTCAAAATAGTTTTTTGTTCTGTGTTATATTTTCATTTTAAATATTTGTAAAAACATTTTTGTTTCCTTATCTTTTTTAAACATAAAATATTTTTGTTTCATATGATATTTATATTTTTCATATTGTCAAAAAGTATTTTTATGATTTCCCGCCTTTTTTAAAAATTATATATATATATATGTTTTTATTCTTGAAAAAATTATATAATTTCCCTGAAGAAGTCACCCAATGTGGTGACGAAATATTGGAAGGAAATAAATAATAAATAATCATTATTATTATTTTTTATAAAAGGATCTTGAACTCGATTTTAAGGAATAATATAGTATAAAAACCAACTTTATCGTCTATCTACATTGCATTTTTAAGGGTTTACCTTCACTGAACAAGTCTGACATTTTCTTTTTAAAGAGAAAAAATTATCGAGATGCTTTGAATTGTTATTTCAACAAAAAGCAGCATTTTGTTTTCGTATTGATAAAAGAAATACATTTATTATGCATTAAACGATTAATCGTCAATTTTTCCGATTAATCGACCCGAATAACCGATTAATCAATTTTCTTCATTTTTCGAATAATGACCTAACCGATTAACCGGCAGGATCGAATAATTGGAAACGCTACTAAAAAAACATAATATTTTATCAAATATTATTTTTTTTTTTTTGTACAAGAAATAAATAATTAAACTACTCCTTGGTTTTATTTACCTACATTTATATTGTTTTTATTGTTAAAGCCCGTATAAATTGAGCATTTTTCTTAATTTTTTCTATTCCATTTTAAATTTTTCACAAATAACCAAAAAACTTTAATTAAAACACTAAGAAAATATCAAAAAAAGTTAGGAAAAAAGCTAATGTCATAAGAGCTTAAAAAACTAAAATTAACAAGAGCCGATTGCATGTCAACCATATCATGATATTGCAATAACATTTGCACTAAAGTTAAGTGTATTCACTTAGAATGAAATCATCATTTTATATTGCTATCATTTTATATTTTCTGAAGACTACACATTGGTAAAAAATGGGTTAAGATATAAACAAATTTCACATTGAATGATCTTTTTGGTTATATCGAATAAGGTGTAAGTCGTATGATCACCAATCATATGATAGCAAAAGTAACAAAACTTAATTTGAAAGGACACGAAGGCGTATGATTGTTGTCATTTAGCATTCACTAACATGTTACATTAATATCACTCATACGCATTCAGATACAATTAAATATTTTGTTTTCTTTTTCATACCTTGTGGGTTTGTTATAATTAAGTGTCAATGACTGTTACATTTTATTTTGGTTTTCATAAATGTTCCCAAATACCTCAAAATCATTAACCGTACAATATGAAATAAAAATCATGGCTCTTAATTGCGTTAATAAGTAATATGATGTTTTTACACTTAAAAATCAAAAAAAAAAAATACATTAAACATTTCCTAGACTTCTTAAAAAATAACAAAGCGGTCGGATTTTTAAGAAAAAGTTAACCATATTACTTTTCAAACATATTAAAAAAAAATATAATATTTTTTATTCATAGCAGCGTTAAATTTTTATATTTATTTTTATAATATTTTTGTTTTATATTTTTCTTATTTTAACATGAAAATATTGTATGATGTTGCGTGTTTACCCCAACAAAGTAAAAACGAAAAAGCATCTTTAAATGTAGTTATTTTTTGATGTTTAGTTCCGTAATTCACATGTAATTTTAGTAGATGATTGTTTTTTTCGTTTTTTTTTTTTGTTTAACAGATCTTAACTCATCCGTAAACAGCCATATCATATAGACCATTTGCATGACAGTTTTGTATGGATTAAGAAAAAAAGGGTAGCTTATAAACGTGTTTTTTTTTTTGGCTTAAAATCATTATGATTATTGTTTTTCGTTTTTTTTCCCCTTGAAGTTCACCTAAAACTGAAATAACCTTCACAAAGTGTTAAGTTTTCTAGTTTTGTTAATGCTTAATTTTCTACACTTTCAACGAATTTCAAAACTCTCACAAATTTTTGCACTTTATTGCTAAAGTAGACACGCTTTTTATACCCTTCACCACAGGTGGAAGGGTATATATAAGTTTGTCATTCCGTTTGTAATTTCTACAATATTAATCTTAGACCCTATATATATTCTGGGTCCTTATGCAGAGCGAAATTGATTTAACGATGTCCGTCTGTGTGTTGAAATGGGTTTTCCGAAGAACCCAGACATGATGAGGACTTGATTGTTATTTATTTCTGTTACATGTGATCCATTTCTGTTTGCTATTAAAAATCAACCAGATCGGTTAATAAATGGCTGAGATATTAGCAAAAAACCAGGACTACCTCTAATTTTTTCCGTAAAATCCCTTTGTTTAATATGTATGTAGAATTTTACGCATAACAAACACATCCATTTGTTGAAATTCTTGTCTTTCATCTCCACCTTTTATACACAAACAACAAACACATACAAAGATTTGTCATTTAAATAAAAACCAAACAATTCTCTAATGAACGAAGACTTTTTATATATGTACCTCTATTAACGATGATTTTGTGTGAGCTTCAATAGCTCAGTTGTCTAGACGCTATGTCACAAATACTTTTTTTTCTCTAAGGCCGCGGGTTCGAATCCCGGTCAATTCACTTTTTGTTTGTACATTTTTTTTTATTTTCTTAAGACTTTTTTTTGTTTTTTTTTTAACATTTAATAATTAATTTATTTAAAATTTTATATTAATAATTAAATAATCCATAAATAGGCTAAAAACATCAAAATTTTTATAAAAACCCTCTGATACAAACAAAATACAAACGTTTTTATTTCTATTATTTGCTCCGATTTAAAAGAATTTATAAACAGATTTTTAAACCATTTTATTTTTCATATATTAAGAAAATTTTATACATAATTTCCCTTTGAGTGCAACTATTTAAGGTCATAACTTTAATAATAATTTATAAACTATTTGCCTTCAAATTTTTAAAATTAAGCTAAAGAAATTAAAAATATTTAAGCGAAATAAAATCTCAATTGCAAATTTGCCAGCTAAATCAAACGTTTTTGTAGAAATAAAACACATGAGTTCTAGTGATTTCTTTTAATGATTTGTTGAAATTCTTTTCTTTCACCTCTTCACCTTTTATATACAAACAACAAACACATACAAAGATTTGTCATTTAAATAAAAACCAAACAAATCTTTAATGAACGAAAACTGTTTATTTAATTCTATTAACGATGATTTCGCATGACCTTAATAGCTCAGTTGTCTAAGCGCTATGTCACAAATGCTTTTTTTCTCTAAGGCCGCGGGTTCGAATCCTACACCCGCTCAATTCAACTTTTTTTTATTTTCTTAAGACTTTTTTTTGTTTATTTTTTGTTTTTTTAACATTTAATAATTAATTTAAATAAAATTTTATATTAATAATTAAATAATCCATAAATAGGCTAAAAACATCAACATTTTTATAAAAACCCTCTGATCGAACAAAATACAAACGGTTTTATTTCTATTTTTTGCTCCGATTTAAAAGAATTTATAAAAAGATTTTTAAATAATTTTATTTCTCATATATTAAGAAAATTTTATATGTACATAATTTCCCTTTGAGTGCAACTATTTTAGGTCATAACTTATAATAATTTATAAAAAAAAAATTTTTAAACTATTTTCCTTCAAATTTTTAAAATTAAGCTAAAGAAATTAAAAATATTTTTTAATAAAAAAGCGAAATAAAATCCCAAATGCAAATTTGCCAGCTAAATCAAACGTTTTTGTAGAAATAAAACACATGCAGTTCTAGTGATTTCTTTTAACGATTTGTTGAAATTCTTTTCTTTCACCTCTTCACCTTTTATACACAAACAACAAGCACTAATCTAGAGCTGTAATATGACCTATGGATACGTCTCATATAGCAAAAGATCGAAAGTCTTTAGTATAACATATTTGCTGAAAAAACTCGGAAATATCGGTTCAGATACAAAAAAGTTATGCCCAAAACATAAATTTTTTTTAAATACCTATTTTCTGGAACCATAAATCTTCCCGAGTCCAAGTTTTATCACCAAACTAAATGGTTAATTTCCTCTTAAAGGCGTTCGTATATAAATCTGTCCATTCCATATATGTCCATATATAAACTTCAGTTTTTTCCCAACCATGGTGAAGGGTATATAAGATTCGGCATAGCCGAATTGCTTGTTATTATTATTATTATTATTATTATTATTATTATTGTGTTTTTTTTTTCTCTGAAAATAAATTTATTTACCTTAAATTTTAACATCAAGTAATTGTTAAAATGTTACTACTTAAAAAAAAACAATTTAATTTTTCAATATTTCAATAATAATAATGGCCATTATAACGTTATACAGAGATAATTTGATATTTAATATCCAACATCCAACATCCAACATCCGTCATTGTCATTATCATTATCATTGCAACAATATATGATATTAGATAATAAGTAGTATTAACATTATGCCCATGCAATAGGAGAGAAAGTTAAATTTTATTGATAAGTGGCATAAAATGAATGTAATACAAACAAAATAAAGTTTTCCACAGACATTTATTATTAGGGATGCAGCAAAATGCCCGTATGACACTAAATTTATTTTATTTTGTATTGCCAGCCATATAAATCAAATGAGAGCCCTGTCTTATCGACATCCATTTGACAGACACTGATTTATTCTCTGTAGTTGAACTCTTCACACTCATTATTTTTCCATTAGAAAATTCATAAATTTTTCCTCAAAATATTTGTGCAGTAAAGTGTTGCCAACCAAAAGAAAGAAAAAAAAAACAGTTTCACAGCTGACAGTTTAGATAGAACCCACGCGTTTTCATTGTTAAACAATATTTAAAAAATAATGAAAGTTTTGCGGCTGTTTCGAGTTTTGGGGCTGGTGAGTTCTTTCTGCTTAAATAAAATGATTTTGATGTGAACGATATGTGATTTCAACAAGACAATGTCACATACCCTACAGCCCGTGCACCAATTGGCATTTTTAGAAAAATTATTAGTTTAAAACAGCGTTCACAATTATGGAGTGGCTCTAAGCTGCAGGACAGATTGAAATGTTAACTGTTCAAAATGCAAACTAGAGTTACTTCTACACATATTTGACATTTTAATATTTAATTCGCTTTTTAGTGATACTGTAAAGTGCTTTAGCTTATTATACCATCCACCATATACTGGTATATACCCTAGTTTATCATTTCATTTGTAACATGTCGAAATATAGGTTTAAGACCCCATAAATTATATATATATTTGTAATTCTTATGAAATTTTAAGCCGATCTAGCGATGTCCGTCTGTCTGTCCCAATGGCGATTACAGCGCGAAGACGCAAGGGGGGAGGGTGCTTATTTTTATCTAGATTAATGTACACCCTCTCGAGCAGTTTGGTATTGAAAATGAGCAAAATCGGTCTAGCGGTTAAAAAGTTATGAGTGAAAATGTGAAGGTACCTCTAAATTCTCCATACAAATTGGTGTATTTTAAAACAATTTCATAGTAGCGATAGGTACATAACATACAGGGTGGGCCATTTAAAATTTTAAATTTGAATCGTCTACAAAAAATAGTACTGATTATTTTTTTCAAATTTCTGGTTTTATTGGAAAGGTTAAACTTTGTTATTTAAGAATTGATCACAATATAATTCATATGATTACCATGGCTGGCTCGGCAGTATCTCAACCGATCAACCCAATTGTTCGGCTCGAATCTCTTTTATGGCAACTTCGATTTCATGTTACAACGTCTCAATTGTCTCTGGATGGTTTGCATAACATTTATCCTTATGGCTCCCCACAGAGAACAATCCCAGGCTTATTCTGATTGTGACTTTCTTATAAACTATGTTTTGAGGCCATTAAAGTTCGAGTGAAATTATTTAGCGGAAAAAACAATTTACTCTGCTTAGCGATGATTATCTGTTGGGAAAATGTTGTATCATCTATTGTTGTACACTCTAATAAATTTCTGTTGACATTTACCCAACTTATACAGGGTGTCCGCCGGGAAGGTATACTACATTGTTTTGCCGCCATATTGGTAAACATTCGTCTTGACATTTCATATTTGGCAGTCGTAAAGTAGACACGTGGCAAATTTATTATGGAAAAACAAACGTGTTTTAATCGTTAAAACAGCTCGCCCATGACAACCCCGATTTTCATGAAAAAATCATAATGAGTGACGGCGAGGCACATTTTCATTTGAATTGATATGTGAATAAACAGAATAGTCGGTTCTGGGCAATGGAAAACCCTCAAATTATTAATCAGTCACCTTTGCATCCATTAAAAGTGACAGTCTGGTGTGCAATTTAATGGGGAGGAATCATTGGACCTTACTTCGTTGAAAATGAAAACAGCGTAGCGGTAACTGTGAATGGGGAGCGATATTGTGATATGATTGAAAACTTTTTAACGCCACAACTGCATGCTTTGGGCTTGATTAATATGTGGTATCAACAAGACGGTGCCACATCGCATACAACCAGGATGGATTACAATGGAATTACTGCGAGACCTCTTTCCACAACAAGTTATTTCAAGAAATGGTGATGTTGATTGGCCTCCACAGTCGCCTGATTTGGCTGCTCCGGACTTCTTTTTGTGGGGATATCTGAAAAGCAAGGTTTATGCAAACAAACCAGAAAAGCTTAAGCTTAAGCTCAAACAAAATATTCGTGATGAAATTAATGAAATACCGCGTGAAATGTGTGAGAATGTAATGAAAAATGTGCTCAAAAGGGCTCGCATTTGTATTCCATACATAATTGCCGACATTAAATAAAACATTTATCAATATAAGATCCATTCTCTTTCATTTGATTAAAAATTACCTTTACGGCGGACACCCTGTATTTATAAACTTTTGAAAAATTAATGTTCGTTTTTAGTTTTTTTTTATTTTCCAATTTCCATATGTCAAATGTAAGTATATTTACAAAATGTAAATATATTTACAAAATTTGTGCGTAAAATTTTAATTTAACAAAAGAATACTAATTTTAGGCACAAAATGTTTAATTTTAAACACATTATGTGTAAAATACTTTTTGTGTGTATTATTGTAAATGAAAGTATGTACAATACATTTTAAGGAATTTTTTCTTTAAATTTACCGAATTTTCATAATATTAAATAAAACTTTACCTTAAAACTTTTATTGTAGTACATTTACAAACATTTTTTAAGAGTGTATATTTTAAAATAAAATTTTAACAACTCTGCTTTTAATATCACAATACAACATATACAGTGTCGGACAAAAATATTGGACTGAATTAACATTTCATTATTTTCTTCATTTTGTTTCGAAGTGTCAAAACAGGGTCCGTGAAAAGGATTTTAATGTATGGAATATATTGTAAATAAACAAAAATATTTTGTGAAAAATTAAATTTTTATTGCATTTCTAGTTTTTATGACATAAAAGAGCTCAAATTGTATAAAAAGCATGCGACAAAAAATATTGAACTTTCGACAGTGTAATCATAAGTAAAGCTGTACCTTTATTATTCTAAAGAGAGAATAAAAGTACAACAAATTAATATTGAAGCATGTGATGTTAAATTATTTATTCTGTAGTCGCTTAATTACTTTCTTAAGACAAAGATGGGTGCTTAAGAATTGGAGAGGTAAATCTTACTACATTTTTCAAATTTTTAGTGTCAGATCTAAAATGGCTGGAAACAAATACAACTTTCAGTTTAAAAAGTTAATAATTGAACACTCAGAAAAAATGTTAGTAGAAAAACTTGTAAACGGTTTTCAATCCCACTTTACTATTTTTGTACTGATTTTTAGTAAAAAAATTATTATTTAGCAAATCTTTTTGCTATTTACGTTTTACAAATTACAGAGTTTTTACAGAATATCTACAAATTTTCGTTGCTAATTTCAGAAATCATTTTAAAAATTTTTGAAAACCGATTTGCTTAAATTAGCAAAAAATATTACTAATTTAAAAAAAGTGGATATTGATGGAAATGTTATTTCTAATAATTTAAACTTATACATACAAACTTAAATTGCCCTAAAATGTTACATACACTCAGAAAAAAAAGTTAGTAGAAAAATTTGTAAACGGTTTTCAATTCCACTCTACTATTTTTGTACTGATTTTTAGTAAAAAATTATTATTTAGCAATTTTTTTTGCTATTTACATTTTACAAGTTACAGAATTTTTACAGAATATTTACAAATTTTTGTTGCCAATTTCAGAAATCATTTTACAAATTTTTGAAAACCGATTTGCTAAAATTAGCAAAAAATTTTACTAATTTTAAAAAAGTGGATATTGAAGGAAATGTTATTTCTTATTAAAACTTACACTTTCAAACTTAAATTGCCTTAAAATGCTACATAGATTAAAAAAGGGATCGGAAGTGAATATACCGACTCATGTCTGAAAATAGGACATCCACTTAAAATAGCACTAAACGGTTTTTTTTTAGTTCTAAAAATCAGCCCTAAAAACAATTAGAATTTGACCTTAAAAGTAAAAAAAAAAAATTTACCAAAATATTTTTCAAAACAGAAATTACCAAATTAAAACAAAATGATTAATTCGTTTTTTAAAAAATATGTTCAAAATTTTTGATACTCGATAAGAAAAATAAATTCAAAGCTTTTTACTAATATTAATAAAATTTAGTAATTTTTTTTGCTGATTTTAGCAAACAGATTTTAAATTCCACTTTACAAATAGTCTACTAAAATTTAGTAGCGGCTACTAATTTTTCTAATAATTTCATTGTACTACACATCAGCAGACATGTGTTGCTAAGATTAGCAAAAAATACCGCTGGGCTCAAATTAGCAGAATTTCCCGTAATAACAGCAAAATTTTCAGTTGCCATTACAGACTTTTTTTTGGTGAGTGTAGGATTAAAAAAGGGATCGGAAGTGAAGATACCGACATCCACTTAAAATAGCACTAAAGTTTTTTTATTTCTAAAAATCAGCCCTAACAACAATTTAAATTTCACCTTAAAAGTAAAAAAAAAAAAATTGACTAAAATATTTTTCAAAACAGAAATTACCAAATTAAAACAAAATGATAAATTCGTGTATGCTTTAAGAATTTTTAAGATTTTTAAGCCTTTGATTTTTTTTCATTTCGTATAAAACATCTTTTAAAAAATATAATTAAAATTTTTGATGCTCGATAAAAAAAAATAAATCTAAAACTTTGTACTAATATTAATAGTATTTAGTAATTTTTTTTGCTGATATTAGCAAACGGATTTTAAATTCCACTTTACAAAAAGTCTACTAAAATTTAGTAGCGGCTACTCATTTTTCTACTAATTTCATTCTACTACACGTCAGCAGACATGTGTTGCTAAGATTAGCAAAAAATACCGCTGGGCTCAAATTAGCAGAATTTCCCGTAATAACAGCAAAATTTTCAGTTGCCATTACAGACTTTTTTTGGTGAGAGAAGATTTCAAAGATAGCCTATTACAAAAAAAAAATAACATTTGCAAAAAGTATTCTTTACCAAAATGCACTATCAGCTTTGTTATAAAAAAGTTATAAAGAAGGCTGTGACCGACTAAGGTGCACGACATCGAAGAACGATTCAAGAATAGTAATAGAGTTTAACAAATATCCAGATCCTGGAGTTGTTGAAATTCTGGACTTACAAAATCGAGCATGTGATGCAGGACTTAATTGTTATAATTTATTTTGGAGAAGAACCAAAAAGCTCGAATTGCAATTTGCTAAGGAGTACATCTACTGGTCCATACAGAAATGGAATACGGTTTTATTTTCAGATGAATCAAAATTCACCTTCAAAAACTGTGATTGCATGAAAAGAATATGCAGACCGAAAAATAAACGATAGGTTCCTAAGTACTGTCAAGGTACTGTAAAACACGGAAGGGACAATGTGATGATCTGGTGTTGCTTTTCCGGAAATGGTTTAGGGCCCTTATATAAAATAGACGGAATTATCGACAGGTTCATGTACCAAGTAATCCTAGAAGGTGTGATGCAATTTCAACAGGACAATGATCCATACCTTAAGGTAACATACCTCAAGGTTTGTAAAAAGTTTGGTTTGTGAAGGAAGGAATTCGTGTTATGAAGTGGCCAGCGCAATCTCTAAATATTAACCCAATTAAGAGCCTTTGAGAAATAGTGAATAAAAGGATCAATAGAGAACGTGTAGGAGATAAAAAAAAATTTGATGCTGTAAAAGCTGCTTTGTTTGCTATACAAAAAAACGACAATATTTACCTTTATTGCTTACATGCCAAAAAGATGTGTCCCGTGTCCTTAAAAACAAGGGATATTTCACAAAATATTAATCCTAATGTTTACACTCAGAATATTATGTTGTTAACTGTTTGTAGTTTAATAAAAAAGTTTTCCGTTCCATTTACAAAGAAATATCTATATTAACTTTTTTATACATTTATTCGAAATAATTTACTATCATTTACCGATTTTTTTCAGTTTCATTTATTTTTTTCATTTGTTTGAAATTTAATAAAAATTTACCCACAAAACGGAAACTTGTGGTTTATTTGTGTCCGTAACAGTTATTACAAATTTAAATTTTATTTGCTGGCTGTTTCAAAAAAAAAAACTATTCAAAAAATTTCAATTTGTTTTTTTATTTAAATTGGTTGTATATATACAAAATTTTTCAATACAAATTACAAGAACTTCATAAACACACATACATATACAAACACATTCATACAAAAAGTGTTTATAGCTTCATATGCATACATACATTTTGTATTGTACGAGTATTATAAAAAAAAAATCCAAAAATACAAAAACGGAAATAATTTCAAATAAATGAAAAAAACATTTATTTTTTAGGGATTGGTGGGTAAAATTTTGACATTTATTTTAACTGATTATATCATTTGTTTCTTACGGATGTGTCAGTTGATTAATTAACATTTAAAAATAAATAACAAATGACATTTAATTTAAATAAAAAATACACTCAGAAAAATGTGTACACTAAAATTAAGTTCATACCAAACTAAAATTAAGTCTACCAGATTTTCTTAAATTGAGTTTAATTTTAGTTAATATAAATAAATTTTCCTCAAATTTAGTAAAAGTGTATTTGATTTTAGTTTACTCAAAATGTCCATTAACTTAAAAATAGTAAGACATTTTCCTTAATTTTTGTTTCTTGAATTAAGTTAATATTCTTTTTAAGTATTATAAAATTCTTTTCTTTTATGTAAAATATTCTTAGCTTTAAATAATTTATTTACTTAAAATATTTTATATATAATATTGTATGAAAAATCAAAATTGAAGTGCCTAAGTGCCTTAAATATAGTTCAACAATTTTAATTTCCCTAAATGAAGTATAAGAACTTCTTTAATTCATGTACATATTATCTTAAATAAAAGAAAAAGTTTCTTATTTTGTAATAAATTTGTCGAACTTGTATGTAGTTTATATATACCTTTTTTAAGTATGTTTCAGTAACACAACTTAAGAAAATAGTATTTAAGAACAAAAAAATCAGGAAGTAGATCGTATGAAAAAAAAACGTGAAATATACTTGTATTTAGTTAAAATTTTTATCATTTACTTAAATGCAATATATTGAGAACTACGCCTAAAGAAAAACATACTTAAAAACTGCAAATTTAAAATTATAGAAAACATATTCAATGAAAAACTGTTTTGAATTTGGTTAACTTTATTCTTAAATTAAGTATATTATTATTATCAAATTAATAAATATATACCCAAAATTTCCAAATTTAAATATATCGTTAGCTGAAATGCAAAAGGGCGTAACTAACATTTTTATTTTGTTACGGCAGAAGCAAAAACGCCAATAGGCAATTTAACATATTCAAAAATGATTTTGACAGTTTTGATTATAGAACGATAAAATTTTGTAAAGAGGTGTAGGTCAATGCTGTACTTCATAACCACTCAATCCCATTTTAAATTTTTACAGGGCATCCAAAAAACTTGGAAAATTAAAAACATCTCAAATTCCAATTTTGTTCATAATCGTAGAAGTCGGAAATTTTGTGTGTGTATCTATTTTAGCCAAATGAATCATAATAATCAATAAAACCCGATTTTGAAATTTTGTTAGTTACGCCCTTTTGCATTTCAGCTAACGATATGTATGTATGAAGTAAATTGTAGTAATAGATTTTAAGCAAAATATAGTAAATTTTGTTTTTGTGAAATTTTTAAAGACATCATGGACTTCTTTTTACATGTTGACTGTACAATATTTTTTAATAATTTTGTTTTTTATTGCGAAAGTTAACACACTGCAAACAATGCCGCTGACAGCCACTCTCTTTTTGTTTTTCGACTAACTGTAACTCTCATTAGTATTTAATAAACCAATTTGCGTATAAAAAACGTATACTTGTTTGTACTAAAAATTTCTTTGGAGCCAAATCATTCCCAAATTTCTTAAAGTTTAGTCAAATTTCATAAAATTTGGTAAAATTTTTTCTGAGTGTAAGGAGGCCGATTTTTAAGTGAAATATCATTTCTTTTAAATGATATTTTCAGTTATTTTAACTTACAAACTTTTTTAAGTGTAGTTCAATATGTTTTGTCGCGTGAATTTTTGACAAGTTTTGTTTTTTTTTTTATAAATATTTTTGAGTTTTGAATCAAATGTAAAAAAAAGTATTTAGTTTTTAAATAATAAAGCATATATTTTGAGTTCAAATGCTTATATCATGTTTATAGTATTTAATTTGACATGTTTGTAAGGCTTAACAAAAATTTCTGTTCAGTCCAAAATGTTTTGTCCGACACTGTATGTAGAATACATAAAACACTTAGCACGCCCCTTGTAAACTACGTAATTGTATTTTATCTTACATCGTAAAGATTATTGTTTTTTTTTTAATCTAATTATCATTATATAAATAAATTACAGTTTTTCTTTATATATTTTTTTACATTTTTAATGAAGATGTTGACCTTATGACAGGTATGTGCTTTTTTTCTATTTAATACAAACTTAAATTAAAAAAATTACATTTTATAAATAAAGTTGTGTTTAAATGCAGCTGCTTTTATGGCATTTTCAAACAAAACAACAATTAAACACTTTTTTATTACCAGTCAATCAATGTTTAAGATAATGAACTATCGAACGGCTGGCTGGCTGGCTGGCTGACTGCAAAACTACTCTCATTCGTAATGTTTAACCTCAAAGTTTAAAAAAAGCAACAAGATTTCTCTATTATAGTTAAGAAATAAAACAAACAAACAAAGAAAAATATAAATAAATATGAAAAAAAATAATGACCAACAAGGCGTATTATTAACAATAAATATTTTACAAATGTAAAAAATAAATAATAAAATTAACTAAAAACAGCTGTATTAAGGGATATTCCAAATCAGAGCTTTTAGAATATCGACAGCTTTTTGCATGAAAGTAAAGTTGCTGCATTGCGTACACGGTGCGGGCACGTAATTGTGATTCAATTTAATAAAAAGTATGAATATCGTTAAAGTAGATTATATAAAATTCATAATGTTGGCAACCGATACCGTTTTGATACCGTTATCGATTACAAAACGCTTTCATATTAAGGATCGAAACCAATATCAAAACTCTTAACCCTCTAATGCCCAAGGTATTTTGTGATTAAATAACAATATTTTATAATTATATAACTTTATTTGATCTTTTTTCAATATTAATATTTTATTTAAATTAAAATTTTTATTTAAGCTAAAGATCTTTTCTTTTTTTTATAAAAATTCTTATTTTATTTTCAATATTTCGCTAACATTTTGTTAGCATCTTCAGGAAAACAAAATTTTTTATAATTATGAAAAGTTGACAAACATTTTGTCATAAAAAATATTTAACATTTAAACAAATTAAATTTTTTAAAAAATTAAATTAACATTTAAACAAATAGAAGTAGTCATTTTATAAACAACATTAACCTGTTAAAGCTCATAAAAAATATTTTCATATTGGTTTAATATTGTTTATGAAATTGTACATAACAAATATTGTTTATAAAATAAAATAACATTATGAAATTATATTATTATAATTATTTAAACATATCTATACATTTAAGTTTCCTAATTTTTTACTAATTAAATATCTATAATTCTGAGCTAAATTTTCTGTGTCTACTTTGTAGTTCATTCTCTGTGTTAAAGGTGTATTTATGATTTCTATCATCTCTAACATGTAACGTTTTTTATAATTATTTTCTGTTCTTAATATTGAAACATTT
This sequence comes from Eustalomyia histrio, assembly GCA_949748255.1. Taxonomy (NCBI): domain Eukaryota; kingdom Metazoa; phylum Arthropoda; class Insecta; order Diptera; family Anthomyiidae; genus Eustalomyia; species Eustalomyia histrio. The sequence continues at coordinate 68,849,081 of OX456524.1, read as the reverse complement.
TCAAAGTTAGGATAGTGGTTTAATATAGAACAATGAGATGACAATGCAGTTTTTTCCGAATTAATATTCCTATGATTCTGGTCTGATTTATGTCCTGAAATTCTTGTCCTTAATTTATTCTTTGTCGTACCTATATATACCTTATTACAATTGAAGCACCCAGTGCAACAACAAGATAACTCCACTTTTTTTTTGTGCACCGAACGACGCAGATTTTTTTTTGGTTTTTTCTGCATTAAAAAAGCTATTTCGCAGAAAAGTGGAGTTATACGGTTGTTGCATTGGGTGCTTCAATTGTCCTGATCATTTCCCTGACAAGGTATTTTGTAAACTAAATTTGACATATCCAACTTATCAATTCTATCCTTAGTTTTACTAAATAATTTACCTAATGTATTAAAATTACGATAAGCTATTCCATATATTCCTCTATAAAAGATGTTAGATCCTGACAATCTTTCCGATAATCCAGGAATATATGTCAAAGATTTAAAAATTCGTGGTTCAGTTATGTGTGTTCTATCTTTTGTCATCATATTTCTATATTGACCTATTAATCTATAAGATAACTCACTTGGAAAACCATTATCCCTTAATATGTCCCTAATTTTCATAATGTTATAATTAATTATTCTTCCTGATGCAGTTGGTTTTTGAACCAATCTATTATTAACCTGTTGTCTCTCTTAATTATCAATGTATCTAAATATGGGAGTATCGAATTACATTCCCTCTCCATTGTAAATTTAATGTTGGGATCAAAACTATTTAATGTTGTAAGCATATCGTTAGCTGCTAATTCTGGAATGATACAAAATAAGTCATCTACATACTTCGTCATTATTATGTCTTCATGTTAAATTATATTTTTAGTTTTACAATTTATTATTTATATTTCACAGAAATATTATTACGTTCCACAAAATTTTATTTTAAGAAAAATTTTATTTTTAGATTTTTCCGGTATCGAACCTGGGCAATCATAGTTCACACTCTTGCTTACTACACCACAACTAATTTTAATTTTCTTTGATATGTTTGCCATTTGAATATTTGAATATTTTATTTTAATTAAAAAAATATATTTTTTTAATATTTGCCTATTCCGGGATTTGAATTCGAAAACTCTAAGTACCTCTATACCTACAACACCACAAACACTTATGATTTTTAATGGCTAATCTTTAATTTTAATATTTTTTTAGGAAAATAAATCTATTATAAATTGTTGCAAGTGTGTTGTGACTTAATAACTCACGAACGGTCTAACCGAATTCGATTAAATTTTTAGGGTTTGTTCGTAAGGTCGTGTATATGATTTATCTAAAGTTTGCACGAAATCGGTCGACGCATGATTTTGTCCATATAAAAAAACAACAACAAATACGTAGGCGCCCATGAGCGTGTGCGGTATGTATACTGTGTGCTGACCAGAGAACTGCAAAATCAACTTTTTCTTGATTTAATCATACACAAAAATTTTTGTTCACATTTAATAATTCAACAAAATTCACTGTAGAATAAAATCAGCATCATGTTACTGAAGACGTAATTCGGATCAGTTTGAATCATATGTCGATTATGTTTACTGCAAATTTAATCACTCAACAAAAAGTCAGCGCTGAATAAATGAACAATAGAAAAAACAACGTGTATAAGTGTATTCATAATTAAAACAAAATAGAAACACATTTCATAAATGATATTGTTAACATTAGGGTGGGACTTAAATCCGCTTTTTTAGAATTTTTATTAGTAATAAAAATATTCTTCTTTGTGAAATATAAATATTTTTTTGGATTGGGCGAGCCTGAGATGTCGACCTAAATTGAAAAAAAAAAAATTTACAGAGAACAATATTTTTGGTATTACTATTAAAAATTCTAAAAAAACGTATTTTACACCCACCCTAATATATATATAACATTTATGAAATGTGTTTCTACAAAACCACCCCCTTTTTATAGATAAGAAACTATTTTGTTTTAATTATGATTACACTCATACACGTTGTTTGTTGTCTTTTTGATTTATTCTACATCAAAATAATTATTGTTGGCTCGAATAAACAGAATAAAATCAATGGTTTAACAACGACCGATGATTATAAATCAGTGATAAAACAATTTGCACGTCGTTTGATTGATTTAACATCATCAACAAATATGTGTGTTGGAGTATATTCAGCGTTTGAACGCAAACACATATTTATTCTTGTGTTGATTGCGTATGAACGTTTTGCAATCAGCAAATGCAGTTCTCTGGTGCTGACCTCATACACACGGTATGACAGCTGTCGGTGAGTGATCATTTTAAGGTTAAATAAAAAAAAAAACCAATGAATTTGATTTAATGTTAATATTCGTTATATTCGGCGTACCGAAGCACGCCGGGATCCGCTAGTATTAGTATAAAATTTGTTTATCAATCCACAATTCGGTTGTTTCTACTGAAACCCTAATTAAATGATATATTTGATCAGAATAACCGTACTTGTAGTTACCACTTTTGAATATTGACAATTTTTTAATAAATTTCTTAAATTGTACCAAATTTCTAATATATTCACTAAATAAATGTTTGCTTCCACCGCACACAAATACTAAACGAATTTAATTTTTAAAGTTGATTGGAAATACCAATAATTGAATAATAGGATTGATTTGTAGTTTCTTTTCCCTTTTTTTTTAATTACCAATACAACATTTTGCTTAATTAATGGATTTTAGTTTATTCCAAATAAAATTAAATCCTTACAAAAAAATTTAAATGGTTTTGATCGAATTGCAACTAATGTTTTCTCTGAGTGGGCTTACAAACTAACAACGCTTGCAGATTATTGAATTTTATTATTAATATTCGTGCTATGTGAGAAATGTGTTTCTATCAAAAATTTGTATTCAGCGGCGAAACTCATTTTTGACTCAATGAGTACGTTAACAAACCGAATTGCCGCATTTGGTGTGAATAGCAGCAAGAAGCATTGCAAGAACTTCCAATGCATCATGAAAAAATGCACTGTTTGGTGTGGATTACGGGCCGGTGACATCATTGGATCGTACGTTTTCAAAGATGACGAAGACTGTGAATGGCGAGCGCTACAGTACCGTCCTGCGCATCCAAAATGGAAGCGCTAGACTTGGCAGACATGTGGTTTCAACAAGACGGTACCACATGCCACACAGCACGCGAAACAATGGCCCAATTGAGAGGCGAGTTCTGTGAACAATTTATTTCATGGCCGTCTTGATCGTGCGATTTAACGCCTTTAGATTATTTTTTGTGGCGATATGTTAAGGCTTATGTCTATAGGGAGAAGCCCGCAACTGTTGATGCACTGGAAGCCAATATTGAAGAATTAATTCGACAAATACCGGCCGATATGTTGGAAAGAGTATGCCAAAATTGTACCCACCCAGCAAAAACATGGCAGCCTCGCTTAATTACTTTTGTTCGCCATGTTCAAAGCGAGAGGGTAATGACCACCCATCACATTGTGTTTTTTTGTAACTGAGAAGGTAATGACCACTCATTACTTTAGGGACATCGCGAACAAAAGTAATTAAGCGAGTAAATAGTCTCGAAAGTAGTTGAAACCCTGTTTTTGCTGGCCAGCGTATGAACCATTTAAGGGGCAGCCCCGGTCAACATTCACATGAAATCATGTTTAAAAATTTAATTATGTAGACCATTCTATCGACTCAAATAAAGATTTCATACATTTCTCTAAATATTATGTTTTTTTTTTTAATCAAACCCGAAAGCTCTTAAAAAATCACCCATTATAGAAAACATAATAGACTGCTTTCTTCAACTTTAAAGATTTTTCTGCAATCAGCGACTTTAAAGCGAGAAGTATATAAAGTTAAACTTTCGATAACTTGGAAAAATTAACTTTATAAAACAAAAAAAAAATGAAAATATTTAAAAAATCGTTAAAAATATATTTACCTTCTGGTAAATATTATTGATAATAGCAAACCTAGTCTTTTGTCCCAACTTGCAAAATGAGTTATTATTTTCGTTCCAGGACACACAGGCCACCGTCAGGTCACGTTTTACACTCCAAAACTAGCTAAGAGATTTAATTTTTTCAAATTCAGTACAGCTCTTATGCTTGGAGTAAGTGGTACGCAAATTTAATTTGGTCAAAATTAAATGATGTTTAGTGTCAATCTCGCAATTTACAAAAAGCGACAATCGCCATTTATTTTAAATTAACAAAACTAAATTAGATCACCAATTTTTGGTACATAATTTTATTTAATTGAAAGTGTTATTTTAATATCAAAAACTGATATTATTTGATTATTGGATTTCCGGATTTGTCTTCAACCTTTATTGTGCTATAACACCCAAATTAAACGATAAAAATTTATGACTTTTGCCATAGTTAGTGTTCAATTCGAAATGCCATATCAGGAGAAAGAGAATTAGAAGGTTAATACCGGAATCGTACCAGTATTAAATCGGTTTTAAGCAAAATCAGTTTACTTACGTTTTAGAAAAAAAAATTTTTTAATTTTTAATACAAAATATTTGAATTGCCAATCGGTTTAACTTTAAATTTTTGTTAATAAAGATTTGTAGTGCTAATTTGTACGTCAAAAACCAAAAAAAGGCTGTAATGACAACTGAAACTTTTGATATTATTACGGGAAATTTTGCTAATTTGAGCCCAGCGGTATTTTTTACTAATCTTAGCAACACATGTCTGCTGACGTGTAGTACAATGAAATTTGTAGAAAAAATTAGTATCCGCTACTAAGTTTTAGTAAACTTTGATTGAAACCCGTTTTTGTGAAAATGCCATTACATAACGGTATTGATGTTCCGGTATACCAAAACAAACAAACAAAAAAAAAAGATGTTAGTGCTAGGACATTCAATCGGTTAATCCTTATTCGATTAAACCAACAATTTTTTTAAATAATTGTTCGAATAATTTTTAATACCCGAATTTCGAATAATGAATAATTAAAATAATTTTATACGATTAATCGATGAATTCAAATTGGTAAAAATAATATACAAAAATATTTTAAAAATATATTTTTTAAAGATTTTTTAAAGGTTGATATAATTTAATATTTTTTGGAAAAAATAAATCAAATAAAAAAATGTTGGTGCTTGCTAAAAAAAAAATAAATTTGAAATTTTGTAATATTTAGTAATTTTTTTGCTGATTTAAGCAAGCAGATTGTAAATTCCATTACAAAATGTTTACTAAAATTTAGTAGCGGCAGCTAATTTTGTTCTACAAATTTCATTGTACTACACGTCATCAGACATGTGTTGCTGAGATTAGCAAAAAATACCGCTGGGCTCAAATTAGCAAAATTTCCCGTAATAACAGCAAAATTTTCAGTTGCCATTACAGACCTTTTTCAGTGAGTGTAGCATTTTAAGGCAATTGTAGTTTGTATTAGTTTTATTATAAATAAAATTTTGTTCAATATTAATTTTTTTTTTAAATTAGTAAATTTTTTTTTTTTGCAAATTCTAGCAAATCGGTTTCCAAAAATTTGTTAAACGATTTCTGAAATTAGTTACAATTATGCAAACGGAATGCAAGAAATGTAATGTTTTTTATGATTTTTCTATCAAACATTTCTCACGCCATGAACAGCAAAAATAATTTTTTTTTATATTTTTGTATCCGAACCTGGTTAAATTTTTGGGCTCAGCGGGTTCGGGTTCAAGGTTTTTATAAACAGCGAAACTGAACCCGTTTGGGTTCAGGTTCGGGTTCGGTTTCAGTCCCTGATTAAAATACATTTTTAATAAAGGGTGGTTAAATTTTAAGGGCCGATATTGATTTTGAATAAAACAAATTATTTAGGAAATTATTGTCATTTCCTTTTATTATGATAATATGGTATGGTTCAATTATGTATGGAACAAAATATCGGCCAAATGGCCGCCGCGACCTCGGCGGCACACCTCCAACCGAAATTTTCGATGAGGCATAATTGAGGTTCTATGCCGTTAATGTGCCGAATTATCTCATCCTTTAGCTCTTGAATTATTGCTGGCTTATCGACGTACACCTTTTCTTTCAAATAACCCCAAAGAAAGAAGTCCAACGGTGTCAAATCACATGATCTTGGCGGCCAATTGACATCGCCACCACGTGAGATAACACGGTCATTGCATTTGTAGCGCAAATGTGTAGCAAGTGGCACCGTCCTGTTGAAACCACATATTGTCATATTCATATTCTCAATTCCTGGCCACAATAAGTTCGTTATCATCTCGCTATAGCGAACACCATTCACGGTAAATGCTTGGCCGACCTCATGACACACTATCGCGAACAACAGCAACGTTTTCCGCAGAACGAACTGGGCGAGCATGCACAGGTGTTTTCACAGACCCAGTTTGCTGAAATTTGCCCACAATTCTTCCGATTGTGAACACATTTGGTCGATTATGCTGACCAAAAAAAATCACAAAGTGCACGAAATGCATTATGATTTGAACGCCCATTTTCATAATAAGCCTCAGTATCTGTAACGCGTCGCTCGATTGTGCATCTTTCCATGGTTCAAATTGAGTTAGAATGTCAAATGAAATGCAGAAAAAGACTTGACGTTTAGGTGTAGTTCACATTCAACATCAGCCCTTAAAATTTAACCACCCATTTGATTTTTCTAGTCGATGGATTTAAAATAAAATTTTGAGAAGAATAACAAAAGTTATTTTTATATTTTGTTTAAATTTGCAGTGGAGCAACTTTAGGAAAAACAAGATAAAAAAAAACTGCTATTGAAATGTAAAACAATACAATAAAATCTATTTAAAGTTTTTCAGAACTATTTTGAAATTGGTTTTGAAATTTTAGTGCGATACTTTTGTGTTATTGATTTATGCAAAAAATGTTTTGATATCTTGAATGCTGTTTAGTTTAAATACAAATACATACAAAATACACTCACCAAAAAAAGTCTGTAATGGCAACTGAAAATTTTGCTGTTATTACGGGAAATTCTGCTAATTTGAGCCCAGCGGTATTTTTTTGCTAATCTTAGCAACACATGTCTGCTGAGGTGTAGTACAATGAAATTAGTAGAAAAATTAGTAGCCGCTACTAAATTTTAGTAGACTTTTTGTAAAGTGGAATTTAAAATCTGTTTGCTAAAATCAGCAAAAAAAATTACTAAATTTTATTAATATTAGTAAAAAGCTTTGAATTATTCATTTTGTTTTAATTTGGTAATTTCTGTTTTGAAAAATATTTGGTCAATTTTTTTTTTACTTTTAAGGTTAAATTTTAATTGTTTTTAGGGCGGATTTTTAGAACTAAAAAACCTTTTTAGTGCTATTTTAAGTGGATGTCCTCTTTTTAGACATCAGTCGGTATCTTCGCTTCCGATCCCTTTTTTTAATATATGTAACATTTTAAGGAAATTTAAGTTTGTAGGTGTAAGTTTTAATTAGAAATAACATTTCCTTCAATAACCACTTTTTTAAAATTAGTAATATTTTTTGCTAATTTTAGCAAATCGGTTTTCAAAAATTTGTAAAATGATTTCTGAAATTAGCAACAAAAATTTGTAAATATTCTGTAAAAATTCTGTAATTTGTAAGATGTAAATAGCAAAAAGATTTGCTAAATAATAATTTTTTACTAAAAATAAGTACAAAAATAGTAGAGTGGGATTGAAAACCGTTTACAAATTTTTCTACTAACTTTTTTTTCTGAGTGTAAGCTTGATAAATTTTCACTAGTAAATTCTTATAGTTTTATTGAAAGAAAAGGAAAAAAAATGGGTTCATCTCAAATTTTCTACTTTATCTCATTCTAGGAAAACAAGTATATCTTGTTTTTAGGATTTTTTTTTAAGAAATATTTTATCTGCTTTATTGAATTTATTTTGCTACAAAAATATAATATGACTCATTCGAATATTATCGAACCTTTTCGATATTATCGAACTTTTAAGAAGACTACAGAAGTGCTATAATTTTAAAGTTGTGAAAATGTCTTTAACTTATAGACCAAATGTGTGAATTTGTTTAACACAAATTTGACAACAACAAAAGCCTTTACAAAATTTTAATTTATCTTTTTTTTTTAAATAAAAATATATTTTTGTATGTGTTTTATACTTTTTCATATACATGTGTATGTATGTACATTTTAATACAAATGATCATGTGCTTTTAATGATGGTGTTAAAAAAGTACGAGTATCTTATGTACTTTACAATATTTTTAGAAAATACGAATATTTTACAAAATTTAAAATCAAAGAAAAGCATTGACTTTTTTTTACCTTTCAAAGCTTTTAAAAAGCTAAGCTTTGTTGATTTTCGAATGTAAATGTTAATTTTTGTTTATATTATTTATTTTCATTACACCTATAACTCGGTTTACTTGTGTCCGTCATGACGGGACACTGTCTGATTGGAAGGCACGCAGTTAGGTTGAGGGTTGCGGCTAGTGACTTTTGCAGAAGCTGTGGTGAGGAAGAGGAGGAGGAGTCTGTGGAGCACCTTCTCTGCACATGTCCTGCCCTGTCTTGCAGGAGCGGACTGCATTTGCGCTCATGTTTCTTTGAGGACCTGGGTGATTTTTACGGGCTTTTTGAGGCAATCGGGATGATTCGACGGGGGAAGCTAGTGATATAATTTTTAACTAGATTCCGTGGTATCACAAGGGACTATATAGTCAAATGAGTCTGATTGGCAGGCTACCACATCTACCTAACCTAACCTATAACTCGTTTTATATTTTACTAACTTGTAGAGAATGACGCCTTTACTATTTAACATATAAACAATTACAGCCATATGCATAGACATTTTGTTGATTCTTATAATAGTCTTACAGAGAAAATTTGTTGTTGTTTTACATGTTAATTTGATTTATAAGTGTGTTATAAAATCATTTGAATATTAAAATTGAAATGTATATGCATATGGCTGTTAGACTAAAAACTACTTAAGTACCGAAAATATGAAGTGTTATTTACGTAGAGCATTATTGGAAAAATGACAAAAATTGATTGATCGGTAATTCGGGTCGATTTATCGAAAAAATTGGCGATTAATCGACAAATCGTTTAATGCAAGCTTAATGTATTTTTTTTTTTCTAAATAACAAAACGATCAGCTGCTTTTTTGTGAAATATCAAGTCAAGTCAATTGCATTGGTTTTTAAAGAGTTTGTTTAGGACAATTCAAAGCATCCTGAAACTTTTTAAGGAATCATGCCTTAGAATTTTATTGGTTTTTGGGAGGACCCAGAGGACTCTTTAAAAAGAAAATGTTGTCAGACATGTTTAGTGGGAGGGAGAGTAAACCCTTAAGCCTGAAACAGATAAACGCAGTGTCGACAGTGTTTTGCTGAAGTACAACATTTTGTCAAAAAACTTGATATTTTATTTTCTTTATTTGTCACTGTCGAGAAATTGGAAAATTTTTCAAAAAATAATAGCTGCATTCAAAAAGTCGATCTATGAAAATTTTGCAAGATTTACAAAAATCAATAAAACTTTTAAACACTCATAATTCATAAGAGGACGAAGGAGGAGAATTCTTAAATACTTTTCACGAAACAACTTCTTCATACTAAGGTTCTTCAGCCCGAACACAAACGGGTTCAAGTTCGCTGTTACAAAAAAACTTTGAACCAAAATCCGCTGAACCCAAAAATTTAACCAGGTTCGGGTACAAAAATATAAAAAAAAATATTCTTGCTGTTCATGGTTTGATAGAAAAATCATAAAAAACATTACATTTCGTGCATTCCAGTTTGCAGTGCTCGGCAGTATATCTAGTCCTTCTTTTAAGCAAATACTTGATCAATGCAGAGCTATTTGCAAAAAACTTGCGAACACCAAAAATTTCTTCTTTAGCTAAAAAGCTAAGCTTGAAAAAGGCTGGTCAAACTAGATGGAATTCCAGTTATCACATGGTTAAAGCCTTATTGGAATACAGAAGTTTTTGTTCGGAATTACCTGATGCTGCATTAACTATGAGTGATAATATTTGAAATATTTGTGAAGAATTTGTAGAAGATTTTGCCCCTGTTTAAAAATTTAAGCTGAAACTACAAGAAGAACAAATGACTTTAGGTGATTTTTATAGAATCTAAGCCAGATTATCTGGCTTAGCTTTAAATTAAAGCTAATAAAAGATGACAAGACAAAAACATTTTCTCAAGAACTATATTTAAATATTGTAAAAAAGAGACAACAACCACTTTATTAATAATCCACTTTTGATTGCAGCATTATATCTGGAAAGCAGATTTAAATTAATGCTAAGTCCGGAAGATGTTGAAATTGCTAAAAAAAAAATATTTTAAAAACAATTAAAATTTTCAAAAATTTGCAAATGGAAAGAAATGAAGAGAATTTTATGAGAGTATCAATATCTTGTTCATCAGAAGATGAACAAGTTCTAAAAAAGAATGAACGATTCTCTAACTCGAAAGTCTTCAAATGAGAGGGCCTTTTTATCCTCGAAATTCATAACGTGATTGGCTGTAACCATACTGTGGTAACAACAAACTCTGACTATGAAAAAAATATGATAATTATGCAATCACAAAATGCTGTCAACAATCAATAAATAATTATACAGTGGGTCACAATGAAAATGGTCCCCCTGTGACCGACCACTTTAAACTGTAAGAAGTGTAAGAAATCAGTATAAATACAAAAAAATTAGGCTAAATTAGATAGTTTATTTTATGTAAACTACAGGTTGGTTGAAAAGTTCCTGCGCTCACCAAGAGATGGCACTGCTAGCTCCAAATTTTTTTTCTCAAGTTGGTATAACTGTCCTGAGAACACATGCAAAGTTGCAAGTCATTCTGTCAATTCTTTCTTTGTTTACAAGCCATTTGGAGTTGACGTGTCATTGATTTTTTTTAATATGGAAAAAATTGAATATCGTGCAGTCATTAGATTCTTTGTTTTGAAGGGTTTAAAAGCAAAGGAAATTCATGAACATTTGTTAGAAGTGTATAAGGAGTCCTCACCTTCAAAACGCACCGTTGAATTTTGGGCTGGTGAATTTAAACGTGGTCGTACCAGCCTTAAAGACGATCCACGCGAAGGACGACCAAAAACTGCAACCACAGCAGAAATCATTGAGCAGGTACATAATATGGTTAGTGAAGAGCCAAGTTTGACTAAGCGTGAAATTGCTAATGCCATAGGCATTTCAGACGAACGAGAACTCCATATTTTACATGAAGAATTACGTATGAAAAAACTGTTTGGAAAGTTAGTGCCGCACACATTAACAATTCAACAAAAACTGGATCGAAAATAAATTTCTCAGCGTAATTTGGAGCGTTTTAAGCCGAATAAAACCGACTTCTTGCGTCGTTTTATAACTATGGATGAGACTTGGATCTACCACCATGATCCTAAATTGAAACAAGAACGTTTACAGTGGACTGAAGCTGGTTGTTCAGCTCCAAAGCAGGTGAAGTCACAACGATCAGCAAAGAAGGTTATGGCATCAGTTTTTTGGGATGCAAAAGGAATTTTGTTGATTGATTATCTTCAGAAAGGTAAGACAATCAACTCTGAATATTATTGCAGCCTTTTGGATCAGCTGGATGAAAAAATTCGTGAGAAAAGACCTGGTTTAAAGAAGAAAAAATTCATTTTTCATCAAGACAATGCAACTGCTCACAAAAGTGTTTTGACGATGGCTAAATTCAAAGAATTAAAGTACGAATTGCTTGAACATCCACCGTATTCACCAGATTTGGCTCCCAGTGACTACTATCTCTTCAGAAATCTCAAAAAATTCCTTCGTGGAAAGCATTTTTCGTCGAATGAAGAGGCCATAGCAGCCGTAGACGGTTATTTTGCAGAGCTTCCGGAAAACCATTATAAGGTTGGGATAAAATTATTGCAAGATCATTGGAACAAGTGTATTGAGCTTCTAGGAGATTATATTGAATAAAAAAATATATTTCGTAACAAAAACAGTATTCTTTCATTTCGAGCGCAGGAACTTTTCAACCAACCTGTAAAATTTGTTTATCAATACCAATCATTAGTGACGTTTATTATAGATACAATTCACAATTCGGTTGTTTCTACTGAAACCCTAATTAAATGATATATTTGATCAGAATAACCGTACTTGTAGTTATCACTTTTGAATATTGACAATTTTTTTTTATAAATTTGATAGATTGTACCAAATTTCTAATATATTCACTAAGTAAATGTTTGCTTCCACCGCACACAAATACTAAACGAATTTTATTTTTAAAGTTGATTGAAAATACCAATAATTAAATAATAGGATTGATTTTTAGTTTCTTTTCCCTTTTTTTTATTCCCAATACAACGTTTTTGCTTTATTAATGGGTTTTAGGTTATTCCAAATAAAATTAAATCCTCACAAATAAATGTTAATGGTTTTGATCGAATTGCAACCAATATTTTCTCGGGGTGTATATTATTATTTGTTTTGACATTAACAGAAATAGAAGTGATTAATCGAGGAATCGGTTAATCGATTAACCGAATTGGAAACACTAATAATTTTAAAACATTTTTAAATTTTTATAAAAAAATTCTAAAATAAAACTGAAAATGGTGTAGTTTATTTTAAACGCACGTAATTTAACTGTCATTTTCAGATTATTTTATCAATAAAACTAAAAAATATGATCAAAAGTAATTTGTTTCAAATTTTGAAAACCCATTGAAAAGGTAACGTACCAATGTTATTTAGGGATAGGTGTATCTAAAGTGTATTTTTGCTACTCGTTTTCCAAATGATCATAAACATTCAAAAATCATTATTATGAATTTTATGAGTTTTGTACTATTTTGATATTTTTGTATGTTTGTTTTAATATTTTTTTTTTTCACCTATTACGCTTTATTAACAATTTTCGTATTTTAAAGTACACTTTTATTTCGTTTATTGATGGACTGTGCATGTAGAAGGGGGTTTGATTGTTTCTTTTTTTTTTATTTTTGTTTTTTTCATTTAAATTTTTGTTGCTTTATACATTACGTTGAGGTGTTTTCGTAATGTTAGTGGTTTGAAGTTTTTTTTTTAATTTTAGCTTATTTCATTTGTTTTTTACTAAACAAATCTGTAGAAAAATCTGAAACTCAATGCTTAACTAACTGCAGACGTCGAGTGGCAGTCGTTGTATTAAGACGTGTTTAACGGATCTAAAAACAACAACTTTGGAAAAAAAAACTTTTTAAAACTAGTTTTAAAATTTCTTGCTGAATAAAATAAGAGGTTTTTTTGTGAAAATTCCTTTTACTTTTTTTTTTGTTTACAAAGAATAGTTGTTGATAAAAACAACTTGTTTGTAAAAAAACAATAATTATTTTAATAAAAATAAACTAAAAAAAAACTGTGATAGTTACTAATTTTTTGTAAAGAAAAACAGAGATAATTTTTTTTTTTTTGTTAAACAGACAACAATTTTGATTTTATTTTGTGAAAATCAAGTGATCAAGTGTTTTGATTTAAAAGAGTATTGTCTAGATGACCGAAAAGGATAACGCTTCAATGACTACTGTACAGATGAAGGCTGATTATGCCGCTAGTGAGGTGTATAGTACCGCTAGTGAGCCACCACCGGTAAGAAATAAAAAAATGTATATTTTATGGTTAACATTAAGGCCTGATTGAGAGCCTTCAAGATATTAAAAACAATTTATTTTTTTTCTTTCATAAATCAGTAAAACTTTTAGAAAGAAATTCCAAGTAACTTCAAAATGTAGCTTTTTGAACTTAAAAATATCGGTCGGATTAAAGGAAATAACATTTTTTTTTCCCATAATTTTAATACCATTTTTTTCAAACTTTTTTTTTGATTGAAAAGTGCTTTTACTATGGGGCATGTAATTTTGTTTTTAATAAAAAAAAATAAAATTATATTATTAAAATTATCTTCTAAATGGACTAAAAATATCTCTTCAAAAATCTACCTATATATTTTGTATGCGGCATTAAATTTTGGAATTAAAAACTTTTTTGTAATGATAAAAACACATATATTAGTTAATACTACATTTTAAACTGAACAAAATCGAACTAGTTTTTGTACAAAACTAGTAGTTTTTATATATTCGTTTTGACAAGTAAAAACTAGCAAGAGCCAAATATAATTTTAGTATATAAAAAAATTGTAAAGATTTTTTTTTATTTTATCTAAAAAGGAACTTTATGCAAAATTAGAAAATTTTTATTTTTTATATTTTGTATTTTGTATCAAAATTACGTTCCCTATTGTGTACGTAGTGAATCAACTTTAGGAAATTAAAAAAAAAATCACATACACAAAATCTGACTAAATTTTTGACTTCCTTTCTGACAATTTTTTGTACTACTTGGAATTTTGTTGTGGAATTTTAGTACTGTTTTTTTTTTTTTTTTGTTGAAAGGTATTATTGATTTATGGAATTTCCTTTTCGAAATCTTAAAAGGACTTAAATCTGTTTGTGTCCTTAATGAAATTTCTATTGTTATTATATTTATTTGAAATATTTTAAAATGTAATATATTTTTGACAGATTAAAATTAAATCCAAAATTATTATCTATTTATCTAAATTGTTTATTTTATTGGATTAAAATTTTCGTTTTGATATCTACATGCAAAAAAAAATCTTTATAATTATCAAAGTACTTAGGAAAAATACAACTTCAATTGTATTTTGTTTTAGTTTTAGTTTATTAAAAAATAAATTTAGGTTTATTAACTTATTGTTTGTGTCAATTTGACTTAGTTTAATATCCCATTTTTCTTTGGTAACTTTTATTGGAATATATTAAATTTTAACTTACAAACAAAACTTTTGAAGTTGTATTTTATCAAATTATAAACACAGAAAAAATTATTACCCTAGGTGAAAATGTTCATATATGGCTACATATATGGGTTCATATATTATTCAATATATGCTCGGATCCGAAATTTGAAGGTACATATATGGCCGTATATGGTCATATATGAACATATATGAGTGTTCATATATGATCATATATAAGTACTTTTTCTATATGCCGGTATATTAAAAATGCTTTTTTTTTATTTTTAAATAAAAATATTGCTTTTTTATTAAAATTAAATGAAGTAACATTAAATTCAAGGGAAAAAGGGATATTTACACTCACCATAAAAAGTCTGTAATGGCAACTGAAAATTTTGCTGTTATTACGGGATATTCTGCTAATTTGAGCCCAGCGGTATTTTTTGCTAATCTTAGCAACACATGTCTGCTGACGTGTAGTACAATGAAGTTAGTAGAAAAATTAGTAGCCGCTACTAAATTTTAGTAGACTTTTTGTAAAGTGGAATTTAAAATCTGTTTGCTAAAATCAGCAAAAAAAAAATTACTAAATACTATTAATATTAGTACAAAGTTTTAGATTTATTTTTTTTATCGAGCATCAAAAGTTTTGATTATATTTTTTTAAAAGATGTTTTATACAAAATTAAAAAAAAATTCAAGGGTTAAAAATCTTAAAAATTGTTAAAACATAAACGAATTTATCATTTTGTTTTAATTTGGTAATTTCTGTTTTGAAAAATATTTTAGTCAATTTTTTTTTTTTTACTTTTAAGGTTAAATTTAATTGTTTTTAGGGCTGACTCTAAAAACCGCTTTTTAGTGCTATTTTAAGTGGATGTCCTCTTTTTAGACATGAGTCGGTATCTTCACTTCCGATCTCTTTTTTAATCCTATGTAACATTTTAGGGCAATTTAAGTTTGTATGTATAAGTTTAAATTATTAGAAATAACATTTTCTTCAATATCGACTTTTTTAAATTTAGTAATTTTTTTGCTAATTTTAGCAAATCGGTTTTCAAAAATTTGTAAAATGATTTTTGAAATTAGCAACAAAAATTTGTAGATATTCTGTAAAAGTTCTGTAATTTGTAAAATGTAAATAGCAAACAGATTTGCTAAATAATAATTTTTTTACTAAAAATCAGTACAAAAATAGTAAAGTGCGATTGAAAACCGTTTACAAATTTTTCTACTAACTTTTTTTTCTGAGTGTACATGCATTAAATTTAAGTTAAAGAAACACACATAAATTTTGGGAAAAGAGTATCAATATTATTTTTAGATTCTAGTATCTTCATTTTATATAACAATTCAAACTTTCTTGTTATTATTAAAAAACAGTATAAGCAAGTAAGAGCGGCTGAATTCGGCTATGCCGAATCTTATATACCCTTCACCATGGTTGGGAAAAAACTGAAGTTTATATATGGACATATATGGAATGGACAGATTTATATATGTACGGACGCCTTTAAGAGAAAATTAATCATTTAGTTTGGTGATAAAACTTGGACAAGGGAAGATTTATGGTTCCAGAAAATAGGTTTTGGGCATAACTTTTTTGTATCTGAACCGATATTTCCGAGTTTTTTCAGCAAATATGTTATACTAAAGATTTTCGATCTTTTGCTATATAAGACGTATCCATAGTTCATATTACATCCCTAGAATAGTGTTTGTTGTTTGTGTATAAAAGGTGAAGAGGTGAAAGAAAAGAATTTCAACAAATCGTTAAAAGAAATCACTTGAACTGCACTGTTTTATTTCTACAAAAACGTTTGATTTAGCTGGCAAATTTGCATTTGGGATTTTATTTCGCTTTCTTATTAAAAAATATTTTGAATTTCTTTAGCTTAATTTTAAAAATTTGAAGGAAAATAGTTTATAAATTTTTTTTTTATAAATTATTATAAGTTATGACCTCAAATAGTTGCACTCAAAGGGAAATTATGTATAAAACTGTTTTAATATATGAGAAATAAAATGATTTAAAAATCTTTTTATAAATTCTTTTAAATCGGAGTAAAAAATAGAAATAAAACCGTTTGTATTTTGTTTGTATCAGAGGGTTTTTATACAAATTTTGATGTTTTTAGCCTATTTATGGATGATTTAATTATTAATAAAAAATTTTATATAAATTAATTATCAAAAAAAAAAGTCTTAAGAAAATAAAAAAAATGTACAAAAAAAAAGTGAATTGACCGGGATTCGAACCCGCGGCCTTAGAGAAAAAAAAGTATTTGAGACATAGCGTCTAGACAATTGAGATATTGCAGCTCACACAAAATTATCGTTAATAGAGGTACATACATATGTATATAAAAAGTCTTCGTTCATTAGAGATTTGTTTGGTTTTTATTTAAATGACATCTCTTTGTATGTGTTTGTTGTTTGTGTATAAAAGGTGGAGATGAAAGACAAGAATTTCAACAAATGGATGTATTTGTTATGCGTAAAATTCTACATACATATTAAACAAAGGGATTTTACGGAAAAAATTAGAGGAAGTCCTGGTTTTTTGATAATATCTCAGCCATTTATTAACCGATCTGTCTGATTTTTAATAGCAAACAGAAATGAATCACATTTTACAGAAATAAATAACAATGAAGTCCTCATCATGTCTGGGTTCTTCGGAAAACCCATTTCAACACACAGACGGACAGACGAACATCGTTAAATCAACTTCGCTCTTCATAAGGACCCAGAATATATATACTTTATAGGGTCTAAGATCAATATTGTAGAAATTACAAACGGAATGACAAACTTATATATACCCTTCCACCTGTGGGGAAGGGAATAAAAATAGAATAAATAAATAATAAAAAAATAAACAACAAAGTATGAATTGTTACATTAAATGAAGAGTTGTTGTACTAAAATCTAAAAATAATATTAATATTATTAATAATATTAATAATAATACCAAAATTTCCCAAAATTTATGTGTGTTTTTTTACTTTAAATTTGTTGGATGTAAATTTCTCTTTTTTTTTGGCACATAACTGTATGTTTAAAACAGTATACAAATAAAAAGGAACATTAACAGTGGTGGCGGTTTTGGAGCCATAAACTAATTCATTAAAATTAAACTAAATGTATTGTTTTAAGTCACTTAATGTAATGACGTTTCTGCCTTTATGTTCACTTAAGAATTCAAACTGTATCCCAATTTAAATTTCCCTCACATATGGCAATATCTGATAAAAACTTAAATATATTACCCCATATATGGAATAATATATGTACTCATATATGAACATATATGGCGTATATGAACCAATATATGGACCAAGATATGCAATATATTACCATATATGGATTCATATATTACCATATATTAACTTCATCTTTACATCATACATACATATGCTTCCATACATGACACATATGTTCCTATATGATCATATATGAAAACATATACGATCATATATGAAGCCATATATGATGATATATGAACATATATAAACATTTTCACCTGAGACCCTAAAATAATTTAATTCAATATTTTAATTGAATATTTAGCTTCAGTAAATATTTTTTTACAGATCTTCATATAAACTGTCGTTTATATACTTTAATTTTTTGTCAATATTATTGTATGTAAACATTTTTTATTAATATTTTAATTGATATGATTACCATTTTAATTCGATTTTATTTGAATTAACCGTAATTAATAGTAGTAGTACAAGTAGTAGTATAGATGCAAAAACAATAAAAATGTTAATTGATATAATCAATTTCGTAATTAAAACATCTTTTAATTTTTACTGTAAACCATGGTTGGCATTCAATACCTTTTCATAATAACGGTAGTTGGCAACCACAGCTATTCTAAGACCGATATAAAAATTTTAAAATTTTGAAATATCTTAAACTTCCGTTATAATAACGCTAAACTACCGAAACATCGATTTATAAAGGTATTTTGCAGATATAACAAAATTTAACATGTACTACTATGAACTAAACCCCGTAATATTAGAAGAAACATGTCACTATTGGAATCGCAGGTTTAAAATTTGCGTATCGGTATTGCTCTGAGCTTGGTAGACAACTACCGTTATAATGAAAAGGTATTGCTTGCCAACCATGCTGTACTCATAAAATTGTATACTTTTTATATATTGGTAATATCACATATTTTGAAAATATACAGGTTGGTTGAAAAGTGCCTGCGCTCACCAAGAGATGGCACTGCTAGCTCCAAACTTTTTTTTTCTCAAGTTGGTATAACTGTCCTGAGAACACATGCAAAGTTGCAAGTCATTCTGTCAATTCTTTCCTTGTTTACAAGCCATTTGAAGTTGACGTGTCATTGATTTTTTTTAATATGGAAAAAATTGAATATCGTGCAGTCATTAGATTCTTTGTTTTGAAGGGTTTAAAAGCAAAGGAAATTCATGAACATTTGTTAGAAGTGTCCTCACCTTCAAAGCGCACCGTTCAATTTTGGGCTGGTGAATTTAAACGTGGTCGTACCAGCCTTAAAGACGATCCACGCGAAGGACGACCACAAACTGCAACCACAGCAGACATCATTGAGCAGGTACATAATATGGTTAGTGAAGATCCAAGTTTGACTAAGCGTGAAATTGCTAATGCCATAGGCATCTCAGACGAACGAGTACTCCATATTTTACATGAAGAATTACGTATAAAAAAACTGTTTGGAAAGTTAGTGCCGCACACATTAACAATTCAACAAAAACTGGATCGAAAACAAATTTCTCAGCGTAATTTGGAGCGTTTTAAGCCGAATAAAACCGACTTCTTGCGTCGTTTTATAACTATGGATGATACTTGGATCTACCACCATGATCCTAAATTGAAACAAGAACGTTTACAGTGGACTGAAGCTGGTTGTTCAGCTCCAAAGCAGGTGAAGTCACAACGATCAGCAAAGAAGGTTATGGCATCAGTTTTTTGGGATGCAAAAGGAATTTTGTTGATTGATTATCTTCAGAAAGGTAAAACAATCAACTCGGAATATTATTGCAGCCTTTTGGATCAGTGTTTTGACTATGTCTAAATTCAAAGAATTAAAGTACGAATTGCTTGAACATCCACCGTATTCACCAGATTTGGCTCCCAGTGACTACTATCTCTTCAGAAATCTCAAACAATTCCTTCGTGGAAAGCATTTTTCGTCGAATGAAAAGGCCATAGCAGCCGTAGACAGTTATTTTGCAGAGCTTCCGGAAAACCATTATAAGGATGGGATAAAATTATTGGAAGATTATTGGAACAAGTGTATTGAAGATCAAGGAGATTATATTGAATAAAAAAATATATTTCGTAACAAAAATATTATTCTTTCATTTCGAGCGCAGGAACTTTTCAACCAACCTGTATGTTAGCAAAACGTAGACAAAATTTAAATACAGGTTACGCCATCCCAGCAAAACCACACATTACCAAATAATGGGTAAAGTAATGTATAGCCATAGGGGCCGATGGATTACTTTACACCTTACTCCATTGATGAATTTTATAGGCGATGAGCCTCAAAGTAATGTATATACCCATTACTTTAGAGGTGATAATGTAAGGGGTTACTTATATGGAAAAAGTAATGTGTCTTTAAATAGATTTTTAAAAAAGAGAAATTTTTATTAAAAAAAATTATTACAAATATTTGTAATTAAAAATAATGTGGTCAAGATGGGAATCGAACCAGGGAAATCTGGTTGCCAGCCAAGAACTCTACCCACTGAGCTATCGACGCATATAGTATTTGATTGCTTTAAACTTAAATGAATTGTTGCGCTTCGTTGTTTCGCTAGTGTTGTCAAAACAAACATACATTAGCCTTTTGCTTACAAATAAACACAAAGTAATGTATCTAAAAATAGATATTCAAAAATAGTTCAATTATTACTTTACATTTATAATTCATATATTACGTAATCAACAATGAGTAACTTATTACTGTATGCTTGCAAATAATGAAAAAGGTAATGAGCTATCATTACAAGGTAACGCTCCTTACAATTTGCTCCTTTTTAATTTATTTGGACTACTTTTTGAATACAACATCCATCATATGACCTCCTCTATTGGCCACGGCATTATGTGTTCTTTTTACTGCATTTTCAAAGCTTTGTTGAGCACCTAGGGCCGAATAGCGATGATTCCCGCACAAATTTTTGTCTAGAGCTGATAAATGGTGTGGCGCACACTATGCTTTTCATAAGTGGAAAGTCAATGTCGCTTTTTTTGACGTTACACGTAAAGGAAATTTTTGTTGCAGAAACTGCATTGTTTGATTTAAAGTGTGGTATGGTGTACCATCTTGTTGAAATCCTTAACTGTCCAGATCTTTTTCGCTTTCTCTCAAGGAGAATTGCCCAATGATTGTTTTGGCTTAAACGCCGTCCCAAAAAAAAAAAACACTTTTTGATCATGCAGTAGTATTTCCATTATCTCGAGTGGATTCTGCGTTCCTCAAATGCTACAATTTTGCTTATTAACGTCGCCACAGTGTGTGAAAAATTTGCTTCCAAAAATCAGGTTCATTGTCAACCATTCGAACGATTATTTGGCCGTATTGCAAGCGACGTAGCTGGTCTGCAAGCAAAATTGTATTAAATTGACGTTTCAAAAACATGTGTTCTTAAGTCAAAGTTATTAAATGTTAACATACCGACATAAAAGATGAGTAGTTTTTGGCTAAATAATAATTTTTTATTAAAGCAATTACTGGATATCGATAGAAAACATAGTTTATTACTTTTGCTGCCTTTAAACATTTTTTGTTCAAGCGAGAAGGATCTAAAGTCAAAATTTCGTAAATTTAAAAATAAAATCATTTTTAAAACAGAAAAAATATTTAAAAAATCGCCAAAAATATATTTACGTTCTGGCATACATTATCGATAATAACAAAGGAAATTAAGAGACTCTCCACTCAACAAAAAAAGTCTGTAATGGCAACTGAAAATTTTGCTGTTATTACTAAAAATTTAGCTAATTTGAGCCCAGCGGTATTTTTTGCTAATCTTAGCAACACATGTCTGCTGATGTGTAGTACAATAAAATTTCTAGAAAAAATTAGCTGCCGCTACTAAATTTTAGTAAGTTTTTTGTAAAGTGGAATTTTGTAAAGTGAAATTTGCTAAAATTAACAAAAAAAAAATACTAAATATTATTAATATTAGTACAAAATCTCAAATTTATTTTTTTTATCGAGCATTAAAATTTTTTATTTTATTTATTTTTTTTCCAAAAATATTTTAGACAAAATTGAAAAAAAATCAAAGGCTTTAAAATTGTAAAAACATAAACGAATTTATCAGTTTGTTTTAATTTGGAAATTTCTGTTTTGAAAAATATTTTAGTAATTTTTTTTACTTCTAAGGAAAATTTTAATTGTTTCCAGGGCTGATTTTTAGAAATAAAAAAACTTTTTAGTGCTATTTTAAGTGGTTGTCATCTTTTTAGACATGAGTCGGTATCTTCACTTCCGATCCCTTTTTTAAACCTATGTAACATTTTAAGGCAATTTAAGTTTGTAGGTGTAAGTTTTAATTAGAAATAACATTTCCTTCAATATCCACTTTTTTAAAATTAGTAATTTTTTTTGCTAATTTTAGCAAATCGGTTTTCAAAAATTTGTAAAATGATTTCTGAAATTAGCAACAAAAATTTGTAAATATTCTGTAAATAATAATTTTTTTACTGAAAATCAGTACAAAAATAGTAAAGTGGGATTGAAAACCGTTTACAAATTTTTCTACTAACTTTTTTTTTTGAGTGTGAGAAGAAATACAATTTTAACCATATTTTAAACTGGCAACCAGTTTAACTAAGGTATTATACAATATATTTTTTTTTTAAATTAAATGCAACGCATTTAAATATATTCATTTTAAAATGTCTCAATTTTAAAACATTTATTATTACATGTCGCTATTTATTTGCCAATGCTAAAGCGATAATTTTTCATATATCGTACGAAATGTCCTAAAAACTTTAACCAACAACTAATTACATACCTTTGGAAAATAAAAACAACATTAAAACCTTGAATCTGGGTTAGTGATGTGTGCTTTTTCAAGTTATTAACTATATTTTACGGTTTGTTGCAAAAAAAAAAAACACATCTTACTTACGGCTTGAATTCTCAACATAGTATTTTATTTTAATCACACAATGTTTTTCTCAAGTTTTTGTGGCTTTTGTAATTTGTATGTCGTTTTTTTTTTCATTTTCTTCATATTTAAAAGCTGCGTGCTAGTTTTGATTTCAAACAGAAGAAAAAAAAAATGCCATGGCCATTTTATGGTAGGAAATTAAGATTTTATTCTCATCAGTTAAAGTTAAAGAACGAATTAAACTTAAAACCAGTCACGTTCGTGATTTTGTGCTTTATTTATTGTTGTTGTCGAACATATTTTATTGTTTGTCTTTTTAAAAATTCATTTGAAAACAACAATGTATTGGAGACTTATTAATATTGTAACAAAAAAGAATTCAGATTATATGAGCAGTGGTGTAATTCTTTAAGTTTATATCGACGACAAAGTTGAGTAGATATATTGAATAATGAACTTTTTGTCAGTTTACTATTACCGAATTTTATTATTAAAAAGTTAAAGAATTGCTTTACAAAATTATAAAAACAATAGAGAATTTAGAATTCGATCTAACATATGATCAAAGGAATTGGTTTATAAGTTCATCGGCCGGATATTTTTACCTTATTTGAAACCCAGGTGTGTGGGGATGCCTTTTTATTTATCATCGGGACCCTGGGATGTACATTCGCAAGGATGTTATGCATCGGTGTCAGCGACATTTGAACTATTATGATACCGAATTTTACTCACTCTTGGTTAAATTCAGAATCAGGTCACACATATTGCGCTTCGGGTTCTTAGATAGAGGGTACGTAGGGTACCCTTAATAGCTTCAATGATCTTTTCAATTCCATTTTTAGAATTTTGGAGAGTTGTCCGAATTTCCCGTCCTTGCCGGCACATTCACTGTGTTGAAGGTGAAAACCAAAATATTCTTAATCTTTTCATTACTTCACATCCGAAAAAATATGAAATGAGAATACTTGCAACTCTCGATAATTCGGATCAGTGCTGCTTTTCATTTTCCGAATTTCGTAACGCTAAAAATATATTTTTTTTTCAAATCAACGATTTCTTCCGGCATTTTGAAAACTCTGTTTTCTCGGCGACAACATCGATTACGCGGTGAAAATAGTTGAACATGTTGCATTACTTAGACTAAAGTATTTCATTCCTTCGCAGTCAGATTCAGCGAGTGTGGGTTCAGTAATTGGCGCAATGATAAAAACACGAATACTGATCTGCTTCACAAATGGATGAGAAGTTTCTTTACGAACAGTGTTCTTTCTGCTCCTCGCGTTATTAAGAGTTGTGGTAATTTTCTGCTGGAAAAGGACCTATCCCAAGACACGTCACGAGGCCATTTCATTTTGATAGAGACCGGTCAACAGACCGTTTTTTTATATTAATAGGACCGGTCACTTTAACATGGAGTTGTCCTAGGAAAGGGTAAATTGCCCTCTGTGACATGTCATAGGACTGGTGTAAAAGAACATGACTTACAACTAACCCCAAAGAACACATCACAGTACCAACAAACATATGATGACTTTTAAACCAGTCACGTGGAAGGTACTTTAGGAACCGGTCCTCTTTTCACCTATCTCGTGATACACACAGAAATATAAGTTAGTAGAAAAATTTATAAACGTTTTTCAATCCCACTTTACTATTTTTGTACTGATTTTTAGTAAAAACATTATGATTTAACAAATCTTTTTGCTATTTAAATTTTACAAATTACAGAAATTTTACAGAATATTTACAAATTTTTGTTGCTAATTTCAGAAATCATTTTACAAATTTTTGAAAATCGATTTGCTAAAATTAGCAAAAAAAATATTGCTAATTTTCAAAAAGTGGATATTGAAGGAAATGTTATTTCTAGTTAAAATTTACACCTACAAACTTAAATTGCCTTAAAATTTTACAAAGTTTAAAAAAGGAATCGAAAGTGAAGATACCGACTAGAGTATTCAAAAAACCGGCCTTTTGAAAAAACCGGTTTCGGTTTTCTTCGAAAAATAGAATTTTAAAAAAACCGGTTTCGGTTTCGGTTTTTGCAGAAAAAACCGGTCAACCGGTTTTTTCGGTTTTTTTTAATTTGAATAAAAAGTTTATATAATTTGTTAATTGTTTTTATTACAAGAAAACAAATTTAATATATAAAGTAATAATAATAAAAAAATACATTCTTTGAAAAAAAAAATATATACCCAACAAACAATTCGTACAGTTTTCGTATCGGTTTCGGTCCGTCATAAACGGAATCCAACTCCGTTTACATACCGTTTTCTTTATCCGTAAGCGGACCAGAAAACGGATTATAAGAAACATTGAAACTGATTCGAATTAATGACGGACCTTTTACGGACCGGATATATCGGATGAAAAACGGAGTTATCCGTTAATAGTCCGTCAATATTATAAAACTATATTTATATCAAATGAATAAAGATCATTAAATTTGTAAATTGGTAAAATTAGGTACCTTAGTAATTTGAACGTTTAAAACGTTTGGCATTAAATAAGTTTTTTTAATATTACATTTTAAATATGTAAAAAGAAAATCTATTTTTCAGTTCTAAAATAACGTTTTAGAAATAATATGCAATTTAAATGTTTCGTTTTAAGACGATTTTTTCGTTTGCTTTTGATAAATCTAGAAGTGGAAAATACTCTTTCACTAATAGTAGATTTTGGACAAATAGTCAAAAGACAATTATATAAATTTTCCAAATTTTCAGTTCTTTTGTCGCATTTATCAAGATATATGAAATCATCATATAATGATGAATGATTTTGTACAGTCTCTTTTTTAGGATTTTGAATAATGTTTATTGTGTTATTTAGATCAGAAATTAAACTATTTGAATTTAAAATATCCAACTGAAAATTTTGCTGTTATAACGGGAGATTCTGCTAATTTAAGCCCAGCGGTATTTTTTGCTAATCTTAGCAACACATGTCTGCTGACGTGTAGTACAATGAAATTTGTAGCCGCTACGAAATTTTAGTAGACTTTTTGTAAAGTGAAATTTAAAATCTGTTTGCTAAAATCAACAAAAAAAAAATACTAAATATTATTAATATTAGTACAAAGTTTTAAGTTTAATTGTTTTATCGAGCATCAAAAATTTTGATTATATTTTATACAAAATGAAAAAAAAAAATCAAAGGCTTAAAAATCTTAAAAATTTGGTAATTTCTGTTTTGAAAAATATTTTAGTCAATTTTTTTTTTTTTACTTTTAAGGTTAAATTTTAATTGTTTTTAGGGCTGATTTTTATAACTAAAAAAACCTTTTTAGTGCTATTTTAAGTGGATGTCCTATTTTTAGATATGAGTCGGAATCTTCACTTCCGATCCCTTTGTTCAGCCTATGTAGCATTTGAAGGTAATTTAAGTTTGTAAATATAAGTTTTAATTATTAGAAATAAAATTTCTTTCAATATCCACTTTTTAAAAATTAGTATTTTTTCAGCTAATTTTAGCAAATCGGTTTTCAAAAAATTTGTAAAATGAATTCGGAAGTTAGCAACAAAAATTTGTTAATATTCTGTAAAAGTTCTGTAATTTGTAAAATGTAAATAGCAAAAAAAATTTACTAAATAATAATTTTTTTTACTAAAATCAGTACAAAAATAAAAAATGTTTCTACTAACTTTTTTTTTCTGAGTGTATAACAATTTGTATATGATTTTAACCAAAAAATTTGTTTAAGTGTTTCTTGCATAAAAATAAATCCTAGTGATGACGCTGAAGTTAAAAATAAAATAAAAATTCTTATTTTAAACAATTCCCTGCTATTTTATGCATAACCACACTTCGTGATGTTTGTGAAATTCTAGGCGTTTTTCGAAATATTTATTGCTCAACGCATTTAATGCGTCATTTCGTAATTTAAAATACATACGACTAAATGTAAATTTTTTTAAAAGTATTTTTTTTTATATGCAACACCATTACTTTTGATAAATGATGATAATAAAAATCTTTTTTTTTTTTGTTTTTTGCTCATAAAAATTTTATTTGTTTTTTACTTTCTGTATGCAATTTACTAATTTAAATATACAATCTACCATCAACAATTTTTGTTGGAACCTACAATAAAAATTTTGCCAAACAGGTGATTAGTATCGTCACTTAAAGAAATATAAATATAAATGAGAATGAAGGTACTTACATACGTACGTCCCCTTCTATAGATTATGTTTAAATTTGTTTGCTGCATTTAAAATATGGAACCGCAAACAAAAATGATCATTAGAATGATGATAATGCTTATTTTCTGACGATATTTTTTTTTTCAGACTGTAGTTGGTTTTTTTTAAATTGAATTTTCAAAATGTTTTTGAGGATTTATGCACGTTCATACAAATGATAATTTCTCATTAAATACCATTAATATGCACATCATGTTCAACCAGGTTTTGTGTGGTTTCTTTTTTGGAATATTTTTTATTTTTTCAAATACCCAAAGTGGTTTTGTAATTTTTTGCATTTAAATTTATTTTTCTGCAGTTTTTTTTTTCAATGAAAGAAAATGTCACGTTTGAGGTGGTTTGTCTTCTGTCATTTTGTTTAATTTTGCATGATTATTTTAAAATGCATTTTTATTTTTTTCTTTGTGCATTATTATGCAAATTTCTTGGGATAGTAAGAATTTTTATAAAGACTGCATTTGAAAGGGGGACATCTTTTGGAAAAGCGTATGACTAAACAAAAATTAAATCACTACTTAAATTAAATAGATTCGTTAAGACAGTTCCTGCGCGATTAATTTACTGCATTTTTTAAATGTTTTAAATATATGAGCGATTTCCAATTTGAAAAAGTGTTTAGATTTTTAAAGTGAAAACTTGAGATCTTCTGTACATTACGATAAAAAACTTAAATTCAGGGAATTTAATAAAAAAAATTAATTCCATCAGTGAATTAAAAGAAAAAGTTAATACCTTCAGGATATTAAAAGTTAATTTCTTTAGGGAATAAAAATTAAGTGTACAATTCAATGAAGACAAGAAATATTCATTTAGAGGAGTATGCAATTTTTGATCAATAGTTAAATTATGTAGATTTGATTTGAATCGTTAGTGTTTTGGTCAAAGAATTTATTCACTAATTTGAAATTTTTGATCACCTCTAACACATATCCAAATTAATTTTATATAAATACAAAAAAAAAAAATAATAATAAAAAAACCAGAAATTACATTATTTTAAATAGAAAAAGGTTTGAAATCAAACTAAATTAGTTTTCTTTTTGAAATTTGAAAACTAAATTTAAAATTTTGAAATTGTAATAAAAAGTTTAATATAACTAGAATCATATTTACTTTAATTTAAAAATTTTGAAACAAATATTAAATTTTAATTCAAATAAAATATAATAATTGATACAACTATAATTTTTTTTTTTTTGTATTGAATATTTTTTCTTATTGAAAATATTAGAATTCTGGAACATTTTTAATATAGAAATATTTTTAATTATACACAAAAGGTTTATATACTCTGAGAGATTTATTTTATAGATTTTCAAATTATTTAGAACCCTATAGAAATGATTATTATATTCTAAAGACTTCTATTCTAAAGACCAGCCCCTTCAAACAATTAATTATAATTTCTTTCAAAAATATAATAATAACACTGTGATAGTCGCAAATTTTAACAAGCTGGGCACCCTATTGCTAAAAAGCTAGCCGTTTTTTTACCGCTCGTATTCGCGACATTTGCGATTTAAGATTGCAATACTAAAGTACCATAAAACGATATTTTTTATCTGTTTAATATAATTTCTTGGTTTTTTCTTTATTGCGAAAATTTTTTTTCGCGAAATTTTTTTTTGTTTTGACTACAATTAATTCAAGAATACAATCACTAGCTGAGACTGACGAGCATGGAGAGAGATTTCATCGCCGGCTAGACTTAAACACTGGTATAGGGGTGAAAAGTTGGATTTTCATGTTAGGTGACATTTGCTGGAACTTACATGAAGAAATTATTGAAAAATATGAATAAATATAGAAATTATTAAAGAAAATTATACTAAAGCACAAAACTTATGTTTTCTATCGTTTTAAATACATTTTGATAAAATTTATTTAAATAAAAAAATATCAAAACAAAAAAATTTCGCAAACATTTTTTTTCTGCAAATAAATAAAAAAAAAATAAAAAAAATTCTTTCAAAAAAATAAAATTTTCCGGGAAAAATTTTTCTGCAATTTAAAAATATTCATTAATTCACATTCAGTGATCGAGCCTTATTTTTATACCCTCCACCATATATTGTGAGAATATATATCAGTTTGTAATTCTGTTTGTAACATGTCGAAATATAGGTCTTATGCGATTTCAAGTCGATTTAGCGATGTCTGTCTGTCTGTCTGTCCGTCTGTCTGTTGAAATGGCGATCACGTCGCGAAGGGGCACGCGAAGATCTTAATTATTACCCCGATTATTGGACATCCTCCCGAGCAGTTTGCTATTGAAAATGAGCAAAATCGTTCCAGCGCACATTGGGTTTAAATGGTATCAAAGTGGCGATTAATTGAAATTTGAGCGCCCCGGTAGGCTAGTTGGTAGCGTGCTAGCTTATCAGTGCGGGGGTCGTGGGTTCAATTCCCACCAGAGGCTCTGGTCTGTTTTCGCTACAACGAGACGATGGCCTTTGTTGCTAGTGCTCGGTTAGGGTTTGAACATAGAATTTGTAATTATATGATTAATATAAATAAATAAAAGAATTAAAATTTAGAAATAAACTTTTAATAATAAATTTTGGTATAGGGTAAAAGTGGATAAAATTTTGCATCACGAAGATAATGATGATAATGAAGATTATGATAATTGGGATATTTGTGATGAATTTGAAAATTCAGAATACAAATATTTTTTATTTTTTACTAAAAAATTTAAAACTTTTTGGTGAATCATGTTTTATTCCCCAAAAAGTTTGAAATTTTTTATTTTTTCAGATCAATTTTTACATTAACTGAATTCAGTAAGAGCAAAACCTGGATACAAATTTATACTAAAAGAAATACATATTATTAACTTATTCTTTAAATTTATTTTGATTTCAAAGTAACAGCGAAAATTGTGGATCATGTTTTTTCCGTAAAAAGACGCCTAACAGGTTAAAAAAAAATATTCTTCCATTTTTTTTAAAGCAGTGTTTTTTTGTATTAATGATTATTCATTACTAAAAAAATTATAATATTCTCTTCTGTGACTTTTTTGAAAAAATTTGTACATTTATAAAATTTTGTGAAAAACAAAAATTGGATTTTAAATTTTAAATTTTCTAAAATGCTGTGTTTTTATGTGCTTATATTAACGTATCAATAAAAAAATATAATATTTTAAAACTACGGCTTCTATGAATTAATCGCCACTTTGGTTACCATCGAACCCACTGTGCAGCGTTTAAAAAGTTATGAGTGAAAAAGTGAAGGTGCCTCTAATTTTTCCATGCAAAATGGTGTATTTTAAAACAATTTCAAAGTAGCGACTGGTACATTATATATTTTCGCTTAGAGGTGAATATAATTTTGTATTCACCTCAAAAAATTTTTTTTACCACAAAAAAATTTTTTCACCTCAAAAAATTTTTTTCACCTCAAAATTTTTGTCCCACCAAAAAATGTGTTTTCACATCCAAAAAAGTTTTTAACCTCAAAAAAAAAAAGATTTTTCACCTCCATAATTGAGCTTCAAAATTTTTTTACATAATTTGTATCAAACCCAGTGGTGAACATTTTTTTAGGATATTGGTGGAGGGTATTCAAAGATTTGGCACAGCCGAATTTAAGTCTTTTATTACTTGTTCAAATTACTTTATTCGAAATTCAAAGTTAAAAATTGATACAAATCACCTGTTTGAAAATAACAGAAGTTTAGTACTTAACCATAGTTATGAATATCAAATTAATATGAAAACATCTATTGTTAACGTTTAACTTTCAATATTTTTAAAATATGTTACACGTCATAGATTTAAAAAGAGCTAAATTTCATTTAAAATCACATTTTTGGAAGTTGTGAAAAAGAAATGCTTTAGAATGGGAAAATCACTAACTAAATGATGCCTACACTCAGAAAAAAAGTTAGTAGAAAAATTTGTAAACGGTTTTCAATCCCACTCTACTATTTTTGTACTGATTTTTAGTAAAAAATTATTATTTAGCAAATCTTTTTGCTATTTACATTTTACAAATCACAGAATTTTTACAGAATATTTACAAATATTTGTTGCTAATTTCAGAAATCATTTTACAAATTTTTGAAAACCGATTTGCTAAAATTAGCAAAAAATTTTACTAATTTTAAAAAAGTGGATATTGAAGGAAATGTTATTTTTCATTAAAACTTACATCTACAAACTTAAATTGCCTTAAAATGTTACATAGGTTAAAAAAAGGGATCGGAAGTGAATATACCGACTCATGTCTGAAAATAGGACATCCACTTAAAATAGCACTAAAAAGGTTTTTTAGTTCTAAAAATCCGCCCTAAAAACAACTAAAATTTAACCTTAAAAGTAAAAAAAAAAATTGACCAAAATATTTTTTAAGACAGAAATTACCAAATTAAAACAAAATGATTAATTCGTTTTTTGAAAAATATAATCAAAATTTTTGATGCTTAATAAGAAAAATAAATTCAAAGCTTTTTACTAATATTAATAATATTTAGTATTTTTTTTTGCTGATTTTAGCAAACAGATTTTAAATTCCACTTTACAAAAGGTCTACTAAAATTTAGTAGCGGCTACTAATTTTTCTACTAACTTCATTGTACTACACGTCAGCAGACATGTGTTGCTAAGATTAGCAAAAAATACCGCTGGGCTCAAATTAGCAGAATTTCCCGTAATAACAGCAAAATTTTCAGTTGTCATTACAGACTTTTTTTGGTGAGTATAAAGAATCACTTCCATTTATTTTTGCTACGCACAGGCTCCATTGAATTCAGCGTTCACAAATTCGCTATACCAGTAGGGTGCCCAGCTTGTTCAAAAAAAAAAACGTGACAAATCCGAGCACAGTGTAATTTACTTCCAAAAGCTTTAATCTCCTTTTCTAAGTTCATATAAATTTAGTTTTTTAATACTTTAAATCTGTGCAATTAGCATATTTTGTAATTAACATAATTTGCAAAAGTGTATAAAATTTTAAAAATTCTTATCACATAAAAAGCTACTGTCAGACACTTCATTTTTTTATTTTTTGTACACTCCGCAAACAAAAAATTAATAAAAGCCGGCATTTATATACATATAAAATTTATGTCTTATCATCAATATACAACTTTAAAATCAAAAATCTGTTGTTTTATTCTTTCAAAGCGTGTTACTGGAATAACATTTGGTTTTAAATAAACAACAATCAGTTCCGGTATCTTTATAATGTGATTTTTAATACGCCATTAAAATAATATTTAGATTTTTATTTATTTGTTTTTTTTTAGGATAATTAGACACGAAACAATAAATATTATCATGATTTATTTTGTTAATAAATAAATCCAAAAAAAATATAATTAACTCTACGCTAAATTTCGTAAAAAAAATACAATATAAAGATGACTTTTTACAAAAATTATCTTGTTTGAAAAAATATATTTAAAATTTTTCTCAACAATTTTAAAGTCACGATTACACTTCTAATAATATTTTGGTGGTACAGTAATTTATAATTGATTTCATTATTGTTATTTTTTAACAAGTGCATGCAACATCATGTTAATTTTATATATATATTTTTTTTTATTTTTATATATATTGAAAGTAAAAAGTAACTGGTTTAGTTTATTTGTTTATTTGAACTGGTTTCAATGCAATTTTTACTTACGTTTAAGTTAGTGTGGGGTTTTTTTTAGAAAAATATCGTGAGTTAGGTTTGCATAAAAACAATTTTTTACTTTGTTCATGCCATTTTAAATTTAAATTTTTTCATACATAAGGAAATCAATAAGTATTTCTTTACTAAGTTGGTAATTAAAATAAAACTAGTTGCTCATTATGTCTGGTATTAATTATAATTAACACTAAAATGCAAAAAGGTGTAAATTATTAAAGGGATTTCACAATTATTCCTACAACTAGGCAACCCTAAAAAAATTATTAAAATCAAATAGAAACAACATTAAATCAAATGGAAATAGCTTTTAAATCGAAGTTAATGTTTGTTTTATTTTTTTATTTATATAAATATTAATTTAAATACGAAAAAGTTTATTTTAATATTTTTTTTAAATACACACAAAAAAAATAAATATAAGTAATATCGCCTAAAATCATAGGGCGATATCACCCATTTTTATAGGAGGCTTATCTGTAGAAAAATGTCTTTAGATTCTGAGATTTTTTTTCTCAGATTCTAAGTAATCTTTGCTTAGTCTCAGATTTTGAGTACCTTTTCCAATAAAAAAAACCATCTGAATCTAAGTACTTTTTCCTATAAAAAAAAAACATCAGTATATTTTCCTACACAAAAACTCCCAAATTCGGGGGAACATTCCCCAAAAGAAACCCTTAGATTCAAATAACTTTTTCCTATAGACAAACTATAAAATACTGAAGACCTTTTCCTATAGAAAAACCATCAGATTCTTAGTACTTTTTGCTATCTCAAAAAAATCATCAGATACTACACTCAGAAAAAAAAGTTTGTAGAAAAATTTGTAAACGGTTTTCAATTCTACTTTTTTATTTTTGTACTGTTTTTTAGTAAAAGAATTATTAATAAGCAAATCTGTTATTTATTTTGCTACAAATTTCAAAAATCATTTTACAAATTTTTGAAAACCGATTTGCTAAAATTACCAAAAAAAAAATTTACTAATATTAAAAAAAAGTGGATATTGAAGGAAATGTTATTTCTAATATAAACTTATACCTACAAACTTAAATTGCATTGAAATGTTACATATATTTTAAAAAGGGATCGGAAGTGAATATTCCGACTCATGTCTAAAAATTAAAATAGCACTAAAAAGTTTTTTTTTTTCAGTTCTAAAAATCAGCCCTAAAAACAATTAAAATTTGATCTTAAAAGTAAAAAAAAATTGACTAACATATTCTTCAAAAAAAATAAATTAAAACAAAATAGTAAATTCGTTTGTTTTTACAACTTTTAAGCCTTTGATTTGTTTTTATTTTGTCTAAAATATTTTTGGAAAAAAATAAAAAAAATTTGATGTTCGATAAAAAAAATAAATTTGAAATTTTGTACTAATAATAATAATATTTAGTAAATTTTTTTTGCTGATCTTAGCAAACAGATTTTAAATTCGACTTTACTAAAATTTAATAGCGGCAGCTAATTTTTTCTACAAATTGTATTGTACTACACGTCAGCAGACATGTGTTGCTAAGATTAGCAAAAAATACCGCTGGGCTTAAATTAGCAAAATTTCTCGTAATAAAAGCAAAAATTTTAGTTGGCAATACAGAATTTTTTTGTAAGTACTTTTTTCTACCTAATTCGGTGGAACATTCCCCAAAAGAAACCCTTAGATTCTAATTACTTTTTTCTATAGACAAACTATAAAATACTGAGGAACTTTTCCTATAGTAAAACCATCAAATTCTAAAGACATTTTTCTATAGAAAAACTATCACATTCTAGACTATTTCATATAGAAAACCCATAAGTACATTTTTTATGAGAAAAATCCTTAATTCCAAGTATTTTTTTCAAATAAACAAAAATATTTTTTTTTTAGGAAAATAGAATGAGGATTTTTCTTAAGAAGAAAAAGTTCTCAGAAAACCGGGAATTTTTCGTATTTTAAACATTCTCAGATTCTGTGGAAATTTTTCTACAAATAAACCCTCAACTTCCAAGTGCTTTTTTCATATACAAAATACCTTTCAATTTTTCTATCAAGACACATTAAGACTGCTAGAGATAAAGCAAAAAACAACCCTAAATAGCTTAAATCATTCTCTAGCGTATAATTCTTTTATAATTCAGATTCTCAAAATATGAGATATTCCTAACGAAAATAGTATGCAAAATCAGAAACCTGATCTATAAGAAATAGTACTCAGAATCTAAGAAATTCCTCAGAATATGCTAACAAGTAGAAAATTCATTTAGGGAAAGAGCGCCCCGGTAGGCTAGTTGGTAGCGTGCTAGCTTATCAGTGCGGGCTTTGACCTGTTTTCGCTACAACGAGCCGATGGCCTTTGTTGCTATTGCTCAGTTAGGTTAGGATATAATTTAGGGAAAATACGAAATTGTAAGGTTCTCTTTGCAAAAGATTTATAACGTGAAAGTCTCATTTTGCGGGTCGAAGATGATATTGATTGGTATTACTTATCGTCAGCGGTGATGTTTATTAAAAATAAAGATTTTGAAGTTTTTCATATAATTGTTAAACAAGGATTTACCAGAACTTTAGTTTCAACTTAAGATGATCTTCTGTGTGGCAAATGAAAAACTCTGAGCAGGTTAAATTTTACTTCAAAATCTTCTTCGAAAATAAAAAACATAAGCTGACATAAAAGCTAAAATATCTTGCCGTTATAATTTGCAGTTATTACACACACGTTTCAAAAATATCTAATCAGTGATATTTCATTAAAAACAAATTTAATTTTAATAACAAAATAAAAAAATTGAATTGATGTTTAGACGTTTTTAATTTCAAAATAACTTCAATTTTTTCTCGAAGAGGAACCTATTTTCAACAGTAAAATTAACAATATCAAAAGGTAAATTCCTAAAGTATAAATTACTTTTAGCATAGACTTCGGTTTGTACAAAAATAGGTTGCCAGTTGCCAGCCAAGGCAATATTCCCTTTAGTATTTTTGTGTGTGTTAGATTCATACTTAATTGAAAAATGTATGTAAAAATAAAACATTTTAATTTTTAATTTTCTTAATTTAATTTAAAAAACTATTATTTTTTTTCTCTGTGTACTGCTACTGAAAAGGAGTACTTAAGCATTAAGAACATTCATAATTAAATCAGTTATTATTTTATATTTGAATTATTATTTTTTTATTTTATTTTCCTACTATCATTTTTTAATTAAGTATGAATCTTATTAAAGTAAATATAATTGTAGTTAAAATAAATTTTTTTCGTATTTAAATTTATATGTTAACATTTTAGATTTCATTTTAATATTTTAAAAATAAGAAAAAAAACTTAAATTAATTTCAAAGTTGTTTCTATTTAATTTAATGTTGTTTCTATTTGAATTTAAAATATTTCTTTATGTGTATTTATTAACGATTTTATAGTTTTTTTTTAGACATTTTTTTCATTAATAAAACGCCAAGAAATGCATTTTAAAAAGTACTTTTTTAGAAAATTAAATCTTAAAATGTTAATATAAAAATGTCTCAGAATTTAAATATTTGTATGCAAATTTGTTGTGAAAATTTACTAAAGAAAAAAATATCTTAGTTTCTAAAAGTATTGTTTTACAAAAATTACAAAAAAAAAAAAAATCCTATTTTATTGCTGGAAATTTAAAAAATAAAAATTTAACTAAGTTTTAAGAAAAATAAAACAGCGTAAACTTTTGAAAAAAATTATGGTAAACCTTATATATATAAAGTAAACATCTGTCAAGTATTTGAAAAGTTTTTACTAAAATATCAGATTTAAACATTTTTTTGTGAGATGTTCTTTGTTCTGTTCTAGAACATGAAAATTTTTCTGAATGAATATAAAAGTTATAGTTTTCTTCTTGTTATCATGAAGAATACAAACCAAAAAATTTATATTAACTAAAATCATATTTACTTTAATAAGATTCATACTTAATTTAAAAATGTTTGTAAAAAATAAGATATTAATTTAAATATAAAATAATAATTTATTTAACTATGTTTTTTTTTCTCTGTGCCGCCGAATGGATTGCACTTTCTGGTCTCTTATTTCAAAATCCTTTCAAAATCAAAACAGTCCAGTACGTTAACGTACCAAATTGTTGTTGTTTCACATGTAATTTCCGTCAAATTTGACACATCTACGCCTACTAATATTAATCGCACGCTAACTCAGAACTGAAATGGTAAAAGCTTTATAAGAAGTAATCCACTTTGATGTATTAAGTTAAGAGAAAATTTTCTAATAAACTCTAGCTGTGTTTAGTAATCTCCAAGTAGCTAACAGCTGATATTGAAAGTCTTGTGTTCGTGTTCTGCTTCCATTTGCATTTCCATTCAGAATTTGTTTTTTTTTTTCAATTTTTAAAAACATTCTACATAATTGTATTTTATACAAAACTTGGTTAAAAAAAAATTCATGCTCAGCACGTTTTAGTTTTTGTGAACTTTGTAATAGAAAATTAAAATAAAAAAAACGCTATTATGCATTTTCATATACATACGTGTTTTGGACGAAATAACGCTTTGCTCAAAATAAGTAATTTTTGGTACGTGATTTCCCTCCCATATATTCTTATGTAAGCAAAATATCTTAAACAATAGGTTCGTTCCACGTACGGTACAGCAAGTACCCGCTTTAAAATAATCTTGTAACGTCTTGTAATGTCGAAATTTAGTTAAATAAGAGAGTTATTGCATTTCTCTTTTTATCAGAAATAACCAGCACTTTTTACATGAAAAAAAATCCTAAAACTGTCAAATCAACAGCTGTTAAAAAAATCAGCTGTTTTTGTATTTGTGAATATGGCTTTATTTTGTTGAAAAAAAAAATAACGCTTATTTAGAGGCCACGTGAGAATTTAATATATATACAGGGCGTCCGCCGGGAAGGTATACTACTTTGTTTTGCCGCTATTTTGGTAAACAGTCGTCTTAACACCTCATATGTAGCAGTCGTGAAGTAGACAAGTGGCAAATTTATTATGGAAAAATATTCGATAAACCAACGTGATTTAATCGTTTAAACAGCTTACCCATGATAACTCCGATTTTCATGAAAAAAAATCATAATGATTGACGTGGCACATTTTCATTTGAAAGGATATGTGAATAAACAGAATAGTCGGTTCTGGGCAATAGAAAACCCTCAAATTATTAATCAGTCACCTTTGCATCCATTAAAAGTGACAGTCTGGTGTGCAATTTGGTCTGGAGGAATCATTGGACCTTCGTTGAAAATGAAAACAGCGTAACGGTAACTGTGAATGGGAAGCGATATCGTGATATGATTGAAATTTGTTTAACACCACAACTGCATGCTTTGGGCTTGATTAATATGTGGTATCAAGAAGACGGTGTCACATCGCATACAGCCAGAATTACAATGGAACTATTGCGAGACCTCTTTCTACAACAAGTTATTTCAAGAAATGGTGATGTTTATTGGCCTCCACGTTTATTGGCCTCCACGGTTACATGGCCTGACTGCTCCGGACTTCTTCTTGGGGGGATATCTGAAAAGCAATGTTTATGCAAACAAACCAGAAACGCTTGAGCAACTCAAACAAAATATTCGTGATGAAATTAATGAAATATCGCATGAAATGTGTGAGAATGTAATGAAAAATGTGCTCATTAGTTAGTTAGGCTAACAGAGGCGGACATTTATCTGACATAATTGCCGACATTAAATAAAACATTTATCAATATAAGATCCATTCTCTTTCATTTAATCAAAAATTATAAACGAACAAAGTAGTATACCTTCCCGGCGGACACCCTGTATTTTTTTAAATTTTATCTTTTTATAAAATGACCAACATCTCAGTGTTTAAAACTAAGAGCCTAAAAATATATTAAATTTTTACTTTAAATAAAAATATGGGCTAAAGTGGGTGACGTTTTGGACTGGCTCGCAAAAATTTCCTAAAAAGATTTTAGAAGAGTTTCTAACGTTTAGTCATAACATTTGATATCAGTGAAAATTAAAAAAAAATTTAATTTGCTTTCATTTATTATCGAGTTTTATTGAAAAATATGTATTAGAAAAATTGTTATCCTTGTAGGATTCTGAGCAAGGACATAGTATTACATATATACCACCGCACATAAAATTAATTATTTATTTATGAAAATCACTAAAGCATGATTTAGTTTTGCTTGGACTAAAAGACACATTACAAGTAGAAAGAAGCCAATTATTGTAGTAGGTCCCTGATTCGACACAGAAAATGATGTTATCTGTCCTATAGAATTTTGCTTACTTTTGGCACTTCTCTAACGTTCATGTTTGTATTTAAATAAATCCCAAATTATATTTTTTTTTTATAAAATAGAATCTTTAAATTACATGTTTAAACAGTATTTTTACCATACCAATGCGCACAGAATTTATAAAAAAAATATTTAAAATAGCGGTATGATTTTTTAGAGCACCGGCCCGGAAAGAGTTAATAGGATTTAGGGGGTAAAGTGGGAAATGTTAAAATACATTGCTGTTATATCTCAATATTATTCACATATCAAAGCAGATAAATAAATATATTATAAAGTTTCAATTTAAAAAGAAGTAGAAGGTTTAACGAATTCTCGTTTTCACGAAAGTGAAAAAAGAAAAATTTAATGAAAAGAAAAGAAACAAAAATTCATTTATTTCAAATTAATTTTTTTTTTTTTTGGAATTTTTTCTAAAATATTTATCTTTAATAAGCAGTTAATAAACATTAAATATGTTTGAAGTTATAATATTATTAATTTTTACCAATATTTTAGCTCAAAATGTGTTGTTTCAAAAAAGTTAAGCAAAAAAAAAAAACAAATCTTTAAATCATCACCTAATTAAAAGCGTCCATCATTTGATAACAGAAAATAGTTTTATGCGCGGATCCAGCAATACATATTAAGAAAATTTTTTATATGCCTAAGTGTTCATAAATTCAATTCATCTTGAAAGGTAAAAACAAAACATTTGCATTCGCAAATGAATGGATGTCAAAATATCGAGTTTCCCATATTACAACATTTCTAATTTTAATCCGTGATTTTTTGATTTGTTCTAATTAGAAAACTTATTAATTGTTTATTTTATTAAGCATTAATTTTAGACATTTCTGTTTTTTATTTCTTAATTATTTCTATTGACATATTATTCAGAAAGATCAAAAGCACCCTATAACAAAAAAGGACCTTGCATATAAATGTTATATCAATTAATATGTATATAAAAGATATTATTAGCAATAATTATAATTATTTAACTATCATATTCATTTGATTATTTCTTATTTCTTATTTTTTTTTCTCTTACTATAATTTTTTTTTTTTTTTGTTTTTATTTTATGTGTGATTACAATGTTTTAAACAACCTCACCCATATTTATCCACCATAAACAAAAAAAACCTTTCCTCATACTCTCTACCCCCCCTCAACGTTACATGATGGTTATATGGATTCCAAAAATATTTTAAAATAATTCAATAAAACTCCCTTCACTTAACATGAAACATATGTATGAACAAATCAACAAACTGCAGCTGGGATTTTTTAACTATAATCCACAACAGGTTTGTTGCTTAAGTCTTTTGTATTTCATTTGTTACTTCTCCTCCTTCTTCTTCTTCTTCATAATTGTTTTAAACAAGTACACTCATTAGTTTTGCACACTGAAAATAATACTCCACACACAAAAACTTTCGCAATTGCACCTTTATAATTAT
The DNA here is from genome assembly GCA_949748255.1 of Eustalomyia histrio. NCBI lineage: Eukaryota > Metazoa > Arthropoda > Insecta > Diptera > Anthomyiidae > Eustalomyia > Eustalomyia histrio. Next base: position 68,808,609 of record OX456524.1, on the reverse strand, counting down.
TAAGTTATAAAACATAATTAAAATGTCATCTTTTTTTTCTTCTTGTTGTTATTGCTGTTACTGTTTCACAAATGCATTGTTTTTTCTAATCCAACTATATAACAAGACTTATTGTTTAAAATAAAAATAATTTTTTCATCTTAACATAATAAAAAATAATTTTTTTTTCTTACTTGTACTTATAATAAACCAAAGGAAAAATTATGAAAAAGGTTTTTTTTTTTTTTTTTTAAACCACTCTAATGATGGAAAAGATGATTAAAACAGACATTCACTTTATTATTATGATGTACATTATATGAAGTTAACATTAAACAAAAAACATGTATAGGGTGTCCCAAGAAGAAAGCAATTTTTAAATTTTAAATAAAACACAGATATTAAAAAAAAAAATCGTGAAACTTAAAAATTAAAAAAAAAAAAATTAAAAATTGCGTTCTCCTTGGGACACCCTATATATATATATTTATAATTAATTATATTGCATACTAGTAACTATGTGTATGTTTCATCCTAATATTATATGAGGCGGATTTTAAGTATCTTAAAAGTATGTAAATTTCACACCTTCGTTGAGTTCATTGTATAGTTGTACTTTGTAAATATTTTTTAACAAATAATTATCTTAAAGCAAAAATATCATTTGAATATGTTAATTTTTTAACCTTAAATAGGAGTGTCTTTTTAACAACACTATTACTACATACATACACATATGCAACGAAATAAAAATCGTATTTAAACCCACATTTTGTTAACAAAATCTTTACAACGCTTTTTAGAGTTGCCATTAAGCAATTTAAAATAAGTTTATAAGTTATTAATAAGACTAAAATTAGTGTTAGATCTTTGAAGAGACATCTTTTTAAAACCCCAGATTTTACTATTTTTATCACACACTTTTTAACGAACAACCCCACCTTATTTCATATATGTAGGGCCACATGGGGTAATTAAAGTGTGCAACGTTTTGTTCTGGCTCAAAAAAAAATCAAGAGCACGAAGAATGTTGATAAAGGTCGTAGCTGATTAAAAAATACATTTCATTCGACTAGTGTCTAAATAACTTTTTCTGTGTAAAATTAAGAAATTTTTGATTTTGAAAAAATTTTCTATGATCTTTAACCAAACTAAAAATACATTTTTATACAAAAAAAAAAGATCTTTCGAATTTGTTTTTAATTCTTTATGACTAGTAGTTCGTTGTTGAAATTTCTGCCCATATTTTTGGGAAACAGAGAGATAAAGTAGTAACTGAACCCTTGTGAATCAATTATAAAATCCAAAATTCTAAAAACTTTTCTCAACCTCAGAACTATCCCTATAAAAGTACACAGATTCTGAGACATTTACTTTTTCTTTTGGAAAGCTTTAAGGAAAACCTTATTTAATGATTTGCCACTTTTTTAATGGAAAAATTCACAAAAAGGGGTCAGTTGTGAATTGGAACCTGTCCTGTGATAGGTGAAAACTGGACCGGTTCGGAAAATACATATCACGAGATAGGCGAAAAAAGAGCAGCGGTTCCCAAAGTACCTACCAGGTGTCTGGTTGAAAAATCATGACATGTTCTTTTGTGTTGGTTATGTGATATGTTCTTTGGGGTTAGTTATGTGACATGTTCTTTTAGTCCAGTCCTGTGACATGTCACAGAAGGCAATCAACCCCCACCTAAGACAAGCCCATGTTAAAGTGATCGGTCCTTTTCATATAAAAACAACCGGTCCCTATCACAATGAACCGGTCACGTGAAGCGCCCTGGGATAGGTTCTTTTCCCGCAGGGTCATAAAGTACCCAGCGGGAAAAGGACCTATCCCAGGACGCTTCACGTGACTGGTTAATTGTGATAGGGACCGGGCACGGGACCAGTCACTTTAACATTGGCTTGTCCTTGGAGGGTGCCAATTGCCCTCTCTGACATGTCACAGGACAGGTCTAAAAGAACATGTTATGAATTTTAAACCGGTCACGTGATAGGTACTTAAGGAACTGGTTCTGTTTTGACCTATGTCGTGATGTGTATTTTTGGAACCGGTCCAGTTTTCAACTTAGACAGGACAGATTCCAATTTTTAACTGACCCCTTTTTTCTCGCAGGGTACCGCTACACACTCTCAAAGTCACCGTTAAATATGCAGTTAAGATATAAAAGGTGATTGGACCTCATTTTTTCAAAGGAGCCGACTGCCACATCATTATAGTGAACGGCAGAATTTTGCTTACCGGAAAATGATGATCTAGATTTGCAGGTCAAGAGTTTCCAACAGCATGGGGCCACTTGCCGTACAAATAATCTCGCGTTTCGGTGATTTCACTTGGATGGATCTTCTTTTTTTACTGTCCCGCACTACATCTTCTGGGAATATTTAAAGTCGTTTGTGCAGGCAAACAAGCTCCGCATCTTGGAGGAGTTAAAAAACAACATTCGAGCCAAAATTGACAACGGAACCACCACACAGAAAAAACAGATTCATCGTGACATCTGAATTTATTGCCAACTAAATATTTTGGTTACAGCAACCGAATTATTTAGTTGTCGCAACCAAATGTTTTTCTGATACAATGAATGAAATATTTGGTTTCGACCGAAATTCTGTTGCATTAACCGAATTTTGGTTGCGACAAACAAACCATTCGGTTGGCAAGAAATTCAAATGCACAAATGCTGCTCACAGTTAGGCAAAATGTAATTGAAAAATAAATCAGTTAAAAACCAAATGAATTCTCAAACAAAAGTTATAGCGAACTAAAATCAGATGACGATTTTTGCCCCACCATATATGTTATAATTTAAGAGGAAATTTATCTAACTATAAAATTTGATCGTCACTTCACTCATCGGTGATGAAATGTGATTTAAACTTGAGACAAAAAATATTTAATTTTTATAATATTATCATTTTAATTGAAAAAAAAAAACGCTTTATTACTAAATATTTTAAAAAACATTATCGATATATTCAATATTTTTTATAATTTTTTAAATTTCATATTAACAACCAAATTAGCATCTTTTAATTGACATATTTTTCATGATGTCAAATGACGCATTAATTGGATTTGAGAATGTAGCAATTTTTTAAATCATTTTTTTATTTTAATCGAATAATTTTATAAATTTCATCGCTTGATCGATCGAATAACCATAACTTGAGGATTTACATTATTTTCATTATTTAATTTAGTAAAATACCAAACAAAATTATATGCAAAAAAAAAACAGAAGATTTTACCAATTTATGTCAGTTATTTTTAAAAAGGTTGTAGTAAAACTTTGTAAGTTAGTTTTACCGCAGTAAATACTTTTGTCGCTTTTTTTAACTTCAAAAACCTTTGTTTTAACTCTCCTTTTCAGTAGTTTCTCCCTACAAAACTTTATTGAGTGTTCTAAAGTAACAATAGGTCATATTTATACCCTCCACCATATATGGTGAGGGTATATATCAGTTTGTCATTCCGTTTGTAACATGTCGAAATATAGGTTTAAGACCCCATAAAGTATATATATTCGTGGTCCTTATGCAATTTTAAGTCGATTTAGCGATGTCCGTCTGTCTGTCTGTCTGTTGAAATGGCGATCACGACGCGAAGACGCAAGCGGGGGTGCCTATTTTTACCCAGATTATTGAACATCCTCCCGAGCAGTTTGGTATTTAAAATGAGCAAAATCGGTTCAGCGGTTCAAAAGTTATGAGTGAAAATGTGAAGGTACCTCTAAATTTTCCATACAAATTTGTACAATTTTTCTGTATCTATTTTTTTTTTTTCTGTTAAGTAAGTAAAAATGTTATTGTCTTCTTAAAATATTAATGTCTTCTTATTGCTCGATTACATTTATTGTCTTACATACTATGAGAATAATAACATTCTTAGAGCTATATGTATGTTACTCTAATAACTAAGTTAACGTAAAAATCAACAATGTTAAAGTCGCTAACAGAGCAGACCTCTGTAAATAACATTGCTAAAACTAAATAAATAACATTACTAAAACTAAATAACAAAAGTTCGTTACATAAATTGACAAAACATATTCATATTACAGTTCATGCAAAATTTAGTTTATACGTATATCATCTTCAGCCCCTATGGTGGAGGGTATTTAAAGATTCGGCACAGCCGAATTTAGCCCTTTTTTACTTGTTTTTTGATAATATATCCATCGAAAAAAAGCTAAAGAAATAAGTTTGATACATTGTTGGAGCTAGATCAGTTTTCCATTTTACCCCATATATTATCTTTTTTAATATAAATTCTAGAAATTTCTTTCTAAAAATAATATTATTTATTAATAATAAATTTAAAAACTTGAAGTTTTTTAAGTCAAATTAATTTAAAAATAAACTAAAAGATAATAAATCTTTGACTTTCACCAATAAATAAGAAAGTTATATTGTCTCAAAGTGTGCAAATATATTCCCTTTTGCAAAATAAATTTTAAAACCCACAATAATCTGATATATTTATTTTTTTTACAAAATACCATAAAAGTACTTTTACTTTATGTATTTTCTTTAGTCATAAATTTGTTTTGTCAATCTTTTGCGAAACAAACACTGATTCATACAAAAAGTGTTGAATGTGGTTGATGGGGAAAATATTTGTTTAAAAGCCAAATGATACATTTTTGTTTATTTTCACTTTAAGCCTAATGTGTATAAAAAATTTACATAAAAAAAATTATTATTTATATTAAACAAAATCATTAAGAGTTGCTAAAAAATAAAAAAAAAAAATCTGTTTTGTTTACAAAAAAATATTGCAAAATGCATTTGTTAAATGACTCAAATTAAAAATCATCACAATTATTACAATTTCAAGTTCAGAAATTGAAAACATAGGCATGTCTAGTTTTTTATTTTTTTTTTTAATTGATATTTATAGATAACATGTATTGCAATGCGAGATATTTCTTTTACAGAAAAAAAGTCTTTAGCTACACAGAGAAAAATAAAGTGTCAATCGAATTTTAGTTAATTTAACTTACTACAACCCATAAATTCAGTTAGTGCAATTCAGTTCTAATTTTGTTGTAAAAATCAATATTCAGTTGTACCAACTGACTTTAGTTATAGTTAGCGAATTTCATTAGAAAAATGACCAATCATTTTCTCTATATGTAAAATGGCGTCTGTATGGTTGATTTATTTTTTCACATTTCTTAAGTCTTAATTGAATTTGCAAATATTTTTTGTTATAATGTTGATTTAAGTTACACTTGATTGCCGCTTTAGTGGAGTCATTACTATATTGATACTTTTCTAGAAGCTATAGATACACACACACACACACACACACACATACAAACATTAAAAAAAATCTAAAAAATAAAGAAACCAATCAATTGCGCAGTAAATTATTTAAAAAAATTTTTAAAGTTAGCAAAATGTATTGTGACACCAAAATAAAGGTTGTTTTTTAAGCCATTTTAAGAATTTCATCATAAATATTTCAAATTATAAACTTTTAAATTAATGTATATTTTGATATGTAGCAACTTGATAAAATTAAACATATATTGTGTAATTTTTAAAAAAGATAAATATTATAGTTTGTATATCCGCTACATATTTTAAAATCGATTTGAAAGAATAATAAAATGAGAAATGTAAATCTAAAATGTTTATATAGAAATTTAAATATGAAATATTTTATTTTAACCCGAATCATATTAACTTTACTAAGATTCATATTTAATTTAAAAATGTTTGAGTTATGCAAATGCATTTTGTCAAAATTTCATTTCACAGAAAAAAAATATCAAAAACAAATCAATCTGAATTAACATTTTATATTTTTTCAAACATATTTAAATTGTGTATGAATCTTATTAAAATAAATATGATTGTACCCAACAAACAATACCTTCCGTTTACGTAACGTTTTCGGTCCGTCATAAACGGAATCCAACTCCATTTACGTACCGTTTTCTGGTCCATAAACGGAATTCGTTAAAATACCGTCAATGATGGACCGTTTTTGAATCGATACGTTGGGTGAAAATCTTAGTTGTCCGTCAATCACGGACCGTTTACCGATCCATATTCGGAACGTATTTGTACCGGTTTTTTTTTAACAAAAACGGTTTTGTGTAAATTTCTAAATACTGCGGTAATGGCTCAATAAAAATCATAAAAAAATAAAACAAAACTTTAATTTAGGTTTTATTGGTGGTGTTTAAGAAATGATGTAGCACACAATGCAAATTTGCACATTTTTTTAACAAAATCTATTATAAACTGTTAGACAATATTTTTATTTGCAAAATTTGCACACATCACCATAAAACTTTTTTATAAATTTTTACCGCATAGAAATCACTTAAATTTATGTTCGCTGTGTGATGTAAGAGAGCTTAATCAAAATATACATATTTTCTTCGAAACTATAGCGCGCGATTCGTATGATGATCACAAACGTTTTTTAATTATTCGTTTTTGACAACAAAACGAATTCAATAGCAACGGAAGAAAAACTGATGAAAATCGGGCAAGTCCGTATATGACGGTAAAGAAACGGATGCACCAAAACGTAGTCAAAACGAATTGGTTTTGAAAATTCAATTATACGGTCCGCCAATGTTCCATTAAGGTACAAGCTTGGACGGATACGTATTTCCGGACCGTAAACATACATAAGAAGAAGCCGGATTCACGAATCTGTACATGTTTCTTGAAATATAAATTTAAATATAAAAAAGTTTAATTAAACTAGAATCGTATTAACTTAAAAAAAATGGATACTAACTTACAAAATATACCAGATATTAATAAAATTTTTAGGCCAAAAATTAAGTTTCATTAGACTTCCACAGAAGGCGCTTAACCCTTAAAAAACTATTTAAATATAAATGTCTTAATAATCACATTATTTTGATTTGGCTATTTAGGGGGGACGGAACCTGGTAATTTCAGGTTCAAGTACAATGCAGGGATATGTCAAAAATAAATAAATAAATAAACAAATTAATAAATAAATAAATAAATAAATAAATAAATAAATAAATAATAAAGTAAATAAATAAATAAATAAATAAATAAATAAATAAGTAAATAAATAAATAAATAATAAAATAAATAAGTAAATAAATAAATAAATAAATAAATAAATAAATAAATAAATAAATAAATAAATAAATAAATAATAAAGTAAATAAATAAATAAATAAATAAATAAATAAATAAATAAATAAATAAGTAAATAAATAAATAAATAAATAAATAAATAAATAAATAAATAAATAAATAAATAAATAAATAAATAAATAAATAAGTAAATAAATAAATAAATAAATAAATAAATAAATAAATAAATAAATAAATAAATAAATAAATAAATAATAAAATAAATAAGTAAATAAATAAATAAATACATAAATAAATAAATAAATAAATAAATAAATAAATAAATAAATAAATAAATAAATAAATAAATAAATAAATAAATAAATAAATAAATAAATAAATAAATAAATAAATAAATAAATAAATAAATAAATAAGTAAATAAATTAATAAATAAATAAATAAATTGAAACATAATTTAATAAAAACTAAATAAATAAATAAAATAAATAAATAAAATAAATAAATATAACAAAAAAAGATTACACAAAAAAAGAAAAACTTAATGTTTTTCATTATTTTTAAATAAATGAAATCGTTAGAAAATTTCAATTAACGTTTCATTAATTCAATTAAGTCGTTCCAATGAAAAAATTCATTAAATTAATGAATATTAGTGTATTCTTGATGCCTACTGTCAAAATTGTTTGAGATAACATTGATAACATGCCGCACAAACATTGCTTTTATAAAACTTTTAATTTAATTTTTAAATTAATGTAAATTGTATTTAGTTGATTTTTATTGTTATTATTGTATGTAATAAACGTTTAAACAATATACACTTGTATTTTTTTAATAATTAAATTCTTCCAATATTATTTAGTTTAGAGCCTGTCGAGCTCTAAACTGTAAGATGCACATAATTTAAAACACTTTTAATTAAAATCATTCCTAATGCATTTTTTCACGTTGTATTGCTTTATTTTTAAAAACACAGCCAAAAAAAAATATATTAATTAATTTTATATTTAAAATTTCCTTTACAGGCCTATAAACGTCTATCGAATTCGGTGAAAATTGCTAAAATTACCGCCTTTACTATAATTGTCTCATCATTTATTTTGGGTGCATTTATTTTGGCTTCTTCATATTTACAAGCCAAGGCATCATGTGATCAAGTGCAGGCACTTGATTCAGTATTAGAAAAAGAATTGATGTTGGAAACTTTACAACAAGTCAATAAGGTAAGTCTACATATTTAAATATTTAAATCAAGCAGAAACAACATTAAATTAAATAGAAAAGGTTTTGAAATTAAAGTAAGGCCCGGTGCGAATTGGTTGAACAAAATCTAAACTAAATTCGGATTTCCAAATTTCTATGAAATTTTAAAATATTTTTAATAAAATTTTAAGCCCTTATTTTCTCACTTTATGCACTCAAAAAAAAAAAAGACATGAACTAAAAATTAATCCAAAATTTCCATTAAAATAGTTTAAAATGCCTCATTTTAAGTCAAACTAAAATATAGTTTGACTTAAATGAATAAAAATTTCTATGTTTGGGTAAAAACTAATAAAATAGTTCATATCTTTCCTAAGTAATATTTCTTGATTTTAGGAAAAAAAAACAAGAATGTTAAAAAAATCAATTTTTAAGGAAAACATCTTAGTTTTAAGGAAGTTGCATACTAAAATATAATAAAACTAAGTTTAGTTAAAAAAAAAAAAAATTTAAACAAAATTTACTTCCATTTAGTTCAAAAAATGTATTTAGCTTAAAATTAGAAAATACTTGAACTTAATTTGTGTTCATATTTTTTTTTGCGAGTAGTGAAATTAACAAAATTTTACAAAGCCATTTTTAAGTCTCCCACTTTCTTATTTTTAAGAATTGTTTTCTAAAAAAATAGTTCAGGCAATTAAAAACAAAAGGTTATAAATTTTGTCCTATGTAATAATTAAAAATTTATTTGGTTAAAGAAACTGATGAAAAGATAAATTTTGAAAATTTGAATAAAATATTATTTTCTTTTTCAAGTAAATATTTTCAAATTTCTGAGAAATAATAAACTATAGTATGGGATTTTTTTCCTAAAAATTTCTTCAGATAAATTAAAAAAAAACTTGAGTAAAGTTTTTTCAAAAAGCTTAAAATATATTTAAAAATTTTCTTAGCAAATGGTAAAAAATTTTGTTTGCTGACTACAATATAAAATATCGCAGGCACATTTTATATAATGGCTTTTCTATAATTGATGTTGCGCATATTAAACTTTATATTTATCGAAGGTACTACAACTATTTTTTTAGTTAATAATACAAAATTCCAAATTTTTATGTCATTTAAATTTTAAGCTAAAAATGCCTTAGAATAAACTTTTGACCTTTTCCATTTTCCAATAATAACCAAAAATGTAACTGTGATATTTTGTATTTTTGCAACAATTTCCTTAAATTAGTTAAATTAAGAAGACAAAGGACCCCCAGTGTTCCTTAGCTAAAGATGCCGTGTGTCACTTAGGGCGTCCTTTTTTGTAGTTAACTACACTCTAATTGATTTTTGTTGAAATTTACCCAACTTATAGAAGGAAACTCCTACTATAAGTTCGGTAAATTTACTCTGTGTAAATGAAAAAAAGTACACACATTATGCGTAAATTGATGAACAAAAAATAGGTAAAATTACATTAAAAATGCCTAAAATTTAAATAAAATGTTGAAAATTAAACAGTCCAAAATGTTTGTTTTGTAATAAAAACAATAAATTTATTGTTTAGAAACTCACAAAAAGAATAAAAACATTAATTTTTTTGTTTAGTAATTCGAAATAATTGACAAATTTAAAAAACTTATAAAATTTTCTTTTTAAATTTTGAAAATGTTTTAAATTTTTTTTTCAATTTCAATATGTCATATTTTTTTCACCATTATAAGTTAGTATATTTACAAGCTTTGTGCGTAAAATTTTGATTCAACAAAATAATACTAATTTTAGGCATAATGTGTTTAATTGTAAACACATGGGGTCTAAAAATACTTCGTGTGTGTATTATTGTATATGAAAGTCTGCGCAAAAAAGTTTTACGCATTTGGTGTTTATATTTACCGAATTTTCGTAATATTACATAAAACTTTACCCATTTTATAGTAGTAATTTTACAAGCATTTTTTAGAGTGTACGAAAAGGATCTGACTGTCACAATTTATTACGTTTCAGAATATTCTGCAGTTCATTTGTCTAACTTGTTTACCTTTTTGCTTATGAAATATAATTTACTTTTTTAAATAAATTTTAGTATAGTTTAATTTATAAAATTTAAGGATAATTTTTACTTAAAACAAGTGCTATTTAACATGATGTTAGAAAATATTTTCTTATTTTTAGATATTTAAGTCCTAGTTTCTAGTAAAAAAATCTATTTGATAATAAAATATATTTTTTTTAATTTCCTAACTAAAAGTAAAATTTAAGATGATATATTTTAAAAGGAAATTTTGCTGTTTTATAATAAAAATTTAGTTCTCAATAGTAAAATTTTTTTATAATTTAGAAATTTTGACCAAATTTTAAGTAAAATTTATTTCTTAATTTCAAGGAAAATTTTATTAAATATGGGTAAAAAGTGTCTTTGGCGCCGTTTTTATTTCAATTTTTTAATTTTTCTAAATTAAAATTTATTATTTTTTTGGTGTATTTAAGCCTAGTAAATTGTTAGTTCACGTGAAAAAAAATATTATACTCTAAATTACTCTATTTACAAGACTATTATTTTTTCAGTGTGTAAAGTGAGATTTTAGATATAATTCGATTGCGTCTTTCTTAAAAAATATTGTACAAAAATTGTTAAGCTTCTTAATATAAATTAAAATTTTAAACATTTAAGGTTTAAGTGAAATTTTTCCACGCAAAAAACAATTTACTATGCTTTAGTTCAGAATTAATTTCGACACCTCGTACAGGGCCCAAGTTAGTTTTTTTTTTTAATTTAAATATATTTCTACTTATTTTTAAAATTGCGAAAATATAATCTAAAATATTGCGAAAATTAAAATCTATATATATAAAAAATTGTTGAAAGTGTGTTGTGACTTTATAACTCACGAACGGTCAAACCGTGATTTATGAAAAATAAATAGAATAAACCAATGAATTTGATTCAATGTTAATATTCATGCGTAGCGAAGCACGCCGGGATCCGCTAGTATTAATTTAAATATGAAACAGCTTATTTTAACTAGAATCATATTAACTTTAATAATTTGCATACTTAATTCAAAAATAATCGTAAATGTTAATTCATAGATGATATAATTGATTTAACTTTAATTTTATTCACTGTGTAATGTAATGGCAAATTTATATGGAAATACTTATGGTTAACGTTTAACTCTAGTTAATTTTTAGACAACCCTAAATAAAATAATTTCAATAAATTTTAAAGGTCTTGGTCAATTTAAATAAATTTATAATTATATATAAATTATATAATTAAATATAATTTTATTGCCCAATCCATTATTAAATTTGTAGTTATAGACGTAGTGATTAGTTTTAAAGTACTTCAAACTAGTACCTAGCACAGTCTAGTGGAAAATTATTATAAAAAGCTTGTTTTTTTGCAAAACTTTATAATCATCAAGGTTTATCTTAATATTTTTGTATGTACTTTTGCAATTTACTTATACGAGAAAGATATTTTAGATACAAAACAATAGCTTTAAACATGCAAAATAACCATGGCTACCGCAAATAAACAATGCAATGCATTTAAAATCTAAAAAAAAACTACGTGTACTTCCATAAATTACTAAATAATAGCAAAAAAATAAAAAATAAAAAACACAAATCTTCCATATTTTGTTTGTATTTTTTTTTTTTTTAATTTTCAATGCAAAACAATCGGTCATTGCACACGCGAAATTTTTATTGCCATCTACATAAATACTTACATATATTTTAAAAGTTAAAAAAGCAAAAATTCAACAGATGTCTATATAATCACCGGATAATATTGGTTGGTCTATTGTATTGTGATTTTAGTTAATGACATGAAATTATATAAAAATTCATTTCAAGCTTTATTAGTTTTTCGCAAAAAAAAAAAAACGTTTTTTTTTTTTTTTTTTTTTTTTACGTTAGACTAACACTTAGGGGATGTCCCCTACTAATGCAGTGCATTGTGTTAGAATTAGGAAAATATGTTATGAGAGGGAGGAAAGAGGGAGTAGTGTTTGTGGATATTTGCCTTGAACTTCTCTAAATTGTAAGTGACAGGGAAGACCTCTGCGGGGAGTTTATTCCACATACGGCTTGTACGACTGATAAACAAATTTTCTCTGTAATGCGATGTGCGGTCAACGGGACAATCGACTACAAACGGATGTGCTCTGGTAGATGAGCGAGTATCTCGAACATAAACCCGGGCTCTGGGAATCAGTTCCCTTATGTCGACAGAGCACTTCCCATGGTAATATCGATAAAACAGTGACGCACAACCCACATTCCGACGATGCTCCAATGAATCAATAGAGTTCGATATCCCAATGTCATTGATGAGCGCCAACGCCCTCCTTTGCACACGGTCCAAAAGCTCCAAAATAGACTTTAAAGCTCCTGCCCATATATGGGAGTTGTATTCCATTTTCGGTCGGATATAGGTGGTATAAATAGTAAGGAGATCGGATGGAGTGAAGTATTTCTTACACCGTTTGAGGAAACCAAGACACTTGAATGCTTCTTTCGACACTTCGAATACATGCTTATTCCAACGGACATCACACTGAATCTTCATGCCCAGAACATCAAGAGTATCCGATTATTTTATATTAACACCACCAATGTTTGTTGATGACATTGTTGATCTCACAGCCCTATGGGACAACATACAATATTGAGTTTTACCTGCATTGAAGTCGACCCTATTCGTAAGACCCCACTCGGAGACCGTCGAGAGGTCACGATTGAGTGTGTCATTCATTAGCTGCCTTCTGTACTCAACCTCCAGAAGGCTTGGTCTACAGCCAAATGAAACTGAATGACAAATGTTGCTGTCATCCGCGAAAGAGTAGATAGGATTGGAAGTTTGATCAAGAAGATCATTGATAAAGATAAGGAAAAGAGAGGGAGAAAGAACAGAACCTTGTGGTACCCCTGAATTAAGCTGAAACTCGTTGGATGAGATCCCATCTATAACAACACGAATAGTGCGATCTCTGAGAAAGCTCGAAATAAAACGAGAGAAGTCATTACCGACACCAAATGCAATAAGCTTTGTCAACAGTGCGCCATGCCATACACGGTCGAACGCTTTGTAAATATCCAGTGCAACTACTTTACTTTCGCCAAATTGGTGAATGGATCGACTCCAACACTCCGAAAGGAGCGCTAACAGGTCCCCCGTCAAACGGCCACTACGAAAGCCATATTGTCTATCACTCAGAAGCGAGTTGGACTCTAGATAATTAACGAGATGATAATTGACCATGCTTTCCATCACCTTCGAGAGCGCTGAGCATATTGCGATAGGTCGGTAATTTTCAGGGTTAGTAGCCGCACCCTTTTTAGGGATTGGTTGAACATTGGCAACCTTCCAGCAGGAGGGAAAGACTCCCGCACGGTAGGAAGAGCTAAAAAGGTTGGCCAATGGACGAGCTAGCGTCGAAGAGCACTGTTTCAGCACCAGTGCTGGTATACCATCCGGCCCCGGGGACTTATTTACATTGAGATCCGCAAGAACCCTTTTAACTGCACGAATTCGGAAGAATATCTTAGGCATAGTACACGATACTCTTGGGAGTTCCGGCAGTGGTTGATTACTATCCGGCAAGAATGAGTTTCTTGCAAACATTTCCGCTAAAAGGTTAGCCTTATCAACCGGGTCAGTGAATATTTGATCATCCACTAAAAGAGTTGGGATAGCCGAACTACCATTGTCCCTTGCTCTTTTAACGAAAGACCAAAAGCTCTTACTACCCTTAGGAGCAGAAAGAACTTTAGCACGAATGCGCTGTTCGTAAAGAAACTTTTCACGCTTAAGTACTTTTGAACACTCATTTCTGGCCTGCTTACGTAGTAGTTCAGAATTAGCGTTCCTGGCGGCACGCCAAATTCTAAGCACTTCCTCTCTGGATCTGACTGCATTCGTGCTGCAATTAATGTGATAAATACAGAAAAAAAATATTTAAAAATCTAGCAGAAACAAAATTAAATTAAATAAAATTTTTTTGCCATTAAACCAAATTTATTATTTTTTAAATGCAAAAACAAAATTTAAAGTATTTACACACCAAAAAAAAAAACAAGTAAAAAAGGGCTAAATTCGGCTGTGCCGAATCTTTGAATACCCTCCACCACAGGGGCTGAAGATGATATACGTATATACTGAATTTTGAATGAACTGTAATATGAATATGTTTTGTCAATTTGTGTAAGGAACTTTTGTTATTTAGTTTTAGTAATGTTATTTATTTAGTGTTAGTAATGTTATTTACAGAGGTCTGCTCTGTTAGCGACTTTAACATTGTTGATTTTTACGTTAACTTAGTTATTAGAGTAACACACATATAGCTCTAAGAATGTTATTATTCTCATAGTATGTAAGACAATAAATGTAATCGAACAATAAGAAGACTTAATAACATTTTTACTTACTTAACAGAAAAAAAAAAATAGATACAGAAAAATTGTACAAATTTGTATGGAAAATTTAGAGGTACCTTCACATTTTTACTCATAACTTTTGAACCGCTGAACCGATTTTGCTCATTTTAAATACCAAACTGCTCGGGAGGATGTTCAATAATCTGGGTAAAAATAGGCACCCCCGCTTGCGTCTTCGCGTTGTGATCGCCATTTCAACAGACAGACAGACGGACATCGCTAAATCGACTTAAAATTGCATAAGGATCACGAATATATATACTTTATGGGGTCTTAAACCTATATTTCGACATGTTACAAACGGAATGACAAACTGATATATACCCTCACCATATATGGTGGAGGGTACAATGAACTAGAATTTAGAAAAATTAACTTATTTGGGGGGAAAATTGAAATCAAAACGTCGCCAAAGATACTTTTTACCAATATTTAATATAATTTTCCTTAAAATTACCCAATAAACGTTGAAAAGTTAAAAATTCAAGCGCTTTAAATATTGCTTTATTTTAAGTGTTTTTTACAGTCAAAATCAAGTTCATACAAATAAAAATAATTTGTTTCATGTTTTTCCTTAATTTTCAATATTTTAAAATAAAATTAAAATATTTGTTCAAATTTACAATTTTCCTGTGGAGATTTTTATAATTTCTTCTATTGATTTTAAAAAAGGTAAGCCACTTTTATTTGGAGCCAATCTCTGTCCTTACATTATCTTTTTTCTTATTTAAGGAAGATTCTACAAATTTGTACGTTTCTAAATATAAAAAGGATTAGTGAAAAACAAAAAACGACAGTCAAAAAATCAAGATTAAATATACAAAACTAAAATTATAAAAATGTTAAAAGGTGTTAATAAATTGTAACAAAATAAATCATTTTAGTGTTTTAATGGCTTTGTTTAACTTTAATTTAGGGCTTGAAAACAAGTGTTATTATCATATTGTTTGAACTTGAATTGAACTGTGATTCAAGGCTTGAATTAAAGTATATTCTCACTGTAATGTTCGTCTTGAATTCCAGTGTCCGTTTTGCTTGAGTATGCTATTGAATTAAAGTGTATTTTAAGTAAACATGACTTGAATAACACTTGATTTTAGCCTTAATTCCAGCAAAATGCTTATTGGGTAAGAAACAAATTTTACTTAAAATTTGGTCAAAATTTCTAAAATATAGAAAAATTTTACTACTGAGTAATAAATTTTTATTAGAACACATAACAAAATTTCCTCTTAATTAGTTTATATATCATCTTAAATTTTACTTTTAGTTAGGAAATGTTTCCTTGGTTTTAAGAAAAATTTCGTTTTATTTAAGTTCATTAGAAATTAACTCCCTAAAAATAAAAAAAATATTTTCTAACATTAAGTTAATTAGCACTTTTTTTAAGTGAAAATTATCCTTAAATTTGATAAAAAAAATTCTAAGAATATGAAACTGTTTCTATGATATAAGGTAATATATTTAACCATATATTTTAAAGTACTTAACACTAATTGTGTAAGTATTTCCCCTGCTTTTAACCAAGCTTTTTGCAATACATGTTTATCTTTAAATTAAATTGAATTATACTAAACTCATGTATTTAAAATGTAAATTAAATTTCATTAGCAAAAAGGTAAGCAAATTAAAAAAAATGTACTGCAGAATATCCTGAAACGTAATAAATTGTTACAAAATCAGATCCATTTTGTAGTTAAGTATTGATACTCCACGAGAGAACTACAAAAAGAGACGATCTAAGTGACACATGGCATATATAGCTAAAGAACACTGGGGGTCCTTTGTCTTCTTAAACTAACTAATTTAAGGAAATTGTTGCAAAAATACAAAATATTACAGTTACATTTGTGGTTATTATTGGAAATAGTAAAAATATCAAAAGTTTATTTTATGGTGTTTTTAGCTTAAACTTTATTTGGCATATACAAATTTAAACTTTTTTTATTATTAAGTGAAAAAAAATAGTTTTAGTGCCTTCGATAGATATAAAGTTAAATAGGCGCAACATCAATTATAACAAAGCCCATTATGATGTAATGTATAAAATGTACTTGCAATATTTTGTATTGTAGTCAGCTACTTTAAGTTCAATACTTAAGACTGTTAAGATTAGAGATTGGCACCTGAGCGATTTTTAACTCACGCTCAAGCACGATCACGAATCAAAAATTACAATCATGCACGATAATTTTTTTTAATGGATAATTTGTTCCCTAAAATAATAATTTTTTCTGTAAAGTTAGAAAAATTTACTATATTGTTTTTAATTTATTGTTTTTTACTATTTTTTTTTTTTATATTGAAAACAAAAACTAAATTTGTTCTCCATTTAAAAAAATTTACTCTTTTTTTAATTTCTATCCGAAAAAATTTTAGGAAAAAAATCCTACACCTATGCTTATTATTTCCCAAAAATTACAAAACTTTTACTTGAAAAAGAAAATAATATTTTATTAAAATTTTTTAAATTTATCTGAACTAAGTTGCATGAAAATCTTCCCTAGAAATAGTTCATCAGTTTTTAAACCAAAAAAAAATTATTATTACATAGGAAACAATTTATTACTTTTTGTATTTAATCTCCTGAACTAATTTTTAGAAAACAATTCTTAAAAATTAGAAAGTGGTAGACTTAAAAACTGAATTTAGAAATGGCTTTATAAAATTTAGTTTATGAACTCACATTAATTTCAAGTATTTTCTAATTTTAAGGTAGACACATTTTTTGAACTAAATGGGAGTAAATTATGTTTTAATTTTTTTTTTCTTTGAACTAAACTTAGTTTTATTATTTTTATTTTTAATATGCAAATTTTTTAAAACTAAGATGTGTTTCTTAAAAATAGATCAATTTTCATTTTTTATTTCTAAAATCAAGAAATATTACTTAGAAAAGATATGAAATATTTCTGAGTATATAAACTATTTCGTTTTTAGTCAAACTTAGGAATTTTTTTTCTTTTTAAGAAAATTTTTCTAAGTTTTAATAAAATTTTACTTAAATTGAGGAAAAAATTTAAACTATTTTGAAGGACATTTTTGATTAATTTTTGTTCATATCTTTTTTTTTTTTTTTGAGTGCATATTAAATAAAATAGGAAAAAGTTTATTTTACTTAAAACCATATTTACTTCAATAAGATTTATAGTTAATTTAAAAAGGTTTATAATGAAATAAGAAGTTAACTTAAATGTGATTTAATAATTGATTTATGATTTTTTTCACAGTTGTATATCTAACTAAACTAAATGTAACAAATAAACTTATTATTCAATAGACCATTAAATGTTTTAAAGTGAGGTACACACTTTCAATAAAATTTATAAATTCTTTTAAATTCGACCAATCACAGCAAATAATTCAAAAACAAAGCGTTCTGATTGGTTGATTTTCAAAAAATTTATAAATTTTATTGAAAGTGTGCACTCCAATTAAATATTTTAAACAGAATTGGCAACCGTTTCATGCGGTTAGTGTTATAGGACAACGGTATTTAAAAAATATTTTGTTGGGTTATTTTAAGATTATCGGTATCCTACGTTGTTAGTGCACTCCAAATAGTTTGTAGTTAAAATTAACTAAAAATTTAATTTAAAATAAATGAAAAATCAGTTAAAACCTGGTTTACTGACTATTCATTTATATAAACATAACTTCCCATCTAAAAATCGAAATATATATGAGCATACATGATCATACATGGGCTTGTATATGGTCATACATGGGCATACATGTTCATATACGTCCATACATGATCTCATATATGATCATATATCTTCGGATCCGAAATTTGAGGGTATATGGTGATATATGTGCATATATTATTATACATGCTCATATATTATTCATGTATGCTCGTATATGATCATATACGTCCATATACCCTCAAATTTCGGATCCGAAGATATATGATCATATATGAGATCATGTATGGTCATATATTGAACAATGTATGGACGTATATGACCATGTATGCCCATGTATGATCATATACAGGCCCATGTATGACCATGTATGCTCATATATATTTCGATTTTTAGATGGGTTTGTATTTATTTATAAAATTTTAATAAATTAACAATATTCGTAAAAAATTATGACAATACCCGTAAAAAAAACATATTTTTTCAATTATTCAAACTGTTGACAAACTAACCAAAAATTTGTAAAAACAAATGATATTTCCTTTATTTATTTATTTATTTTTTGGCTACAAAATCCGTATAAAATAAAAATCATTTTTCATTTATATCGCTCTTTTATATGTTATAAATATTAACTAGAAAGTCTGTAAAAATAAACGATGTTTAACTTAAAAAAAAAAGAAAACCCAATTTTTATTTAACAAAATATTTTAAATGGAAATATTAACTGTAATTTATCATTTAAATGAATGTTAAAAAATTTTTAAATATATTTTTCATAGCGTTTACTCATAGCAATTGTATGGATAACTTTTTGCATAAGGGCCATTCCATGTCAAACCGCACAGAAAACTGTCATTTTCGGATTTGCCATCTCCGATTTTAATGAAATTCGTCACAAATATTGTAAATGGGTAGTGTTTATTAAATCATTAACCTTTCGGTCTTAAACCCTTTCGGTTTTCGATATGAAAATTGGCGAAAACGTCAAAATATCGAAAAAGTGTCCATACAAAGTCGCCCATAACTTCTAAACAATACAACCATGCCTTCAAAATGGCGTGCCAAAAGTTTTTTTGTATTAAAATGTTAAATGTCATTTTTATAAGTTTCATCTTCAAAGACCCATATCTCAAAATACAATTTTTTTTAAATTCTGAAATTCCTTCATAACTCAGGAACCAAATGTGTCTCCACCTTAAAATTTTGCCACAAATGTAGAGAGGTCTTTAATTTTAACATATATTTTTTTCAGAATTTTAAAAAAATTGGATTGGCTGTAAACAACACCAATAGCTGGTCAATAAAAGCTAAAATTTTAATTTTCATTTTTGAGACCTTTGAGAGTAGAGGTGTGCATGTCACACGAAATTTTGTGAATCACGCGTGAGCGTTACATGTAATTGTTGTAATTGCATTCAATTGTGTGATATTTAAGAACACAAAAATATTTAATTAATCATGAATCCGGTTTCTACTGTACGTTTACGATACGTAAATACATATCTATCAAAGCTTGTACGTAAATGGAACATTAACGAACCGTATAATTCAATTTCCGAAAACAATACGTTTTGAATCCGTTTTAGTGTATCCATTTCTGTACCGTCAAATACGGACTTGCCCGATTTACATAAGTTTTACTTCCTTTGCTTGTGAATTCGTTTTGTTGACAAAGTGTAAAAAAAAAATATGTTTATTTTGAGTAAGCTTTCTTACATCACACAGCGAAAATAAATTTAAGTGATTTCTATGCGGTAAAAATTTATGAAATTTAAAACAAGTTTTATGGTGATGTGTGCAAATTTTTCAAATAAAAATATTGTCTAACAATTTATAATAGATTTTGTTAAAAAAAAGAATGTGCAAGTTTGCATTGTGTGCTACATCATTTCGTAAACACCACCAATTAATTAATGATTTTCAATGGGCCGTAACGGCAGTGATGGATATAGATGCTAGTTGTGGTGGAGATGAATATATAATTTTATTAAATTAGAAAAAAAAATTATTTTATTTTTTTTAATAACTTTATAAATTAAAAGAAAAAGAAAACCTAAAATTTGTTATTCAATATTAAAAAAAATTAGACATTCACACAAATCCGCTTTTTTTTTTGAAAAAACGGTACAAATACTAATCTATAAACGGTTTGTCATTGCCGGACTTTCAACGGACAACTCCATTTTTCAACCGACATATCGGTCCATAAACGGTCCGTCATTGATGGACTTTCAACGGACAACTCCATTTTTCACACGACATATCGCTCCGCAAACGGTTCGTCATTGACGGTATTTCAACGGATTCGAATCAGTTTCAATGTTCCAACGGAGTTGTATTCCGTTTATGAAGAACCGAAAACGGTACGTAAACGGAACGTATTATTTGTTGGGTAGTACTTGGTAGTTCTTGAAAATGAAATAATTGTCAACTATTGGTTCTGGAAAATTTTTTTTAAATTTTCTTTATCTGTTGTTAAAAATTAATTATAAATTATATTTGGAATTTGCAATATATTCTTAAACCGAATAAAAATAACACTTCAACCTCTGTACATTTATAAAAAAAAAAACAAATATTATTAAAAAAATTTAGCTTGTCTGATACATAAACTTTGATTCGGCAAAAGTTCTTTTTAGGACAGAGCCAGGCAAATACAAACAATCATATTTTATCTTTGTATGAGTAAGCTGCAGTTCTCTTTTACTCAATGCACTTGTAGTTAAAATGAGAATAAATACTGAAAATATTATATTGTAACAGGGATGCCAAATGAGAATTTCAATTTCGTACAAAAGTCATTACGAAATTGTACTTTTTGGAACTAAATTGTACCATTTCTTTAGTATAAAAAAACACAAACTATAGATTTTTTTTAATATTTTTATTTTTAATGAAAATAACAAAAAAAAAACTGTACAGAAAACTCAGTTGTACATTAAAAGTATATAATAAAAATATGTAAAATATGGTACAAAAATCCATGAGATCAATATCATATTTAAGTAGTTAACAAACTATTTGTTATTTTAAAATTATAGCAACAAGAATTCGATGAATGTAACAAATCTTCGTTTGGACTAAACTTGAAATTTATACGATGCAATTGATTGCGTGCAATTTTCTTAATTCCCTTTTCAAAGTTGCTTCCAAAGTTATGTCTATTTATACGGTGACTTTAATTGCACGTAAACTGAATGTGAACTAAGAAACAATTAAAAAATTGCAGGCAATAATTATATGCAACAAAGTCGCCCAAAGTCTAAATTGGCTCTAATATAAAAGATATTCACAAAGATGTGACAGCAAAAATGAGTTCCCAAGAAAAAATGATAAGGATATACTGGGAAAATTTGGAAATTGTACCAAATAAACCGTGGGAGTACCACGTACTTTTAAGACCCAAATCGTACCAAAAATAGTACAATAGTACCAACTTTCCCATCCCTGTATTGTAATGTATTTGATATAAATAAATTTCGAAATTTATAAGACTATGATAATAAAAGTTTAGAAAAACTACAGAAATTGTAAATGCGTTTCTTATAACAGAAGTATAATAAATGTATATATTTATTTGCTCGAATGTTTATTGAGAATAGTTTTTGTAATTTTACAGAAAAAATAAAAAATAAGATTATAATAATATTCATAATAAACCCTTGTTGTAAAATATTGAAAAAAATTTTCGCTAAACAAGAATTTCAATTCGAACTTTGTATTAATTATTCTTTCGCTGAGTGCATATACAACAAAAAGCGTCTCTACACATCCTCTTTGCTGAAAAGTTCAAGCAAAAAGTATATAATTTTCTATAGAGTATGTTTCTCTCTCACGAATTTTTTAGAACTCTCTTAGAACACGAACATAGTTTGGCGGCAACAAAGGTGAGTTTTGGTCGGCAACTTTTAGTAGTGTTTAGCGGTGCTGCCATATAACCAATTTTAACTATTTTTTTTTTTGCCGTTTTTGGGATGCTAGAGATTTTTCAGATTATTTTATAAAAAAATGTTTTTTTATTTTATTCATGTATTTTTTCAGATTTTTCATATAAAAATATAATATTTGTTCAATATACTATTTATTTTTAATAAAATTAGACATGTCTAATAAAGTAAAAAAATACAACAAAAATTTGCAATTGTGTTAAAAAATAGTTACGAATTCAAACATAACATTGTGACATGAAAAGTATTAAAGTGTGTACACACACATTGACCAACTATGTCTATTCATATCCATTATTTCCCATTTCTATGGTAAAAATATATAATAAAGAGAATAAATATGCTATTAATTGTTGCAACATATAACTTAAAACCTATAAAAAATGCAATAATTTGTAAAAAAATTGTTTTCATGAAAAAACTGGTAAACAGTTAAGAATCCCAAAAACTGGGATAAAAAAACACAGTGTTCATGTGGCAGCACCGCATACACCAAATTTAATGTTTTTCAACACTTTAGCAACTTTGAAAATGTTGCCCTCTCATTCAAAAATGTTGCCGCTGAACTCTGTACCATGTTGAATTTCTGGTAGAGCGGGAAAAATACTCTATAGAAAATTATATACTTTTTGGTTCAAGCGAGACTGATTGATTATTGTGTTTTTGTTAAATCCGTGAACGCATGTAACAATCTTAAGATCAACTAAAAATCTGCAAAATCTAATTTAGTTATTATATTTACTTTTATGAGATCTCTCTGAATCATTTTTAAATTTGGTACCCAAAATGAGTCATATAAAAACTCGCAGAAAAGCAATTTAATAGGCTTTTTCCACTGACCTACATCTTACAGCTTTCATCAATTTGCAAAGATGTTAACATCTTCCCAGGCCAAAAATTCTACATCTATCTATATCTTTCTCATTTAGTTCCATCTTACATCTTTCGTTATTTTAAGTGTCATCACTAAAAAAAAATGGCAAAAAAATCGAGTTTCTTTGTGTCATCACTAGCAAACTGACACTGCAGAAAATAAACAAAAAAAATTTATTCAACAAAATAAGCGGCACTCGTAAGAATTTTATACTTATGTCTACCAAAAATTCTTCTTCATCATCATCTTCCTCCAGAATGGCCTTTAATATTTTAATGTACTGCATTAAAATTCGGGTCTGTTCTTGCAAAGCAACAACTACTCCAATGTTTAATGCTTTCTCTAAATCCATTTTTTATTTTTAACAAAAATTATGCGTCTTTTTCTTTTATTTTTTTGGCAGCTGAATAAATACCAGATGAAAGATGTTGCCAATGTAAATTCATGTTTCACGTTTTCAACATCTTCCATGCATTTCACAAAGATGTTGTTCAGTGTAAAAAACCTATATTGGATTTTAAGACGTTTTATCTATGAAGACTTTTAAAATTTTAATTATTTTCAAAATTTTAATTATAATCTAATACGTGTTGAGCACAATAAAAAAAAATAATTATAGTAATTAATAGATTTTTTTTACAGATTTTAATTTGTTAGTGTTGTCTTTTTTTTTAATTAGTATAAAAATCTTCCATTAGAATGAAATTAATTATATGTATTGTATTGTTTTTTTTTTGCCATTAGCAGGTAAATCTATTAATTAAATCTAAACTTTGTTTCTGCTTCTAACACAAAAATACCCAGTTTTGACGTCAATAATGTATATTCGAGAATTATTAAGACGCACCGAAATATTATTAAGTAATAGTAAAATCCAAAGCAATACAAAATGATAGACATACATATAAATTATACTGAAAATATAAAAACAAAAAATATATTCAAAACATCTTTATTAAAAATTCATATAACTTAACAATTTGTTAGACAAACAAAAAATTGTATATTACATAATTTGACAAAAAACAACAAAAAGATACAAAAAACGACTTTTAAAAAATGAAAAATCATTTTTAGTAATAAAAATAATCAACATATTTTTATGTACAATACATACATACAAACATATGGTATATGGTGTTAATGTTTAAGTCACACAAATCAACCATCCAAACCATAAAGTATTAAATATATTGTTAAGCACACAACAGTCTTGTTCATCTTTATAAACGAACAAAACGAAAGACTTAAGAGAGAAACTTGATTTTTTGTTGATTTAACAAGTTTTGCTTTTAAATACATACTCGTACATTACAGCGGTGATAATTTAAATAGCAAGCATTTTTTTCACTTTTTGTAAATGTAAAAATATAACAATTTATTTACACTTAAATTTTGTGGGAAAAAATTTAATTTTGTTTAAAATTTTCCAAGGATAAAAAATATGCTTTTTAAATTGTCACCTCTGTTATATGCATTAATGTATGTTTATTATGTTAAAGTAAATGTTTTTAAAAGCCTGTTTTTTTTTGTTGTTTGGCTATTTATTAAACCTCATCATCGTAGCATATAAAGCAAAAATACATATAAAATAGCCATAATAAACAAATGGTGCCATGCACCAGTGTTCACCAAAACAAAAAGCTATTGCAGTTTTTTTGAAAAATGTTGTTTTATACTGCTGTAAAAAAATATTTAAAAATTTTTTTTTTAATCATGTCTACTTATATAGAGAAGAGATTGGTGTTTGTAACACATGGTAACTTAAGTTTTTATTTTACAAAGCTAAACTTTGGCATTTGCCAGAGATGCACAATATAAATATATATTTTATTATTTTTTTTTTTATTTACATTCAATTTTTTTTTGCTAATATTCAATACTGCTTTCACTTTATTAAATTATTCAATTCAATTTACTCTTTTTTTTTTTGTAACTTTTGTTTAAACTCCATATAGTATTTAAATGGTTTTTCAATAAATTTGCATAAAAATTGTTATTGTTTTGCAATGAACATTCATTTGCAATTGCAATCAATTGGATAGTTAAATTGTATCAAATTATAGGTTTTTTTTTTGTTTTGTTTCTTTCACCATTTCCATTTATTTGTATATGTTTGGTTTGTTAAAAATAAAATTTTAAAAGTTGTTTGTTTATTGTTATTGTTAAGTCAGTTGGAAATAAATTATGGAAAAATTTACTTCATTGATTTTCATTGTTAGTTTTTGACGGGTTTTTGCAGCATATTTGTATATATAAATGTATATAAATACAGGGTGTCCGCCGGGAAGGTATACTACTTTGTTTGTTTATAATTTTTGATTAAATGAAAGAGAATGGATTTTGTATTGATAAATGTTTTATTTAATGTCGGCAATTATGTCAGATAAATGGCCGCCTCTGTTAACCTCACAAATGCGAGCCCTTTTGAGCACATTTTTCATTACACTCTCACACATTTCACGCGGTATTTCATTAATTTCATCACGAATACTTTGTTGGAGTTGCTTAAGCGTTTCTGGTTTGTTTGCATAAACCTTGCTTTTCAGATATCCCCACAAAAAGAAGTCCGAAGCAGTCAAATCAGGCGACCGTGGAGGCCAATCAACATCACCATTTCTTGAAATAACTTGTTGTGGAAAGAGGTCTCGCAGTAGATCCATTGTAATTCTGGCTGTATGCGATGTGGCACCGTCTTGTTGATACCACATATTAATCAAGCCCAAAGCATGCAGTTGTGGCGTTAAAAAAATTTCAATCATATCACGATATCGCTCCCTATTCACAGTTACCATTACGCCGTTTTCATTTTCAAAAAAGTAAGGTCCCACGATTCCTCCTGACCAAATTGCACACCAGACTGTTGCTTTTAATGGATGCAAAGGTGACTGATGAATAATTTGAGGGTTTTTCATTGCCCAGAACCGACTATTCTGTTTATTCACATATCCATTCAAATGAAAATGTGCCTCGTCGTCACTCATTATGATTTTTTCCTGAAAATCGGGGTTGTCATGGGCGAGCTGTAACATCCTATTGGCATATGTATGGCAGCGTAAATGGTCTTGTGGAAAAAGCTCTTGTGTCAACTGAATCTTTAATGAAAACAAAAGCAAATCCTTGTGCAAAATTGTGGCCAAAGTTGTTCTTTGAATATCAAGCTCCTAAGCACGGCGTCGAATTGAGGTTGGTAGATTGTTTTGAACACTTTCTTGAGCACCAGCAGTAATGTTTTCAGCCGATCTTGCAGTACGTTGTGGTCCATGCTTGGGCCTATCACCTACATACCCTCTTTCTTCGAAATCATTCACTACACGATAAATACTGCATTTTGTTGGCACGTTGTTTCTCCCAAAAATTTCACGTAACTTTCTCATCGTCACAGTAATCGATGATTGATTTTGATAAAATGTTTTAACGATTAAAACACGTTGGTTTATCATATATTTTTCCATAAGAAATTTGCCACGTGTTTACTTCACGACTGCAAAAAATGAACTGTCAAGACTAAATGTTTACCAAAATGGCGGCAAAACAAAGTAGTATACCTTCCCGGCGGACACCCTATACATATGTAGGCACATATGCATACGCAACCAGACTGATTTATGTTTTAAACAAATATGTATTTGTAACAGTCTGTGGGAGTTTATTTGTACATAAGTAAATATTTCGAAAAATAATTTTAATATTATTTTAAACTTTTACTTTCATTTGAATTAGTTTTAATCTTAATTTTCTTACTAAACAATTGCTTTAGTATTAAATTTTTTGTATTTTTGACAAATTTTAATTTAATTTTTTTTTTCTTAAATGTATCGCAAAGAAATCTAATGATAATTTTTGAAATTGTTTTTTGAAACTTTAAATATTTTGTGAATAATTATCCAGCGGGAAAATTGGGGTCAGTTGGGAACTGTCAGCTATGCCGTGATTGGTGAAAACTGGACTGGTTTCTCAAATACATATTGCGAGATAGGTGAACAGAGGATTGATTCCTAAAGTTTTTACCACGAGGCTGGTTTAAAAGTCATGACATGTTATTTTGCGTTGGTTCTGTGATATGTTCTTTGTTTTCTTAGACCATTCCTGTGACATGTCACAGAGAGAAAATCACCCTCTTCTACATATAAAAAAACCGGTCCCGTGACCGGTCCATGACCACAATGAACCGGTCAAGTGACGTGTCCTGGCATAGGTCCTTTTCCCGCAGGCTATTTAAACAAAATACTTAGTGCTTCCAATTATTCGACTCTGCCGGTTAATCGGTAAGGTCATTATTCGAAAAATGAAAAAAAAATATTAATCGGTTATTCGAGTCGATTAATCGGAAAATTTGGCGATTAATGTTTAATGGAAAATAAATGTATTTCTTTTATCAATAACAACACAAAGAGCTACTTTTTGCTTAAGTCTACTCCATTGGTTTCTAAAGTGTTTGATTCGGGATAATTCAAAGCATCCTGAGATTTATAAAAGAATATTGCCTTATAATTTTGGATTTTTTTTCGAGAAATCTGACGACTCTTTAATAATAAAATGTCAGATGTGTTCTGGGGAAGTAAACCCTTAAAAACGCAGGGTATTACCGAAGTGGGACATTTTGTCGATAAAGCTGGTTTTTATTTTCTTTTTCATGCCGGAATAAAAAAATGCCTAAATAAATAAAAGCTGCCTTTAAAAACAAAATTCAATAACAAATTCTTAAAAATATGGTTTGATAGAACTGCCATTGTTCCCAGACTCTTTCACTAACTGATTTAAGCTTTATTAGAAAATATATAAAAATTACGCATATTCCTGACAAGTCCTCACCGATTATTCTGTGTTTGTACAATTAAGAATGGAAATAAGCAAATTCTTAAATATTTTTGACTAAACAACTTAATTCTGCTAAAGTTCCTTAATCATCAAAATTTGTTGATAAATCAAATAAGAAACAAAATTCCATGTTATTTTTTAGTTTTTATAAATTTATTCATAGAATTTTAAATAAAACTGTTTTTTAGAAAATACAGTTTTCAAATTTAAAGCAATTTTATAACATGAGTAACGTCATAGTGCTTGCTAGGAATATATCTAGTTACATGTTTCATTGCAAAGGAGAAAAATATATATATATTTTAATAGGTTTTTTGTTAAATCTCTGTTTAGAGGCTCTAGCTTTTCTAAAACTTTGATCTTTTGTCAGCTCGAAATACATGTGCACGGAGGTTTAAAGCCCTATTTAAATTTTTTTTGGACATGAAAATATAATTTTATATTATTTAAAATTTATGTTTTACAGGAATTGAAACAAAAATAAAAATTTTCTATTATATTTCCTAAAGCCTATATAACATTTGCTTTGATTCAGTCGATTCATCGCAAAACAGCCAAAATATAACAAAAAGTTGAAATTATTTTCCATTTGACTGCTTAAGTGTTAATTTGTTTAGTTTTTTTGTAATGAATAATAACAATACAGTCAGCCATTTCTATTCTACTTTAATATTTGTGTCGTTGCCTGGTATACCTTTTCATTAGCACAAATATTCTAATTTTTATTTCATTTACCACAACAATTTTTGTTGGATCCAGTTGAGATATTATCAGTCCCATTAATTTGTTCTCTTTTCATGACTTGTTTTTAAAATTGTGGTTTATTTTTTTGATATGTGGTTTATTTTATTTGTTTTATGTGTTAATAATCCAGTTTTTATTTTTTATTTAATTTGTTTTAAACTTTTTATTAGATGATTCATTGTTAGAAATTTTTGTTATTATGATTTTAATGCTTAATCAAAGGAATTACTGATTTTATTTTTTGACTCACTCAAATGAAGTTTTTAAATTTATTAAACGGATGTTAAAACTTTCTCTTTTGACTAGTACATTATGATAAAACATTAATTTTTATAATTTTAAAAATTGTGCTGCCCAAAAAAATAAATTTTTTTCAATCCCTGTTTTTACACTCTCAACATCAAATTCAATCTTAGATTTTTACTCTTCATGTATTACACTTTTTTTCTTTCCTTGTTTACGTATTCTTAAAGGTTATATTAGGCCTTATTTTCACAATGTCCTTTAGCTTCAAACTGGGACTTTAACTGACACATTTGTTGCTATTTTCCATATACACAATTTTAATTTAACTAATAGTTAAATTGTAAAGGGACATTTAGTAATTGGGCCTAAGAAATATCTATACAAACGAACTTTTTGTCAAAAAAGAAATCGAGAATTATAAAGCAAAAAAAACATGCACTTATGAAGTTATCGAAAATAATTTTAAAGTATTTGGCAAATTTTACATTTTTTTTAAAACAAAACCCACTACAAAATGATTTGAAAAATTAAGCTCATTTAAATTTTAACTACACAGAGAGAATTATTTTGACAAAAAATAATTAAATTTTTCAGCAATCAAAGTAAATTAAACATTTCTTAAAATTAATGAAAAGCATCATAATTTTAAAGAAATTAGTTTTTAATGACAACTCTTCCTTGAGTGTATAAAATTTTTAATAAATAAAATTATATTATAAATTTGTATATATTTTTTTTACATTTATAAAAATTATTGATTTATA